>OZ007587.1:345535525-346135525 GCA_963931845.1 Maratus michaelseni | reverse complement strand
AACTGGTAATAGATCATCATAAACTGAAAATAAAGGATTTCCACGACGATTGACATAAGTTCCGTACATATAACGAATAATCCTACGTTTTAACAAATTTAAAGGATGATTATTTTTATTATGTAGATTTCGTGAAACAAATGACAGCGCATGAGATGTTACATTTGTTAAATCATCTTTTATATAAGTTTTACCACAGACATTAAGAGTGTCGTTCTCTTTTAATTCAGTTGCAGTACGTGTATTTACATGAGTAGAGCTAAAAGCTTTTATTCGAATGGTTACTGTTTTTATTCTGTTATTTTTAAGGATTCTAGTAAAAAGAAACATTTTAAAATCTTCTTAGATCTTTAAGCAAACTATATTTAACACTCTAACCACATTTCCTCATAATGTAAATAAACATTGTATTTTAAGTAGAAGTTGAAGTTTTACTTCAACTATGTGAAAAAGAAAAAAAATATTATTAATAAATAATTTATTCAACTTCATTTTTGTGGGATAAAATATAGACATAGATTATTTAAAAAATTGTGTTTATTTATTGTTTTACAACTTAAGAGTTTACTCTTACTTCTGCGTCTTATGATTTCCAATATTTTAATGAAAAAATTAAAATAGCGTTGGTAAGCAAATATGGCAACACCTCTATTACTAAACAAATCACAAACATGGCGCCTCGCATGAGGGAAATTATGGTATTGTATAAACAGCTTTTGAGAGAAGCTCAGAAATTTCCCAGTTATATGTATAGGTGAGAATAATTTATTACTGATGCTGTTATTTTCCTTTTTGGAAAAAAGATTGTTCAAATGAATATTTTTAGTATTTGATACATTCTGGTAGAATGGCGCGAGGTTTAAACTGTTTAAAAAAGTTTTTAATTACTGCAAAATTGATCAGTTATTAAAATAATGAGCTTCATATAACATAAATTCTCCATTAATACTTTTATAATATTTCTGTTAAATTTGAATTTGAATTGTTTTAAATAAAGGAGGGGAAAATTCACTTAAGACTGCAGAATTTTATTTATTTAGTTATAGTATTTAAAAATATATTGGTTTAACTCTCTAGATTTCATCTGGGTAATTAAGAAATATTTATTATTAAGTTTTAATATTATCACAATTACTTAAGCTTTGTATCATGACAAATATAAGTCTTTTAAACTTAAACAGGGTTGTGATTTTGACCGGTCAAAATTCATTTTAACAGCACAGTGTTCAAAACTGATTTTAACCGTTTAAAAGTGGTCAAAATAAATTTTGGCTAAGCAGGGCCGTACAGAAAGGCCGCGGGTCCCGGTTATATTTCTAATGCGGGCCTCCACCATAAGCCTGATAAAATAAAACCTGCTTTTGCTTAGACGAAAACATATAGGAAATTTCATTTTAAATAGGTTTTTTTCGTCTTAAAAGATATAAATGTATGGAATTTTTTTGGCTAGATCATGATTTTTATCCGTTTACTACAGCAGAATTCCATTATAAACAGCCTTTACTGTATTAGAAAATAAATATGTTGGATAGTACTTTTTTAGAAAATCTATATAGTATTTTCTTACAATTTTCTTATTATTTTTTTACAGTAGTATTACAGTTTATGATGCGTTGGTAACACCTTTTCATATAAGAACTTCTATAGAAATTTAAAATATTGAAAATATAATTAAATTTTAATTCAATTCATCAATTAAGTCGGCGATTTTCTGACGCTATTGCAACTTTTGTTATTGTGCTTTACAATTTAGAAAATACTTCTTCTATAAAACATAAATAAATAAATGACTGCATCTTTGCTATATGCTTCCTGAGCACCCCCCTCCCCCCTCATAGCCAGTCCGTAAAGACGTTCAAGCAACTTCTGACTTTTTGAATTTTATTATTTGTTAGTTATTTTAATTAAAATTTTTATGTAAAAGATACCAGTCTACTTTTTTCTGGTACTTATTTAAAAACCAGTACCAAAATTAAGTCTCAGGACTGATTTCAGTCCTGAAGAGATTTTTGATTAAAAGTAAATTCTACTTCTATATTACTTAATAATAGCAATTTTACTATCAAGAACTTTTAATTACTATCGTTTATTGCAAGAGATCCATTTTTAGCCATAATGCAAGACATAGACATCTTTTAGTCCATTTTCACTTGGTTATTCCTAATACTCAGAAAAGTTTTAAGTCTTGGCTTGGATGGACTTCTTGCACCCATGGAGCCGGGCCCTGGTAATTTGTACCGGCTCTACCCCCCTCTGTACGGGCCTGTGGCTAAGCTTCCGTATTAGCCTGCTGTCCGTAGAATAAGGGTAAATAGGGGTTTGGGAAAGTTCAGAATAGGGTTACCAGAAATGCACGTTTATCGCCAAAGTTGGCGAGATTTTTTTGCCCGTATATTTTGCAGACCAACAAAACATCTATACCTATATTACTAACATTAACAAGGAAAGGTTCTCAACCCGAAAAAAAAAAAAAAAAAAAAAAGTGACTAATGCTTGTGTAGATATGTGATACACTGTTATATTTTGTTGTCCAAACCCGATTCCACTCGATATTAATGTTCGAAATGTCATGAAATTTGGACACACATCATTTGAAGGTTAGTACTATCTAACACACATATGAATTTTTTTATTGGTGTTGCCATCTGTGTGTTAGTAAGGAGAATTTTTGCCTGATGTGTTAGTGCCTTGTACAGTAAAATCCCCGAAAACAAAATTGCAAGGGAGTAGAGAAAAATTCTGTTTTAGACAGTTTTCCATCTTGGCAGGTACATTGTCCCTTATAACTGCTACTATAAATTTTTTGTTATCATCATGAAAAATTTTCTGCTTAAGACAATATTCCATTATTCTAATGGGGTAAATGTTTTAACTCCAGAATATTTTCAATCTTTATTATACAGGGATCGATCCAGAAAAAATGTATTGCCTATTTAGGGCCATTCACAAAATTCCATTTAATAAAACAGGCTCCTTCACAAAATTCCTCTTTGATAAAACAGGCCTGTTCACGAAATTCTATTCCATAAAAACATGTTCTCCATTAATTATTTTTATTTTGTTAAGTTTTAAAATGTGTCATTTGCATTAAAACAAGTTCACCAGAAACAAAAACTTTAGCAGAAAGACTTAAAGAAGTTATTAAATGCTTGTTTTGAATTTGAGTAGCTGGATTTCATCTTTCATAACAAAATGTTATTTTTCATAAAAATATAATAAATATCACAAAAATATGAGTTTCACAAAAATAACTTTTACTGTTTACAAAATGAGCCCCAAGAAAAAAAACCTGCATCGAACCTTGTTATATATAACTCATTAATAGCAAGAAATAGAAAAAAGGTTAAGCTAAAAATTGCTTCTTTTCATTAGTTCTATCTTCTATCATAAGCTAACATAATATCAATTTGTTAGCATTGAAAATTTTTTGAACACAAATTCTAATATGCATTTTTTTACAGCACTTAGAAATTCTTATATTTTATTGTTACTGAAAATAAGATCTTTGTTATTTACATTTTTTGTCAGTAAAACATTGATATTATATATAGCACATCAGTCAAAAAATCCTGGAACTAACTACTAAAAAACATTTTTTTTTTCAAAATTCGACTTAATTCATCAACTTGGTCTCCTTCAAGAGTGATACATTCATTCCAACGCTTCTCTAACATTTTGATACTACCTTTTTTATAAAACGATTGGTCTTTGCCTTCAAAATAGGTGTTCGTTTTGGCTATGACTTCATCATTTGATGAAAATCTCTTTCTCTGGAGCATCCTTCTGAAGTCTGCAAACATGTGGTAGTTGCTGGGGGCCAGATCTGGAGAATACAGCAGATGGAAAGGCAATTCGAACTTAAATTTATACAATTTGGCCATCATAACCATCGACTTGTAACATGATAGAAAAGTACTTGTTCTTTAGTTTTTGGGAACCTTTTTCTTTATTTCTTCGTTCAGTTGATTCAATAACGATATGTAATTTAATATGTGCTATTGATGTTTTTTTTTCTTTCTTGAGGTAGTCAATGAATGAAATACCCTGCGTATCCTAAAATACAGAGTCCTTTCCGGTTGTCTGTTGCGTCTTTAGCTGCTTTGGACAACTTCCATCTGCTGCTCTCCACTCAGCTGACAAACTTTCTGATTCAAGTGTATAGCGGTGGATCCGTATTTCATCCGTTGTCACATACCAATGCAAGAAATCCTGTTTATTCTGACTAACCCTTTCCGGCACAGGCAAAGACGGTTCGTAAAATGAGATATTACTGACTGACACTGGAATTTACAAACGACTTTTTTAGAAAATAAGAACAACCTTATTTTAAGCTTTCATTGTAGAAACAAAATTTTATTAAATATTCTTCGTGTCAAATGCAAGTTTGGAATTAAAATTAGGTGTGACCGGAGTGGGACCACTGTGCCGAAAAGGGTTAAACAGCTTCAAACAGTGCTCTGAATCAACAAGTGCTTTTGTTCCACTGTGAGCAAGCGCGCTACCCATTTGGAAAAGGGGTTTCTGAAGCTCAAATTTTCATGCAAAATGTTGTATACTGCTTTTTGATATTTTTATGGTGTCAGCTGTCTCTAGCAGCTTCATTTTATTGTTTTCTAAAACAATTTTGAGAATTTTTTTAATGTTTTCTGGTGTAGTCACCTCTTTTGGACAACCTGAGCATTCAGCATCATCAGTGTCCGTATGGCCACAATTAAACTCTGCAAAGCAATGACAAATTGTTTTTGACGGAGTCCTTTCCATAAAAAAATATTGTTTAATCAACACACGAAATTCGTTTTTTCCATTGTTTTGAAAATATTAAAATTTATGTCACTAAAACTTCAATATCTCGATACTAATGTTCGAAATGTCATGAAATTTTAACACATATCTTTTGAAGGTTAGTACTATCTAACACACATATGAATTTTTTTTATTGGTGTTGCCATCTGTGAGTTAGTCAAGGAGATTTTTTGACCTATGTATTAGTGTAGGGGTGCACAACCTGTGGCCCGCGATCGGATTAGTGGTGGCCCGTGGATCAATTTCGCCGATCGGACGCAAAAAAGCGCGAATTTCAACCATCGGGTGTGTAAAAATCACAAATTTTGCCGATCGGGTGCGTATAAATCGTAAATTTCGCCGGTAGGGTGCGTATAAATCGCGAATTTCGCCGATCGTATGCGTAAAACTCGCGAATTTTGTCGATCGGGCGCGTAAAAATCATGAATTTTGTCGATCGGGCCCGTAAAAATCGCGAATTTTGCCGATCGGGTGCGTATAAATCGTTACTTTTGCCGATTGGGTGCGTGTAAATTGTAAATTTCGCCGATCATCTGCGTAAAAATCACGAATTTTGTCGATCGGGCGCGTAAAAAGCATGAATTTTGTCGATCGGGCCCGTAAAAATCGCGAATTTTGCCGATCGGGTGCGAATAAATCGTTACTTTTGCCGATCGCGTGCGTGTAAATTGTAAATTTCACTGATCGTTTGCGTAAAAATCGCGAATTTTGCCGATCGGGTGCATAAAAATCGCAAATTTTGCCGATCGGGAGCATAAAAATAGTAAATTTTGCCGATCGGGCTCGTAAAAATCGTGAATTTTGCCGATAGGGTGCGTATAAATCGCGAATTTTGCCGATAGGGTGCGTATAAATCGCGAATTTTGCCGATCGGGCGCGTAAAAATCGTAAATTTTGCCGATCGGGATCGTAAAAATCGTGAATTTTGCCGATAAGGTGCATATAAATCGTAAATTTCGCCGATCGTATGCATAAAAATCGCGAATTTTGCCGATCGGGCACGTAAAAATCGTAAATTTTGTCGATCGGGCTCGTAAAAATCGTGAATTTTGCCGATAAGGTGCGTATAAATCGCGAATTTTGCCGATCAGGTGCGTATAAATCGTAAATTTCGCCGATCGTGCACGTAAAAATCGCGAATTTTGCCGATCGGGCGTGAAAAAATGACGAATTTTGCCGATCGGGCGTGAAAAAATCGCGAATTTTGCCGATCGGGTGCATAAAAATCGCAAATTTTGCCGATCGGGAGCGTAAAAATAGTAAATTTTGCCGATCGGGCTCGTATAAATCGCGAATTTTGCTGATAGGGTGCGTATAAATCGCGAATTTTGCCGATCGGGCGCGTAAAAATCGTAAATTTTGCCGATCGGGATCGTAAAAATCGTGAATTTTGCCGATATGGTGCGTATAAATCGCGAATTTTGCCGATCAGGTTCGTATAAATCGTAAATTTCGCCGATCGTATGCATAAAAATCGCGAATTTTGCCGATCGGGCACGTAAAAATCGTAAATTTTGCCGATCGGGCTCGTAAAAATCGTGAATTTTGCCGATAAGGTGCGTATAAATCGCAAATTTTGCCGATCAGGTGCGTATAAATCGTAAATTTCGCCGATCGGGCACGTAAAAATCGCGAATTTTGCCGATCGGGCGTGAAAAAATGACGAATTTTGCCGATCGGGCGTGTAAAAATCGCGAATTTTGCCGATCAGGTGCGTATAAATCGTAAATTTCGCCGATCGGGCACGTAAAAATCGCGAATTTTGCCGATCAGGTGCGTATAAATCGTAAATTTTGCCGAACGGGCGCGTAAAAATCGTGAATTTTGTCAATCACTAGGAAAAAAACTGAATATTGTCTATCACACGTGGAAAATAAATGTAAGATTTTTCTATCCTTGCCAACTGAAATGGGTTATACTGACTAAGGAGGTGGTTGAGTATAGGGAGCTAACTCTCCTTTTATAAAATTAGCAATTTTATGAACATTTAGGCCGATTCTCTCCCTCCTTCCCCAAAACAAAATTTTGTTCACCCTACGGATGTTGGCTCGCGACAATCCAGTCATTTTTGTGATTGGCCCTCCTCTTATAAAGGTTGTGCACCCCTACTTGATATCCACATTTTATGACTGAATATGTTAAGAAGTACAATTTAATATATGTTTCTCCTCCTCTCCACCTTCATTCTTGAAAGCAGAATTTTTTTTCGACATTGGCAATCTTTAAAGTTAAATTTACTCCCTCAAATAAAATCAAGGAGTATTTTCACTCTTTGAAAATAATCTTAGCTATATCTCTTGTATAAATACAAACGTAAACTGTTGATATATCATTGCCAACAGAACTGAATACGTTGACTGGGAAGGAAAGAACCTAGGGGGCTAGCCCCCCGTCACACCTCCTGTAAACAAAATTCTACTGATGGTGGCCCTCGACAACCCAGTCATTTTTGTAAGTGGCCCTTCGCTTAAAAAGGTTGTGCACTAATAATTAGTGTCTTGTACAGTAAAATAATAATAATAATAATATAACAAAAAAAATGCAGCGGAGTAGAGAAAAATTATGTTTTAGACAGTTTTCCATCTTGTCAGGTACATTGTCCCTTATAACTGCTACTATATTTTTTTTGTTATGACCATGAAAAATTTTCTGCTTAAGACAATATTCCGTTATATGCTGGTTCACCAAGTTTTATGATAATTTTATAACAAGCAAGACACATTAAGATTAAAAATCTACCATAAATTAAAAGAAATATGCTTGTTGAAGTGATCATACTTTTTTTTTTTTTTTTAATTCATCAATTTTAAATGATCTAAACAAATACTGATTGTGATTAAAGTAACAAAGAAAATTGTTTTATATATATAGCAAAGCAACCATTGTATGCTTGTTTGCCTAAAGCATTATAAAAGTTGCTAATTCCCAGGGTCTTTTATTAATTTTCAGTCACTCTTCATTTTGAATAGGCTTTAGTTTCATGTCTTTACACTGTTTTTTTTTTTTTTTTCTCTAAATATTTTCAGTTGAATTGATAATAATAGTGAGTGACAAGAATGCTTAATTTTTTTGTGAAATATCAATGTTTTAAAGTTTTATACTCTTTGATAGTGGTTATAAAGTTTTCTTTATCATCCATAGTGAATCTATAAAATTTTTTGAACATCAATGTCAATTTTGTTAAATGTAGTGAAAATTAATGGTTTCGCTAACAACAAATAAGAATTAATTGCCAAGCATTCTTATAAAATATGTACAGGCATCCCCCGACTTACGTAATTAATGCATTCCACAGACTTTTACGTAAGTCGAATGGGTAATTTGCTTAAGTAAAATTTCGTAAGAAACTGCAATATTTATTATATATATATATATATATATATATATATAGATTATTTACACATTATTAATTTTTAAATAAAGCATCATGCAGCAGTATTTACTCTGATATAAATTATACAAGTATGAAAAAATATAACAGTAAACTGAAAAAACACTTTTCAAATAAAAAATCTCTTGTGGAATTTGGGATTTATAAATTTAACATTGATGGAGTGATTTATAACAATTTTGAGATTACTTCAAATGGCTATAAAAATAAGAAATGATTAAAGAGGACTGACTTACCTCTTCTCCACGAATTTTCGATGACAAGACAAATGAATAGCACTCAGAAAATAAAATAATTCTTGATAAGCACAAATTGTATTTATTAAGAATTAGATGACAACTATGAATAACGAACAATAAAGATTCGTTGTTATGATAATACTATTTATAGTTCACATAATCAAAATTGTATTGGTATTTGTGACAGTTAATTTGGTTCTGTAGTGGGATAGTCAGCGCTGGAGATAGATGATTGTGAACAGAAATGCTGTTCTCTAGTAAATTCTACCCCTGTCGATGTTGAAGGCTGAGGGTTGTCAGGGTTGTCATCTTGATGTTGCTGTGGGCGATATATTGCAAACCTATTTAGAGTAGATTGTGGTCGCACTCTTTTTGTCAACGTAGATGACCTTGTAGCTAGACATATCTGAATGTATACGTCGGTTAACATTCTCAAATTGTTCAGTGTTCGGATCCAAAGATTCGAATTTTGCTAGTGCCATGTCCATCAGGTTGAAAACCTCGGCTAATCCCATTGTTGTAAATTTCTTGTCTGGAGTTGTTTCAATCAGCACGTTATTTTCTTCAGAATTCTGGAATGCCTCTAACTGAAAATGAGGTCATCATTGGTAAGTTCTTCATCTTGAGCCAAAATAAGTCAATCAATGTCAACATTATCTTCTTAAAGCTCTAATTGATCAACCAGTTGGACAGACAAATCCGTCGCTTGCTGAAATTCTGTCAAATTACTGCCCGTATCAGTCATTGACTTCTTTACTTTCTGCAAAGTATTTTGCGCCATTTCCGGACAGAGTTTCTTCCACGCAGCATTCATTGTTATCCACTTGACTTCATCCCATGCCAGCCCAATGTTTTTAATAGCATGGGGTATATTATAATTCGTCTTGAAATCCCGAAGAGTATTGCCTTCACCACTATCAATGGCCTTGATTGCTTGGGAAAACATATGCAGTAAATAGTTGGCTTTGAAAGTCGCAATAATGACTTTTGTACTGGTTTGGAAACGGTTGAACACAAGCTTTTTTTTGCCTTATTTTAATTTGTATATTCCCAACTAAAATATAACTCTCTCTAATATATAAAACTATATTATTTTTATCTACATATTTTATTTATAAAATAATTATCAAAAGTATGCAAACGTGTATCATTTGCGTTAGTGAGCTCATAAATGTAATTAAAAAAATTTTTTACGTAACTGCGAATTTATGTAAGTCGCAGTATACGTAAGTCGGGGGATGCCTGTATTTAAAAAAAAATTTTTTTTTAATGTTTGTAATAATTGATATTTTATTAGCATGCAAAAATAGCACTAATAAAAGGAAGTAATTTTTATCTATATTTTATCATTAATGAATTATAAAATAAAGCTGAAAAAACTCTGGTGGTAAAATGTACCCTCTTAAAGTCATTTTGGGCACCAAAAATGAATTGCTTATTACATATCTCCATGAATCTATATCTGTACCTTACATATCTTCCCTGAAGTTTCATAATTTTTTGAATTTCATGTTGAGAACCTCACCTTCCCATGTATGCACCTTAACTTTATTATTTGTAGATGTTTGAATGGTTATATTTCTTTTTTGTTTAGAACTTATTCTATACATCGAATTAAAGATGGTTTTAGAGAGCACAAAGGAGAGACTGATTCACAAAAAATTGAAGATTTAATTGCATATGCTAAAAGCAATCTTGAGATTATCAAACGCCAGGTATTATTATTATAATTGTTTTTTTATTATCATTATTGTCGTCATTGTTTACCTCAGAGCCACTTCACTTGTTAGACCACCTGGCTAGAATTTCTTTTATTCAAACTTTTTATGTTCAAGGCCATTTGAAAATTTTAAAACAACATGCTTTGTTGTGCATAAGCTCCTAGCTGGATGTTTCATCTTTTTATTTACTCGGTTGTGAAAAATTTGGTGGTTAAGGTAAATGCACCTATAATGAACCATGTACCAATAGTAGTGAGCCACTAATTTTTAACACTTTCCAACCGTAGTTGAAAAGTGTTTATGACTTCGGTTTGTCTGTCTGTGCTCTAACTCCCGTAAATATGCTCGGATTGCCTTGCAATTTTTATATGTTATTGTCGTTATCTATAGCACATTCTCTATTTCAACTGAAGTGTGTAGCACTTATAGTTTTTTTACAGGGACACTCAAAAGAATTCCGTTACATTACGGTCTATGGGGATAATTATTGCGGTTTATTTTAATGATGTTACACAATTGCAAACACATTGTAATTGATATATATCACTAAGGTGTATTACAAGAAGCTTAATATGGAATAGGGTGTGCATAGCACTTATAGTTAATTTACAGGGACAGTCAAAAAAAATTCCGTTACATTACGTCTATGGAGAAAAATCGTCTGCAGTTTATTTAAATAATATTTCACTATTTTAAACGCATTGAAATTTATATATATCACTAAGGTGCATTACAAGAGGCTTACGACAGAATATTGTGTGTATAGTAGTCATCTTCATTTACAGGGACACACAAAAGAATTCTCTACTGTCTGTTAACAAAAATTCCTGGAAGTGCGTTTTAAGTTACTGAACGCGATTTTAAAATAAACTCACTTTTTGCTTATTACGTGGTGTGCATAAATTCTGTAGATCATAAACAGGGAAGCACAAAAGTTCGCAAACACATTTCCGTTTATTGATAGAAACTCGAGAAGGACAATTTTAAACTTTGCTACGCGTTTCTTAACTGAACTAAAATTTAGCATCCTATGTAGTATATATACAAATCTATAGATCATATACAGGGCTGAATAAAAGTATTCGGATATTTTTCCAAATATTGTATACTTTGGAAATTCCTGAAATTATGTTTTTAAATATGTTATGCGTTTTCCAAATTGTTTACTTAGATGTTATCTTTCAGCTTATTAAACGGTATGATTTGTAAAATAATTTTGGAAAGTGTTACATAATCTATGCTTGACGCATGATTTTTCGTTCTTGTTAAAGTTTAAAAATAAGCCCACAATGCATTTCTAAAAAACGGCTGAAAGGAATCTGATTGACTAGCACCCGTAGTTTAAAAACAAGCCCACAATGCATTTCTGAAAATAAACTGAAAGGAATCTGATTAACTAACACCCATAATTGTTAACTGCCCATCAACTGTTTGGAATATATTTTTTGATACAGAAGTTTATTTTCTAGAGTGTCTTAAAAAACAGATTTTTTTTGGCAAATTCTTAGAGACTTCATTAAGAGAGAAGTTTTTATTTAAAATATTGTTTCTTTAATATTATGTTTTATTTTGAATTGACCTGCTGTTAATATAATCTGTTACACTGTAAATAATTTGTTAGATAAACCGAAAACTTAAAAATTTAGTATATTATATTAATTTTGAGATGTGGTTGCTTCTGTTGCACTGTTTTTTTAAACTGTACCAATAGTGGGAATGGAGGCCCACTATTGGAGCATATGCCAAATTTTATTTGTATGTTTAATTTATTTGAATATTGGACTAAGTATTTTTTTTTTTTTAGTTTCTAAGTCTTTGCATATAATTTATTTAGTTTTTTGTTCATCACTCATCAAAACCAGTAGTGGGCTAGAGACCCACTATTGGTGCACAATTGGCCTACTTCTGGAGCAGCGAAAGAGTAACTTCCCTAAGCTATCAGACATGTGATTATTAAAAGAAGTTAATATCTGAAATAGTTTATACTTCTTCAAAGTTGGTTGATTGTTTGGTTGGCTAAAATTTCCAGTGTACTGTCCAGTAGGCTAAACTTTCGTGTAAAAAAATCAGATTTTTTTTATTAAAATCAGATTTTTTTGATTTAAATTGGATTTTTCTTTTAAAGCAAAGTAAATAAATGTTTTTAATAAATTTAACTGTAAATACCTATTTTTGGTAGCATAAATTTGTAAATAAAGTATTTCTTTGTTAGGCATGCATAAACTTAAATATTTTGTCCAAGCTTCTGAAACATAGCTGAATTGGCAGACCATATAATGATTTACTTTACAAATTTTAAAACAGATTTTAGAAATGAAACTACAGAAAGTTAATCATGCACAATAGACAATAACAACAATATTATTCATTTATTAAGAGATTTGAATAGAAAAGCCAGTTTGGCAGCTTTTTCCACTCTTAATTGGTTTTGTAATTTGCTATGTACAAATCCTAAGGTTGAAAACATTCTTTCAACTCCTGCAGATGTAGCCTTTGCAGTCATAATTGGCTCTATTATTAATAGTTCCTTGGATGGAACACAGTCTTTTACAACTGTCAAAGACTTATGTATTTGTCAAACTTGACAAATATACTTGTCATTGACTTGTGTATTTGTCAAACTTGACAAATGTACTTGTCATTGACTTGTGTATTTGTCAAACTTGACAAATATACTTGTCATTGACTTGTGTAATTGTCAAAGACACCAATGTAAAGTGTTTTCTTCTTTAACTTCTTTTACTACCTTTTCTTCAAATAAAGGCCCATTAAATGGCTCTACACGAGCAATAAATTTTAAAAGAATAGCCATCAAAGACGTATCTTTGTAATTTTCTTTCACAAATTCGATTGCTTTGTTTTTTTCTACTGCAGATAAGTTTTCTGGCTGAAATGTTGGAGACAACAGATATGCTAAGAAATGTGCTGGTGTCAAAGCTTGATTGTATCTGTATTTGAAAGATGTATTCACAGCAGATTTCTTGCAATCACTCAGCACTTTGTTTTCCTTTAGATCTTGTTCGAGGGTTTCGAGTTTTTCACCTACTTCAATTTTTTCATTAAAATAAAACCAAATTAAATCCCTTTCCCTTCCAGCACACATTTTTTTTAGAGTTTTAACTAAGAACTTAAATAATATGTAAGTAATAACAGCAAAACTCTAACTAAAGTAAGTAATAGTATCAAAAATCTTCTACAGCAAAAGTGTAACAATGTTCAAGGGTGCTACAGTAAGAAAGAAATTGTGATTGCAGTAGAAATTGAAAATGTCCACTCTTTGTGCAATAGTAAAATGGAAAACAGGTTTGCAGATAAAGAATCTAAACCTCTTATCACCTAAAGGGTGCAAGTGCAGAATTAAGGAACACCCTAAAAGAGACTTTGAATAGATAAGAATGGTCAAGTGAGGAAAGACTAGGGACAAAAATAGAGGAGGAATATAGTACTGATTAAGAAAAGACAGCATTAGTGAGATTTAAATTTTCATGAGGATTTCTAGAGATTAAATAAAAAAATGATTTAAATCAATGATTTAAAAAAAAAATCAATTGATTTAAATCATGATTAAAATCACTGATTTAAATCATTTTATTTTAATCGTTGACACCTTGAAACTTTCATTATTGAATGTTTATAGAGTTTTAAATGTTTGCAAGTTAATTAAAACAGTTTATACCTATTAACTTGTATTAGTGTTTTGCTACACTAAAACATTTTTTTTCCACATAAATTTAGAATTTTTTTTTTCTTTTCTGTTCTAATCATATGCAAAAAATATCAGAATATTAAATAGTCAATGATTCTTTCTATGGACAGAAAAACTTAATTTAAAAATTAAATTCAATAACAAGAATTTTCTCTAATTGGTTCTGTTGTAAATATCGATACAAATTCACATGAACACAAATAATTTAAAAAAAAAAAGTGGCATTTTTTTAATTTTAATCCTAAAACGTTTTGTTTTATAAGAAATCTTATATTTGTTTAAGAGAACATAAACCTTTCTAATGGTTAAATTAATCATTAAAGACAATTTTTTTTTAAAAGCAGTTTTCAACATTCATGACGATCACATTGAAGAATATTACTATTTTACGACAAACTTCATTAACACCAAAATCTTCCTGCAGGAATAGTCTTAAAAGTTAAAAAATAAAATAAAAGGGGAAAATTTTTTGCTTTCTTCCCCCCCCCTTCCCTTCCCTTCCCCTCTGCAATTAGATGATTGTCTTATTATTTATCATTACTGCACAGTAACAAATAGAGCAGAAATTTTTTTAAGTTACGGAATTTTATAGACTGTTCGGCAGACTTGTATAAAACCAAAAACTTTCTGCGCACATAAATAATGAGTCAAAAACTTTCTGCAAATTAATTTAATGTTTAATAAAATTACATGTTATATTGACTATATAAATTAAAAACAGTAGTTTAACATAATTACCATTTAAAATGAATATTAATTAAAGAATAATTATTTTGGTTAAAAATAATAATAAAGCTAAAAATCAATGATAGGAAGAGCTGAATTCTTATCAATTATTTTGTCAATGCATTTAGAAACAACCCAATCCTTAATATTTTGATCTCTTCGCAAGTGTCTGTAATGTCACAACAATGTTTTGCATCTTTAAATTTTGAATTGTGCACAAACAGTAAATAAATCGTACATAAAATTGGGGAATATTTTTTATTTTTTGGTATTTAAAAAAAAAAAATTCTAAAAAAATTTTCTGCAAAGTTCTGTTTTTTGCAGAAAATTTTCCAGCGCGTGCGTCTATATTATACAACTCTGCTGTTTGGAAATATTAAAGATAAGCAGAAATTGTGATGAGGAGGAAATAGTAATTTAGATGACTGTTTATTTTTTCTTATCACAAAGTAACAAATAGCAGAAAATGTAATATAATTTTTAATTACTAAACTTTGTATGCTGAAGAAGCAAAGGTGTAGTGAAAATTTTGGCAAGAGGAGGGAATGAGGAGTTTTGAAAGATTTTTTATAAGTGGAAATCTGCTGAAACACAGAAGATTCTCTCCCTGAAAGTTAGAAATTATGAAAAGTCAAAATAAAGGAATACTTAGAGAAAAAACTATGTCCTTCAATAATAAAGGTTGCTCGGTCTACTATTCTCATTGATAGAAATTGGCAGATTAATTTCAAGGGTTTTTTTCCCCCGACCATTTGTGCCATTCTAGTATTTTAAAAATCCCTGCATTTTTAGTGTCAGAAAGTACAGAAAATTCACAAAGTTCAATGTATCATAACTCTTGGTTTGGTCATAGAAGATTGGGTTTTGTTTACTGTTTAACTTGTTAGAGCTCGGAAGATGTTCTAAATATAACTTATTGGACTCAGGAACTGTATAAAAATTTAAATTGCATAGCTTTAAAAAAATGTGACTATTTCGACGTAAATGGATTTTCATATGAAGATGAAAAACATTTGAAATATTTCTGCAATTGGAACTATTCCTTTAAAACTAGCGGCTTAGTAATTAGCTATTGGTCAACAATAAGAATAGGACACCTTGTATATAATCTAAAAAATTACATTGCAGATGGTAGAACATTTGCTATTATGTAAAGTGAGCATGGGTGCAAGACCTTCAGTCTTGGAGAAATTTTTGACTGATAGTAAATTATACTTTATACAAGGAAATAATAGTAATTTTACAAGCAAAAACTTTTAAAATCACTTTTTTTTGTGTTCCCATTTAATGTTTTTCAAAGGACGCTACACCCTGCCCTTTTCGTTTGAACTGCTGATGCACCCTGTCCTTTTTAGACATGGTAAGAGTGCACTGCCCATTTTCCCAGTAGCTTCTGTGCGTCCTCTATTTTTTATTTATTTTTTTAATATTTAACTTTTTCTTCTATTGCCCCGCCCCCCTCCTTTCCTCACATAATCCATAAGTGGAATATTCGAAAAATGGAGTTATTTTAATCGGATTATTTTATGAGATTCTTATAAATACAGCACGATTTCAGCTTGCGTTGATAAATAATGCATGTCAGTGAATCCAGAGGGTGGCTCCCCCCCCCCCCCCCCTTGAAATGTTCTCCAGGAAATTTAGGACTTAATACTTATTAATGGTTTAGAGTTGAAATCCCCCGCTCCTCAGAACTGATAAAGGATAAATCCAATGAGAAGTGTCCTTTCACTCAACAAAATGAGCCCTTTTTAAAAGAAATGTGAACACTATTTTTTCTTTTATTGTGAAATATAAATTTTTAGCTATAGTGCAAGTCAAATTGAAATATTCCAGCCCATCTCCTTTAGTTATACCTAATACTCAGAACGTTTTCAGTCTTAGCTTGGATGGACTTCTTGCACTCATGGAAGTGAGACCAAAATAAACTCAATTTGCAGAACTGAAGTTGAGGCCCCCTGACTGGCAGATTTAATAGTGAAATTATTTAACATAACCATCTAAACTTTTAAATACAATTTCATTATTGTGTATATATAATTTGAGACCTATAAAACAAATTATAACTTCTGTATGATACATACAGAAGACTTAAGACTTGAGTGGCTCACTTCTGGGGGCCCTACTGCTGGTGCATCAGAAATTTACTATGCCCACTACTGGATCATAGAGGAAGGTAACATTTTTCCAAGGAATATATTTTGAAACTGTGAATTGTTTATTCTGGTAGATGAAGGTCAGGACTAGGCTAAAACTATATATCTTCTGGAGTTCACTAATATTTTAATGATATCATAAATGTCCATGGCCCACTACTGGTACATTTTCCTTATATAGAAATTTTTTTTCTTAAAAGTAGCATATGTAATATTTTGTATACAAATTTCATAGCAGATCTTTAGAATACCAATAACTTGTTGCATAATATATGCATCCAGGTGTGACCAAGTTAGTCAACACGTGGGTAATCGTTTAAAATTCATTTGGAGAAACATTATCTTGTAATAGACCTTGCTTCAATCAGCGACATCACATCATCAAGTTCACAAAAATCTGCCAACCCCTATCTTGGTGTATTCAGGGTACCATAAGTACACCACATACACAAAATGTACCAAGATAGGGGTTGGTCGAGCATACTATTTTGCATCTTTGTGTCATCAATTATTATTATGAAATAACCAGTCTTATGAATTTGCTAGGTGATGATTTCTGTAGCCGCCACCCACTTCTATAAGGGGTTATGAGAGTTTTTTGTCTTGAAAAATATACACACTTTATGAAGTTGTTTTGATGTCTGGAAACAAGGTACAAATATATAGATTTTTGCATAAAAAATGTATATTTTGGAACTTTTAAAAATCATGCTTTTATTAACTTCTATTGAAAAATGCACCTTTTGAACTGTGTTTTCCTTGATCAGGGGGTTGGAAATTTTCAGAAAATCTTACCAGCCAGCAAGAAGCAGTGTGTAGTTGAAAATTGTTAACTGCAAAAATAATTCATTACTGCAACAGTACACTTTTGTAATTTTTTTTCTTTTTTCAATAAAATTAAGCTATACAACAAAGGAAAGTTTTGTATAGTACTTCGTAGAATATTTACACTGTGGTAATTTCGAGAGTTGCAAAATATAACTAACAAGTTTAAACCAAATCTTCTATAGCCTGCAGTTTTTAAAATACTTATTAAAGATTCACTCGCATTGTCAGAAAAAAGACACTTGCCAGTGGCGAGTAAAATGATGCAATTCCCCAACCTTGTCCTTGATGTTGAGCAGTGTGTAGTGTTCTGCAAAACCCAAGATTTTGTGGGTATTTTCATCTGATACCATTGACACAAAGCACATTAAAATATACATAATTGGGTAGTTTTTGACAGACTACTTTTAAAATTTTTAAATTGCTAAGTATAAAATTTAACTTTCAACAAAAAGTTTGATTTTGTTTTGTTTATAGCTAACAAATAAGTTAAATTTTTTAAAAAGCATCAAGTGCTAGGAGCTATGCCTATATCAGCTTTCCTTTTAAAAATTAAGGGAAATTGGTTCATCTGTTGCTGAGATTTTATTTAATACTATCTTAAAAACATTGTGTTAAGAAAATCACGTTTAAAATTTTGCAACAAATGCCACTCGTTCATACATTGTGCAACAAGAATCGCTATAACTTCTGTCTGTGTTCAAATTTTTTGCATACAGCGGTGGCCAAAAGTTTGGACATTTTTTGAAAGTTTCATATTTTTCAACTTTGTGTGCTTGTAGAATATATTAATTTTCACTTGAATACAAACGTTTATATATCAAATTGAAGGTAATTTAATGTAGAATTTAATAATAAAAACAGTATTACAATATCTGTATTACAAAAAAAGTTATGCTCATTTTAGTAGAACAAACAAACACAAATCGTTTCGAATAAGGACGTGTTTTGTAATAAAAGCGTACTAGCCAATCACAAACACTGTTCTGAGGACCAGTCAAATGTCTGTAACTATAGTTTAGGTTATTTGGATGGTAAAAGAGTTATTGTTGTGGAAATATTTTGCGGAATGATGCATACTAGTACAATTAAATAGAGTATTGCTGTTTTTGAATATTTAAAGTCCTTTTTTTTTTAATTAAACAAATTTTAAACAATGTCATCAACAAGAAGAACTAATTGGACATCTACAAAAAGAAGCCGAATTGTCATATTGAGAGGAAATGGCCTCTCTTATGCTGAAATTGCAAGACAAGTTGGTGGTTCTGGTGTACGAAAGTTCTGTTTATGTTATGAAAAAAGAAATCAGTGGAAAATAAGGCCAAATCAGGCCGAAAAAAATGCACAAGTGCTACTGCCGATAGAAACATGAAACGGCTGTGCCTTCAAGATAGAAAAATTTCATCGGATGCCATTAGATGTGAAATGAATGCAGCGGGTATTGCAGTAAGTTCAAGAACAATAAGAAGACGGTTATCAGGATTTGGACTACAAGCTAGAATTCCAAGGAAAAAACCAGATTTAAATCAAAAGCAACGAGAAAAACGAGTTAAGTGGGCAAAAGAACACATTAAATGGTCAGAAAATCAATGGAAGCAAGTAATCTGGAGCGATGAGAGTAAAATATCGCTCTTTGGTAGTGATGGTAGAAAATATGTGAGACATAGAGTAGGAGAAGCACTTCATCCTGATTGCATTGAAGCAACTACAAAAAACCCAACAAATGTTATGTTTTGGGCATGTATGTCTGCAGATGGTGTGGGCCGAATTCAAATGATTGATGGCATCCTGAATGCCAAAAAATACATCGAAACTGTCCTGGGACCAAAATTGATACCTTCCATCAAGGATCTCTTCCCCAACAATGCACCATTTATTTTTCAGCAGGATTCAGCTCCATGCCACACAGCAAAAATATGCAAAGCATGGTTTCAAAATAAAGGCATAGATATATTACCATGACCAGGAAACAGCCCTGATCTCAATCCAATTGAAAATTTGTGGCGACGTTTGAAAATTCTTGTACGAAAAAAACGTCCATCCAATAAAAGACAACTTAATGAAGCTATAATTGATTCTTGACACCATGTGATTACGAAAGATGAACTCCAAACACTCGTTCACTCCATGAAAAGACGCTGTAAAGCTGTCTTAAAAAATAAGGGTTATCCTACTAAGTATTGATTGTGTAAGTATCACTTTAAAAAAATGCAAATCTAAGATAGATCTTACTATTAGTTGCATAACTTTTTTGTAATACAGATATTGTAATACTGTTTTTATTATTAAATTCTACATTAAATTCACCTTCAATTTGATATATAAACGTTTGTATTTAAGTGAAAATTAATATATTCTACAAGCACACAAAGTTAAAAAACATGAAACTTTCAAAAAATGTCCACACTTTTGGCCACCACTGTATATATATATATAAGGCTACTTTAAAATAAGGTTAAAATATTTTTTTCTAGACTCTTAAAAGGGCAACATGATGTAATATATTATAAGGGCTACTTTACTACTATTAGGATGGATCAAATGAAAACTGAACAGAAGTCACATAATGAAATGACATGGTTTATTTCAAATGTAATCTTTAAAGCTGCACAAGAACTTGTCCCACTATTTCACCAAGCGGTGAATACCCAGCTCATAGAAATCCTTTAGCTGAAATTGGAACTAGTTTCGAACATTGTCTCTGAATTGGTTGTTCGCATAAAAGTGGCGACTCATCAATTCCTTTTTCAGCAGACCAAAGATGTGATGATGAGTTGACATTGACCAGGTATGCATATCATCATTCACAGATTACGTCCCTCGAAGAAACATTTGTGCCAGTCCTGCACACAAGTCAGTGACAGTTCATATTCTCCGTACACTGCCATCATTTGCCGATGCACTTCACGAACTCCCAACTCCTTCTGCCACTAAAAATGTGAATAACACTACATTGTTCTTCTTTACTAGCAAACATTCTGCAGATGAATAAAAACAAATTGTTTTCAGGGTGACATCTTTGGCCAACCGCTTACACATATCACAGGCTTCTGCGCAACTACTTAGGTCCAGTTCTTTTCCGCGATAGGTTTTGCCTTCTTTAAAACCTGCTCTACTTCTATACATAGTTTTTGCCACACTCATACAAAAATAAACGAAATTATAACGACTGTTCCATTTTCACTTGATCCACCCTTATATATACAATCATGAAGCAATGTAATGACATTCATTGTCCATTAAGAAATATTAAGTTTTTAATAGTATTTATATGTGATGTTTTACTTTGCATTTTATTTTTTACTTTTTTGTCAATATCATTATATTATATATTTTCTTTTAGGTTGTCATTGGACAGTTATTCAAAGATAAGGATAATGTGATTGAGCAGTATATCCAATCAAAGAAATCTACACATGGTGCTTAATTTTGCTCTGTAACATCATTAGTAATTTTTGCTGCTTTCCTATCTCTATTCTTTTATACACATAGCAATTCTTTGATAGTTGCTTTTTCCACATGCCTGTTTTTTGGCACCAGAGTCTTCCATTATCTGTACATATGTTACATTGCTTTTTATTTATTAATTTATAGATATACTTGTTACATTGTGCAGTGATGTATAATATTCATTAAATCATATATATTACATCACACAAATCTTTTGTAAATATTAACTATTTTTCACTGTTATCTGCATTCCTTGAATAAAGAAAAACTTCTGTTAGCTATTTTGTTTTGTTTTCTTTACTTTCATTATAGAAGCAAGTTAATCTGCCAAAATAACCCAAGTTCCAAAGATAATTGTTCGATTTTTGTCACATAGTTGAAAATAAATTGCATAGCTGCCAACGTGTACGGTTTGGCCATACAATGATGGATTTCGTTCTAAATGTATGGCTGTATGGGTAAATGGTAAAATTGTACAGTTTTGTAGAAAACTTAGTAATGAATCATAATATATTTTATGCATTGCGTAAAAGATAAATCTTTAACTCTAATTTGCACTCTTACATCATTACAAAATACAAAATTTCAACTCTTCCAGGAAATCGCCATTCCTTGAAATTTTCGCCAATTGTATGGTTTTAACAAATGGTTGTTATTTTCTTACATATATAATTTCAGAATGAATCAATCAGGTAATGATGTCATCTTTGATGTTCCAATTTTATAATAAAGAAAAAAACATCTTTTATTTAGAGCATACCTGCCAACTTGTAGTTACAATTTTTGTTTAAAATCTAAATGTTTAAATTTTATCAAAGTAATAAAATTTGATTTAAAAAGGCAAATTTTAAGACACTGTAAATTTTGCATTGAAAGAAAATTAAATTTTTTAAAGTTTTTTATCAATGCTGTGAAAACATTTTCTCTTATGTATTATAAAATATTGTGATAAAAAAAATTATACATTAAATGGTGTGAATTTTTATAGGAATAATCTGCAGTTATTATGAAAGTGAATGGACCATCCACATTAAGATAAATTAATAACTTTTTTGATTTATGATTGTATTAAATGTTACTGCTGAACTATGGCTTTATAAGTTATTATTGCACTTCTGTGGTTTTTCAGATAGTTTGAGTATTTTCTTGCGGTCCATTCCTTAGAAACTGTCATAGTTATTCAATAACTATTTTTATAACATTAAAATAAACAATTGTGATAACTATTTTTATTTTGTTGAAAATTCATATTTTGTTCAAATAAAAATTTTGTCTATTTTTCTATGCTGTTTTTTAATTTTCAAAGTGTAATTAATTTTTTTTTCTCCCACCATGTTTTAATTTTTATCTTATATAAAAAGAAAAATGATGCATCGCTCATAGGTAATGAAACACTTTCGAGTACTACCAGAATATTAATACGACAAGAATTCATTTTTTCATACAATGAAAGGAAATACCTAAATAAATAATCTAGAAAATGTGTACCAAAGTTGAAAACCCATTTTCAGCAATGGCCACTTCTAAAATAGACATGGAGTTTCTAAATTGCACTTGTTTTATGGTATTAAGGTGAATTTTTTATCTACTCTAATATCATGGGTGAATACTTCATGGCATTAAATGGTAGCTCTTCTTGTCCGAACTGGGTTCGGGCAAGAAGAGTTTGCTTGTTTGTTGTTTCATTACTAAAAGCTTTTGGACACCACTAATTTTTAATTGCAATCTTCGCTTTATTATTTGGCATTCATTTTTTAAATTATATAAAACAAATACTTTAGTACGGAAAAAGTGTTGTATCATTCCTATTTTTAGTTTACAGTGTCGAAAAAGCCAAAGAGTTAAGAGGTTAAGAAACAGAAAAATATTGGGAAACAATCGATCAGAGGTCACAACCTCAGATTATGACATCGTCAAAATGGCCGCTGCTGCTGCGATGAGGGACATAAACATTAAAATACTCATATCTCCTTTATGAATAATATTGTGATACATCATTTGAAAGCTCTTGAAACAGCTACAAATAAGGTCATCATAACTTTGTTCTGAGACAAATGGTCTAGAAGTTTCTACGGTGACAACGTAACATTCGGCCAACTCTTACAGTATTAATGTATCCTAGTACTCAATTTGCACTTAGTGCCACTTGTGGAATTTTCGTTTACTTTTTTCAACTTCCAAGCTCTCCTACCCTACTCTAGCTATGTCCTAGATTATATGTTTATATAATTATTCGTATGAATATGTACCTGTAAATCAAATTCACATAAGAAGGATAAAAATGAGAAAAGCAAATACATAACCATGACTCTAAGTTTAAACAAACCCAAATTTTTATTGTCTTTCAAACAAACTAATTGTTATAATTTAAAAAGTTTACAAATATGCAAATTAAAACCATTTTATTCATTGCATTGTCCCTAACGGCTACAAAGTAAAGTACAACTTTGACCTGATTTTCACATCCACAACATGAACACATCTCTTTGAACTTGCATTCAGTCAGTTCTTGTGGCTTCTCCATGGTGGTTTGATGACCAGCGGGACTCGTAGTCACCTCCCACCTTTTTTCATACCCACGGATACAAAACCTGGCGTGGAAAACTCTTTTAAGCAATTTATTTGTCTACAAAGAACACTGCAGGATGGCCCTCTTCAGATGTTCCAGGAGAACATTGTTGGTTGGTAGAATATTTTTGAATGGGTCTATTCTGCTGGGTAAATAGAATTCTGGCTTCATTTACGGTCTCCACTGAACTTGATGCATAGTATGAAGTGAAAGGATGACGAAGCGCTGAATACGTAAAAAATATGCTTCATCTTCAGTGATGGTGTTGGGAACATTGAAATAGGTCAAAAAAGCTTTGTCTAAATCTTGAAATAGGTTTACCGATACCTGCTAAATTAGGCACCTTGTCAGCTCCTGTAAAGGCATGGAAGGAAGATAAAAGGTCTGGAATTTTCCTACGCAACTCGTGGATGGGAAGATATTTGAGATGCTTTCCACTTCCATACTCCAACCACAATTCTTCTAGATTCGGTAGCCTAGAGAAATAACACATGGCAATCACAACAACATCACTGTCAACAGTTTTTACCATCACCTTTGAATGACTTGAGTATCAATAGCATGCTGAACATAAAGTAACAGACGGGCAACGGCTTCTTCGTGTGATGCGCGATAAATGGCTGAAAAAGTTTCCTTATATGAACCATTAACGTGTCTCTGCAAATGTAAATGTTTTGTTTCCCAGGGGACAGATTCGAGATTTTCTGCTAAAAATCTGAAGAGATCTTTTTTGTTTTTGCTATGAACAAACTTACTGAAGGATTTACGCATGACAACATCGGATTTCTCATTTACTCTTGGTACATATCCTCTCAAATGTCTTGTGTCATTTTTAAAGCTTTTTTTTCTAACATAGATAGCAGTAAAAAACCACATCGACTTTGTCTGCAGTTTTTAGTCTCATCAAAACAAATAGTCCAACAATCTGATCACTGTACAATTGAAAGTTTCGACTGGATTGAGGGATAAGCATATGGACCGAGGTAGCTTCGTTGATAATGAGGGAAGAAACATTAGGTTCGTGGGAAGTCATCTCAGAAAGGACATTGCCAAGAAAGCTAAATGAGGAAATTATTTTTCTTCTCATAAACTTTTAATGCTTAAGCAATTCTAAATGGAGATTCCATTTAAGAAACTTTTTTTTTCTGAATATTTTTCGAACATTTAAAGAAATAAATGCTTCTAAAGCTTTGTTTCATAATACAAAGAAAATACACTGTAAGAAGAAGCTAATGCAACACGTTTCGAAAATCTTCCTTCATCAGTCACAAAAAGACCGTCCTTCGAACAAGTACGTCAGCAGTTGAAAATTTTCTTTCCGTTCTCGTAGTGGTAGTATGCGATACAAGTTAGGATGTACGTCAAATCATTTGTGTTCTTTTGTAAGGAGAAATAGTGATTTACTTCAGAAATTTAAAAATTGCGCTGTTCATGCTCCAACAATGGAGGAAAAACTATAGACTACACCCGTACCCAGCCATATGAAAAAATGAGTAAGAATGCTGGGTTACATTAAACAGGCATGAGATTCTTCCGCGGATTTTCGCTATTTTGCTGTTTTGTCAATCTCATCCCTTAGGGATGAGATTCTTCCGCGGTTTTCCGCTTTTTTGCTTTTTTGTCAATCTCATCCCTGATTAAAATACACAAAAGAACCAATAAGATGCCTTAATCCTTTGGAAAGCAATGGTGAGAAAATTAACCTATGGTGGGAAACCTAAAGAACTATAAAGGATTAAGAACATAAAAGCTAATGTTTATGCAAATTATGACAGTTAGTGAAGAGGCTCAGTTGTCTTATCAGCTAAAAAGGAAACTTTTTGATTATGTATTTTGGATTCGTATTGAAAAAAATAATCTCCATTTTTAAAACAATTGTAGAACTAATTGAATTCCTCCAATCAAATTACCCCAGATCCGTTTAATATACATAAAAGACCTTAACAACTTCATACATTGTCTCAGAACTACTTCCAGTTTCGTCAGTTCAAAATAACAAAGAAAAACTTATCCGGGACAAATTTAACAGAAAAGAAGAAAAGGTTGTATTAAGTCCTCTCCTTCTTGCAAGAAATATTTTAAATCTAGTGATACAAGCAGGTACAGTCGACCAATAAAAAATCATACATTATAATCTCCAAATCGTCACAGAAAAAACAGAAATAGCCATTTGACTGAAAATTGGGAATTTTTTTCTTTAAATTTATGCTTAAAAAAATAATAAGGTTGGGAAGTCATCTTAATGCTAAAATTGTACCAGACTCTAAAAATTTTCAATTTGAACACCCAATTTTGATATCCTATTTGGCTTTTTCTGTAAATTTTAATTTAAAATACCAAATGGAAAGTCATTCGGTCAAGTAGTTTAGGAATTATGAAGGTAATTCATTTGTAATCATTGTAAAACAGATTACAATACCGGTAGTTTATTAAGTTTAAGTCGAGAACTACTTGACGGAATGAGCTGTAATTTTTGGATTCGCATATTTGAAACTTCTAGAAATCGATTTCTGTTGTTTTTTTTTTTAATCATAGGTTGCAATTAATATTTTTTTCAGAGTCTTCATATATGTGAATTATAGAATTACAACTTATTCCTCAAAGTAATTATGGTTAAAAAACTACCTGCATTGTAATTTGTTTTGCATTGATTAAAATGAATGTAACATTAGGAGTTCTATTATAAATAATAATGGAATTTGTTACGATATTTCCACTCTAGGATAAATTTTAGTTTTAATAATTACCAAATTTCAAGTCATTCAATGAATAACACTAGATTAATGTTTAACACAATTACTCAAATTGATAAAGAAATCATATGAGTTGTAATTTTCCGACTGGGCAGAAAAATGTCCGGGCAAGGATTCAAACCTGGGATCTCTTGGCTGAAACTGCCAATGCTCTACCAACTGAGCCATCCGGTCGAATCTAGAGGAGCTAATTTATCCAGTTAACCTTATTGGTCATAACATCAGGTCTGATATCTGAATCAGCTCCACAGAATAAATCGCAGGTACTTTTTAACTCCAGTAAACGCTGGATACGTGATTACACTAGATTCATTTTTTACACAACTATTGAAATTGGTAAAGAAATCATATGAGTTGTAATTTTCCAACTGGACTAAAAATGTACGGGCAAGCATTCAAACCTGGGATCTCTTGGGCAGCTTCAACCAACGATTTTTTCAACTATGTGTTTTTCCCTGATCTGTAGCCATCCTGTTATTACACTTAATGGTAAACTAATAACTTTAGTGATATTTATTACAAGTGTAAGCAGAATTTATAAAAAATGTATTTTATGCACCGCCGGCTGCCACGCAAGTATTTTTTTTTTTTTTTTAAAGGAATTTACTCTTTTTAGGGTTTTGTTCATCTCACGGAACCCTATTAGTCCCGCTTCGTTGTCTGTCCGTCACACAGACGGTTCTCAGAAGCTATGTAATTACATACTTGAAATTTTGTGTACTTATAGCTGAATACCGACTATGAAGCTCAAAATCATAAAATTAAAAAAAATCGTTTTATTTTAATATATAGAGATAAAAAAAACCAAAAATCTAGCCTTTTCCTATTAAATTTATACATTTTTTGCTATAGCAGTTGCCAACAATTAAAAATCCACAATAATTAATTTTCTATTGAAAGATTTCCACATGAAAAATAAAAAGGAAATAAAAAGTTTCACTAAGATTAATATGATGTCATATTGGTAATAAAACGGAAATTTTCAAACATTTCTCAATAATACAAGGAGTATGAGTATGTGTAAGTACAGAAAGCAGCTTGATATGACGTTATTAAAGAATTAAAAAGAAAATTAATCGGACGTCTAACATTTTGAAGGTCTCTCTCTATACAACATGTTTAATTTTGAAATTGATTTTTTTTTTTAATATCGCATTTAGTCCACATGACAGAGTATAATAGCGGGCGTCGCCCGCTATCGAACAGGTTCAGATTTTCGAAAAAACGAGAAAAATACACCGGTAAATTTTTACTTAATAAAAATCGTGACTTTTTTTTTTTTTTTTTTTTTGGAAAATGAAATTTATTTGGATTTATTAAAGAAAGGATAAAGTGTTTTGAAAGAAATATTAAACGAAACCCTTTGTGCGATCTTCGATCACACTTACCCTCTTGTTTACTTTCTACTATTTATAATAGAAGAAAGTATTGTAATCAAAAGTTTTTTTCGACTTCCGATTTTCGACGGATTTTCACGTTTTAAAGGTCAGAGATTCCGAAAAACATGTTTTTACAAAATGTCTATCTTTCCGTCCGTCCGTCTGTCTGTCCTTATTGTATCATCGAAAAGCGTATGAAGTATGCAGATAATTGAACCAATATTTTTTCTGTGTTTTTGGCTATGGCCAGCAGGTTCCATGTGAATTTGGGAATATTTCGACAAAAGAGGGCGCTGCGATGGCTACTTTTGTTCCATTTTCATTATTGTATCATCAGAAAGTGTATGAAGTTATGCAGATAATTGATCCAAAATTTTTGTTTATTATTTAATAATTTTTGTGTATTAAATTTTAGTTTTTCGACTATGGCGTGCAGGTCCCAAGTTGAATTTGGGGATATTCTGCCGGGATAGTCATTTAAAGATTTCAAATTCAAAAAGATGTACAAAAAATTAGAAATCCTAAAAGATTTTTCCGTTCAACGTTCGGCCTTGATCCAAGGATTCTGGAAAAATTCTTGTTTTGCCGCTATCTTAAAAAATGGTGGAGATAAAGCAGCTTGAAATTTTAGGGTGGCTGACATTTTGAAACAAGACAGCAGGATTCCTCCATAAAGGGATTTAATTTAAGAGTTTTAGTGAACATGCTTTCTTGCAAATTTTCTTTCATTGTTGTAACCATCGTTCCACCTCTTATATGTTTAACACTATATATTCATATTCGCCAGCATTAAATTGTCGCCAAGCCTGGCGATATTCCGCCAAATGTGGCGATGTTTTGGCAAAATATTGCCAAATTTGGCGACAAAAATAGGTTGGCATAAATGTAGCCAACTTGGCTATAGCCAGCTAATTTCGCGAAATTCTGATTCAAATTCAATATTGTCGAGAACGGGAAATGAATTTTCTGTAATCGGGTTCCACGCATTTTAGCTTCGTGTTTTCCAGTAAAGTTAGCTAAAATCTTGAAACCAAGGAATAGAGAGGCTATCTTTTCGCACCGGTAGAGGCCAGAAGGATTTTTCTTAGTCGTGTCTCTGCTCGTGCAGCGTAAGGTGCTTCGCATCCACGTAACCCGACGATTCTCAAGCAGCGGACGTACAACAGAATGACGAAAAGTATTGATTTTATATGTGATGTGATAGCGAATTTTGACGTATTAACATGTATGAGATGGAAAAAAAGTTTTGGGATTGGTACATCCGACTAGTTTAAATTTATAACGGTACCAATATTATTTTTATTTTAGTAATAAACAGAATTAGCAATAAAAATGGATCTTTTTTTTTTATGGAAAACGTAAAAAGTCTGATTAAAGTGAAAGTGAAGAAATAAAATTTTGAGTTGTAACCAACATGTTTTTTATTACTTTCTTCTATCTATAATATAAGAAAGTATTAAATAAAATGCATAAAGATACAACTAAATGTAAACATATTGCTTGAAGGTGCGTAAAAAACATACATAAAGCATTTAAAGTTCGTTCCCAATCGCGCCCGTCGGCCTAATCGTTCGGAGTTTTCGTGGTTTTCTTCGAGCCGTGGATTTATCCATGCGTAAATACGGGTTAGGTTCCCTTAGAAATACCCCCACGAAGGGCACTCCCCCCGGGCCTATATCCCAAGTGTAGATAATTGGCCGTAAATAATCAACCCAACCCAACCCATTTAAAAGCACATTAAAGTCCTTTTAAAAAATTCAAAACGTTTTCAACCGAACTACTCGGTCAGCATCAGTGAAAAACTAATTGTTGAGTTGAGTTGTTGTCTCTTCTCGTTTTCTTGCTTACCCGGAATAAACCATTTTACTTCAAGGGTTTGGAATATAAGGTGGGATGGGAAAGGTCATTCAGCATTTCAAGAATAAGTACAGGTTAATCAATCATGTATTAATTCATTCCAGATTGCGTGGATATCATATGATAATACATCGTTACAGACTATTTCTTTTTTAGATATTATTTCTAGAGACTCTCTTATGATAGCTTCTTGGTGATTATTTGTGCGGAATATAATTTTGGCTCCATTGAAATCTACTGTTATAGGTTCAGTTTGTGCTAATCTTGCTAACGCAAACGTGTTGGGTCTATTTAATCTCAGATCTGCTTCATGTTCTTTGATTCTGTCCCGAAATTTCCTCAGTGTCATACCTACATACATAAAATCTTTGTTATCTTTCTGGAAGGGTATAATATATACCCCTGATCTATTGATAGCCTGGATTGGGCCAATTTTCCTGTTTAACAAAATCCACAACTTTGGGGGAGGGACTGCAATTAATGTAATGCCAAACTTAAAGTGGGAATGTCTCATACTTTCAAAAAACCTTGGGATATAGTTAACTTTACAAAACTTCAAACTTTTAATTATACCTGTATTTCGTTTACTTCATCTTTTAAATTTGTTTATGATTTTTCAATGAAACGGGATGGAACTGAATTCTCGGCTGCTATTTTTCTAATTACATCTAATTCTTCATTAAGGAAAAGGCATGAACTTCAAACGCTCTTTTTACATAAAAATTGAAAGGTGCTAACTTGTAACTAATGAGTGAACTGCAATTAAACGGGATGGTGGAGTTAGATCTCTTCATTTTCCTAAACACCGTGCAATCAAGATTCTGTTTACCCATATTTCTGATTAGTTGTACATCAAAAAAAGCAAGCTTTTGATTTTGTTCTATTTATAGTGTGAATTTTATTTTATTATCTAGGGTATTGATTTTATATAGAAAGGAGTATAATTCATCTTTTCCGTGATTCCATATAATGTAAATATCATCCACATATCTTAACCAGCAATCCGGACCCGATTTTATGGTCTCCATGATTATATTTTCAAGAAGACGTAGTTTAAACTCTGCAAGCAAACCTGAAATGGGGGAACCCATTGGCGCCCCATTGACTCGTCTGTAAACTTGATTGTTGAAAACAAAAACTTTGTTGTTGATAATTAAATTTAAACCCGACTTGACTGTATTTTTAACATTTTCTGTAAACGTAGGATCAGAATCGATCAGACTCTCTATGGTGTTAGTAACTTCTTTTATATCGATAGACGGGTATAAAGATACAACGTCTAAACTAGCCATAAAACTGGAATTTTCAAGCTTTTTATATTTAATTTTCACAATAAAATTCGAAGTTGATTCAATAATAAAATCAGATGGTTGTAAATATCGTTTCAAAAGATGCGTGTAGGTTTTTTCCATAAAATATGTTGGAGAGGAGCATTTTGTAACGACTGGGTGGATTGGTAAGTCCGTTTTATGATCCTTTAGTCTACCTACGAGGGAGGGAGTGGTTGCAGTCTTGTTAAGTCTTAGTTCTCTTTTCATAAATCCTGGCCAAACTCCTTTTCCGATAAATTCTTTAACTTTATTTTCTATTTTAAAATTGGGGTCTTTATTTAACGGCACACAGTCCATATTATCAATGCAAACTTACATCTTTAGGAGATAATCCTGTCTGTTTAAAATAGCAATACAGTTAGTTTTATCAGTCTGGATAATAACAATGTCCTTATCCTTCCTCAATTTTCCTGCTATTTTCTTAAACTTCTCGTGTTGAGGTTTTGGTCTGTAAACAAATGATCTCATGTTGCTATGTAAATCACTCCTAACCACCTCTTTCTACATTGGATCAGCAGCCTACATGGCCTTCTCACAATCAGCAATAATCATCTTGTTATTCCATTGTGATTCAAACACATCAGTTTTATTGAAGAAAGTATTGTAATCGAAATTTTCTCCACTTCCGGTTTTCGACGGATTTACATGTTTTAAGGGTAAAGATTCCGAAAAAACATTTTTACAAAATGTCTGTCTGTCCATCCGTCCGTCTGTCTGTCCTCACTGTATCATTGAAAAGTGTATGAAGTTATGCTTCAAATTGAACCAATTTTTTTTCTGTTTTTGGCTATGGCCAGCAGGTCCCACTTGAATTTGGGAATATTTCGACGAAAGGAGGCGCTGTGACTGTGATTTTTGTTTTTTCCATTTTCACTATTGTAATGATCGAAAAGTGTATGAAGCTATGCAGATAATTCAACCAAATTTTTTGTTTATGTTTTTGACTATAGCCTGCAGGTCCCAGTTGAATTTGGGGATATTGCGCCTGGAGGGAGCGCTGTGATAGCCATTTAAAGATTTCAGTTTCAAAAAAATTTATAAAAAATTTTAAAATGCTGAAACTTTTTTCCGTTAAATATTCAGTTTTGATCCAAGGATTCCAGAGCATTTTTTGTTTTGCCTCTATCTTAAAAAATGGCTGAGATATAGCAGTTTGAAATTATAGGGTGTGGCTGACATTTTGAAACAATACAGCAGGATTCCTCTATAAACGGGTTTAATTTATGAGTTTTAGTGAACATTGGTTTCGCCAAATTTTCTTTCATTGTTGTAATACCCTTTTCGCATCGGACATTTAAGATATCTTAGACGGCCATTTTTTATGTGGTACCCTCCCAGAATTGAATACCTGCCCCCACCGCAAAACTCATCTAAGATAACTCATTGAACATCAATGTGTCTGAGATCTGAACAGCGTGAATTGTGCGCATGCGCATATGTTAAAGGCAACCTCAACAGCCAATCAGAGTGAATGGTATTGGCTGTATCTAGCAATAGAAAGTTCGAACTCACTAAGTAAGTCTCTGGAACTCCCTCAGTGGGTTCGGCGGTCTAAGATATCTTAAATATCCGATCTGAATCGGGTATTACCATCGTTTCAACACTTACATGCTTAACACTATATATTTATATTCACCAACGTCAAATTCTCGCCAAGCTTGGCGGCAATTGGCAAAGTATCGCCAAATTTGGCGAAAAAAAACGTTGGCATATATGAAGACAACTTGGCTATGTCTGTTTAATTTGGTGATATTCTCATTCAAATTCAATATTGACGAGAACTGGGAATGACTCTTCTGTAATCGGGTTCCGAGCATTTTAGCTTCGTGTATTTTCAGTAGAATTAGTTAAAATCTCAAAACCAAGCAATAGTGATGCTATCTTTTCCTGCCGGTACAGGCCAGAAGGACTTTTCGTAGTTTAGTATAATATATCGGCTGCTCGTATCCAGGTAACCCGACGATTCGCAAACAGCTGACGTACAACAGAATGACGATAAATACTGATTTTTTTTGGCGTGGTGATATCGAATTTTGAAGCATTAACATGTATGAGATAGAAGAAAGTTTTGGGATTGACATATCCGACTAGTTTCTTCTATAACTCATCCAAAATATAAAATTTAAAATTAAAAAAAAAAAAAAAAAAAAAGCTTTATTTAGGTGCCATAGAACGACAGTAATGTATGTTACTGGAGTGCCATCAAAATTAATATGCTTTAAATTTAGATTTACATATGACTGCCGGCGGTACACACGGCACTCTAATAAAGATAAAGTGTGACCGCCGGAGGTACACATGGCACTGAACATGCTATCATTGTGCTATTTTACTAACAGCAATATGTATCATAACATAACACCATTATGTGTCGTAGTCATTGTAGCAGAGATGTTTCACATTAGTTATCTTCTTGACTCATCCCTCTCATTCTTCAGATCTAACAGAATAAAAGATGACTATTTTCAGTCGGCTGGCCTATTATTATAGGCAAAAACATTGGAAAGATGGGGGGTTATTTATCAGCGTTTGGCGCGGGATACCAAGCAGCTCTCCAAATGATATTTTTAGCATTCTATCTTCTGACATAGAGGAGTTGTAGGTTGAAAATATCTTTTGTGTTTACTATATTGTTCCTTAGCGAAAAAAGAACACATCTTTCACAAATGATTTTTCAGTGTTTGTGTAACCTCTAGCAGAAAGGTTTTGTAACAGAACTATGTGTTAATGAGCATTATTTAGATTATGATTGCGTTTCCCTAGAAACGCACACATACATATGAATCTTTAATTATACTATGATTATAAGTGGAAGTTAATTGTACTTTATAACCCCATTTGTACTTAAAATAGAATGATACTGTTTAGAACAACTACAAAGAAATTCTGATTGAATGTCTCTAAATACCAATAGTATTACGATAGAGCCAAACGAGTATTATAAATAGTATTGCATAATTAGAATACTCTACACTATGTTTATTTAGTATGTGCGTGATTCAAAGTAGATGTAAATTAAAAAAAAATAATAACAATAAAAATAAAGCTTATTAGGTTAGATTGCACTATAACATAATCTTGAAAAGTTATTAGGGATCCACTTTAATGCGACACTTACGTAATTTATTTGGGGGTGGGGAAAAATTATTTTTGGAGAGGAGCTAGCGACATAATTCAAATTATATATCGCATTAAATATGAGTAAGTGATTTAAAATATGGCATTAAAGCTGAGGGCTATTGAATATGATTTTAAACTTCTAATGATACATACGTATTCTTTTTTTTTTATCACTTTCTAATAAAATATAACACCATTTAATAATTTTTGTTTGTTTGTATGCCTGGGTGCCTGTTTGTTTGTCCGTATGTGCGTTAAGTTTGAAAAAATTCTCCTGTTGTAAAGAAACATGATTGAGACTGGAGCAATGTTATTGAAATTGATTATAACTAGCGGAGCTTCGTCCGCTACGCGAGTTAGTTTATTCCAAACGGTCCTAAAATTAAACGAACTTAGGATTGGGCTCCCCACTGTCTTTGGATCCAGTCAATTCGGATTTAAATTTAAAAAGAAAATAATTTAGAAACCTGCAGAAACTGCATCACCGTATTTTTAAAAACTGTGCTTGTTGATTTATTTTCTGTCCAAAGGCTGAAGCGTTTCTCTTCAACGAAAATTGACCCAGGTTCCAGGCAACAAAATGGCTGCTTGTAAAATTCATCTGAAGAAAAATCTGACATTTTAAAGAAAGAGAAAGTTTTTCTTCCTATTGGAAGTGGGAGAGAATGATGAATGGGTTTCTCATTGTGCGAGTTTGTTCCCTTTTGTTCAGACCCAGTCCACTCTCAAACTATAGAAGGGAATGTTACAGAACCTTCGGTAGCATAATAAATTTTCTATCTTTATAAATTGTTATATCAGTCTTCATATTTTAATTTACATTTTCATCTTTTGATAATGGTAAAAAAGATTAGTTCAGCTTACCTGAGAATTGCTTTTGCGCTAAGAATTACCCACAGTGTTATCCTGATATTTATTCTTTTGAATAATCATCGTGTCGCGGTATTGGAATAACAAATAATATTAGTAGAAGTAACAAATTGGCGTGAAGTAAGTAGATATCCATTTTTCCTTTGAATATAATATTATTATTGAAATTCTTGGCTTTATATATACATTTATATCGCGATTGGAGACTGCATAAAAATGCTCCAATTTTACATTAAATTTGAGATATTTACATCATATTTACATGGGCGTCTTTACGGTACGGTTACATTTTAGATACTGAGAAAGTTTGTTATTGAGTTCACGCGCGCGGTATCAGATTGAAGGTTAAAGAGGCAATATGGAGTATTTCTTAGTTGATTAGTTTCGACATAAGGTCCGTCTGGGTTTATTCGATTTGGTTTCCAGCTGCGTTCATCACTTGAGGTACTACAGTTAATTGGGTTCTGGTTTTTAACATGTTCTAAGTGTTCTTTCCATCGTTCACAACACTTGGAGATTATTAACGGCATAAAAAGGTTTCTCCGTCACTCCCCTGTAATCTCCTGTGTGGGGAATGGTTGAAGATTCAGTTGCTTACGGTGTTTTTCGTACACGGGATTGGGTTTGGTGAGGGTGTCGGCTATCATTTCTTCAGTGGGGCAGTATTGTAAATCAATTTTTCCTTCTTCTTTCATCAGTTTGATGTTGTGGAAACGTATGTCAATATGTTTGGATCGCTTAGTATTTTTATCATTTTCAGTTATTTTTATACAGGATATATTATCCTCAAATATCGTGATGGGTAGTTTTTGTGGAATGTTGAGGTCGTTAAGCGAAAGTTTGTTATCAAACTTAATTCTTGTGCTGCGTTGCTAGCTGAAACGTATTCAGCTTCGGCTGACGAAAGTGCGATGCAATTCTGCCTTTTTGTGATCCAGTAAATCGGCGATTTTCCTAGCATGAATAGATTTCCTGACGTTGATTTACGTGTTTTCAAGTCACCAGCCCAGTCTGCATCGGCGTATGCTGTTAAGATGGGCTCGCTGTTTGCGTTAAGAATTAAATTCAAATTTTTTGTAGTTTTAAGGTATGAAATGATTATTTTCACTGCTGACCAGTCCTTTTGGCGTGGTGTTTCGTTTCTACGACATAATATGTTGATTGCGGCAGATATGTCAGGTCGCGTGATTGTTGATATGTACAATAATGTGCCTGTGGCTTGTCGATATTTCGTGTTATTAGGTAAAAGATTATCGTCGTCCTCAAGTCTGTTGAATCCAGCAATCATGGGTGTGTAATGAGGTTTCATGTCGTTCAGATTCAGTTTTTTCACTAGTTCGTGTATTTTGTTGTTTTGATTTAGGTAATATGTATCATTGATTTTATTAATGTTTATGCCTAGGTAATTATTCACTTCTCCTAAGTTTTTCAGTTCATATACTTTCTCAAGTTGGTTTATTGTTTCTTCGATATCACTATCCTTTCCTGCTATCAGGATATCATCTACATAAATGATGATATATATCGGATTTTCTTGATTTGATTTAAAGTACAGACATGGATCATTTTTGCTCTGTATGAAATTATTGTTTGTGAGTGTTTTCGATATTTTGGTGTACCAGGCCTTTGCGGCTTGCTTAAGACCGTAGATGGCCTTTTGAAGTTTACAAACTTTTCTCTCATCGCCGGGTTTAATATACCCGTCTGGTTGACTCATATAAACAGTTTCGGTTAATTCACCATGCAAGAATGCTGTGGTGATGTCAACATGTTTCACGTTCAAATTTTTGTGCAACGCGGAGATGAGAAATACACGTATTGTAGCGTGCGAAACTACAGGTGCGAAGGTTTGATCATAATCAATCCCGAATCTTTTACTATATCCTTGTGCTACTAAACGCGCTTTATAGCTTTGAATATTTCCTAAATTGTCCTTTTTTAGTTTAAAAGTCCATTTGGAACCGATAATTTTTGTTCCGGGTGGTGGATTTGTTAAAGTCCAAGTGTTATTTTTTCTTAGGCATTGGATTTCATTTTGTGTTGCTTTTATCCAGTTTTGTTTATCATTAGTATTTTCCATTTTTTCGATATCTTCCCAATTTTCGGGAATGTTTTCAGATGAACTATTTATGAGACAGACATATCTGTCAGGAGGAACGCCTCTATTTGTCCTATTAGACCTTCTTAGTTCAATTGGTTGCTGTTTGGGCTCGGATGGTGTCTCCTCGCTTTCAAGTTTCATTTCTAAGTGATTTTCATGTCTATCCGGTAATTGTGTATTGTCATCGGATGTTTTTGTGGTGTTTTGTATCTTCTCAATGTTATCTGAGTGTACATTTTCATTTTCAAGAAATTTCACCGTTCTCGCTATTATAATTTGTTTCCCTTGTGTGTGAATTCTATAGCCAGTCGATCGTGGTGTCATAACCTACGAACGTTCCGGTTTGAGCCCTGTTATCAAGTTTTCCTCTATTTACTTTATCGACGTAAAATAGCGCTTTACAACCGAATGTTCTTAAGTGTTTTATATTCGGTTTAACTCCTTTCCATAATTCGTAAGGTGTTCTGTCGTTATTTGCTTTAGTTGGGAGTCGGTTTTGTAAGTACGTTGCTGTGTTTATGGCTTCACCCCAAAAATGTTTGCTTAATTTTGCTTATGATGGTATACTTCTAGTCATATCTAATAAACTTTTATTTTTTCTCTCCGCAACTCCATTCTGGCTCGGATTATGCGGGATAGTCAATTGGTGTAAAATTCCGTTCTGTTTTAAGTATTCATCTATCTCTTGATTTACATATTCACGACCGTTATCCGATCTAATTTCCTTAGGTTTTTTACCGAACTGATTGTATATCATCGTTATATACTCTTTTATCTTTTCAGCAACTTCGCTCTTTTTAGATAATAAATATATCGTAGTATATCGGGAATAATCATCAATAAGAGTCATAAAATAAATTTTTCCGCCTAAAGTCGGTGTATCTAGAGGACCACATACGTCACTGTGGATCAAATCCACAATATTAGTAGCTCGGTTTGTTGCTGATTTAGGATAGGGCATGTTAGTTAATTTAGTTTCGACACAAGTTACGCATGTTTTATTTTGATGTTTACAATTTCCTATCTTTATTCCGTCCGCAAGTTGATTTGTTATTATAGATTTAATCGCGTCATAATCTCTGTGACCGAGTCTGCGATGCCAGAGATCTATGCATTGTTTGCTGTCACAGTTATACGTTATGTTTACATAATTTTGTGGTTCTTCCACATCGTCCATTTCCTCAATAATGTATAAATTTTTCTCATTTTTCGCCCTGATATATATTTCTTCATCAAAGATCAAATCGCATTTATTATCGTCGAAGATTAGTTTACACCCGTTTTTAGTGGCTTTACTAACCGAAATTAGGTTCGACTCTAAGTCTGGGACATAAAGCACTTCACGTAATTTCGTTAGTTTTTCTTTTCCTTCGGGGGTTAATGTTTTTATAAAAACTTCTCCTGAACCTAACGCTGTCAGTTTATTACCATTCGCGATCGTTACTGAAGTTTTATTATAATCAATACATTTACTAAATAGGCTTTTATCGTTACAAATGTGCGAAGTAGATCCTGAGTCGAGAATCCAGTTATTTTTGCCTACTTTTTCGGTGATTAATGCTTTATCTTGCGTCTGATCATTTGCGTATTTTCTTTCGTTTGGAATTTTATTTTCCCTATGAGTTTCGGTCTTTTCATAACATAATGAAGATGAGAAATTCTTTTTATTTTTGAATTGATTGTTACGAGGATTTACGGAATGTACCGTGTTTTTGCTCTTGTAGTGCCAGCATTCGTAAGTGGAATGATTTTTCATTTTACAATTGTTGCAATATTTTTGTTCTCTTCTATTTTCAGTGTGTGTATATCTCCTATTTGTTTTAAATGCTCTCTCATTGTTGTTATATCCGCTATGTGATTGTTCTGGCATTTCATGTCTACGATTATATTCGTCCGTTAATTTGTTTTTGATAAAATCAGGGGTGAGCTCATTTTCCGGTCTCGCCTCCAACGCAGTTATCAAAGTATTGTAACTGGGGGGAAGAGAACACAGAAATAGCGCGGAAATATGTGAATCGCTAATATTTTCTTCAATGGCATTAAGTTTATCTATAATTTGCAAGATATTAGTGATATGCGTGATAATGTTTCCACCCTCCGCTAATTTAGTACTGTATAATTTCCGTAACAGGTAAAGCTTACTAGATAGATTGCTTCTCTCATGTATATTTTTTAGAGCTTCCCACGTTAATTTGGCGGTATCTAAGTTTTTTACATTTACGATTTGAGAATCATCGATGCTTAAGTTTATTAGAGCCCTAGTCTTGCTATCTTTTTTGTGCCATGCGGTGTCGGGTGGATCCGGTGGATCTTGTGCAATATCTTGTTCTTATATAATCGAGTTCCTCTTTAATCAGGAACATCTGCATCTTGAACTTCCATGTACTATAATTTGTAGAATTAAGTTTTTCAATAAATTGAGTATTTTCTTTTATCGCATTCATTATTTCTTTTTTAGTGTTCTTTTATTTATTATTATATTTTTAGAAATTGGTTAAATTATCGTTTTTAATACTGGGATATTCTTTATTCAGTCTTTCATAATCTTTGTTAGAGAACCTTCGGTAGCATAATAAATTTTCTATCTTTATAAATTGTTATATCAGTTTTCATATTTTAATTTACATTTTCATCTTTTGATAATGGTAAAAAAGATTAGTTCAGCTTACCTGAGAATTGCTTTTGCGCTAAGAATTATCCACAGTGTTATCCTGATATTTATTGTTTTGAATAATCATCGTGTCGCTGTATTGGAATAAGAAATAATATTAGTAGAAGTAACAAATTGGCGTGAAGTAAGTAGATATCCATTTTTCCTTTGAATATAATATTATTATTGAAATTCTTGGCTTTATATATACATTTATATCGAGTTTGGAGACTACATAAAAATGCTTCAATTTTACATTAAATTTGAGATATTTACATCATATTTACATGGGCGTCTTTACGGTACGGTTACATTTTAGATACTGAGAAAGTTTGTTATTGAGTTCACGCGCGCGGTATCAGATTGAAGGTTGAAGAGGCAATATGGAGTATTTCTTAGTTGATTAGTTTCGACATAAGGTCCATCTGGTTTTATTCGGTTTGGTTTCCAGCTGCGTTCATCACTTGAGGTACTACAGTTAATTAGGGTCTGGTTTTTAACATGTTCTAAGTGTTCTTTCCATCGTTCACAACACTTGGAGATTATTAACGGCATAAAAAGTTTCTCCGTCAGGGAAGAATCCCTCTGGTATTCTATACCTGCTTTGAAAAATAGTTGGAGCATGCGCATTGAGGTCAATTTCATGAGAAAGCTGAAAAAATGCTCTTTTAGCTTTAAATATATAGATACTGGATCATCTGGAAAGTTTTGCGGTTTTTCAAAGTGAAGCGCGGTTTCGTCTAGTTAATATTTTGCTACTGCTCATTTCTACTGCGTCTGACTGAACTTGGAAGATTTCAAGATGCCATACGCTTTTTTCCCCACAACCAAGCAAGCTGAAGAACATAACCAATAAATACTTCGTAAACAACAATGGCCATAATATTTCAAATTTTTAATTGTTTAAAAGGCGTATAGCCAACATAGTGAAAAAGTTTCCAAGCCGGCACTCGAACCCAGGTCATCAGTATTGCGCACTGACGTTCTACCAACTGAATCACTTGGAACGATACCCAGCCTGACACCTCAGTATCACATGTTGGCAAGGCTACAATCGCAGCACAAGATGGAATATTTTTCCGTGGGCCACCAACCCTGGGGCAAACACGAAATGGCCAGTGACAAAAAATATTAACAGAGTACAATAATCAAATAGCAAGATGGGGTGAAGATGATCACGTATCGGGATTTCAGGCTGAACGTTTTTCAGCAATTGGATGAAGAGTTATGCACAAGAATATGTTACGCACCAATTGGACAGAGAGAGGATTGGTAAACGGTGCACTTGGTACGGTAAAAGATATTTTCTAGGGTCCTAGATTTCAGCCTCCAGGCTTACCACAGGCTGTAATCGTTGATTCTAATGATTATCATGGGTCATTTCTAACTGAAAGACTTTTCTCTGTCACACCTATTTCTAAATATTGGAAAGAAAAAAATGTCTCATGCCCACGAACTCAGTTCCCTTTACTAGTTGCATACGTTGTCACCATACACAAATCCTAGGGTTTAATTTTGTCAAAAATGGCTGTGGATATAGGTCCAAAGGAGTTGTCACTTTTGAGTTAAAATATCTCGCTTTTACTGGAGTTCGTCGTTTAGAGGATCTTCTCATTGACGTTCGCAAAGAATATACTAGACCAAGTTAGAAGAATAATACTGTTGAACTGTTGATAATTTGTCACTTGCTGATAGATTAAAATTTGAGTATTACCTGAAACAACTGACGATTTAATCAACATTTGAAAGTGAAGGTTCAACAATTGTTACTTCAAATTTGTTTTTATACAATTAAACACAGGGGTCGATGCAGGTTTTTTTTCTTGGGGCCCATTTTGTGAAAAGTGAAGGTTATTTTTGTGAAATTTATTATTTTTGTGTAAAATAACATTTTGTAACAAAAATTGAAATCCAGTTACTCAAATTCAAACCAAGCATTTATTAGCAAAAACTTTTTAAAATCCTTTTGATGAAGTTTTCCTTTCTGGTGAGCTTGTTTGTTTACAAATTACACATTTTAAAATGTTATAAAATAATAAATTAATTAATAAATAGTAAGTTTTTATGGAATAGAATTTTGTGAAAGGGCTTATTTTATTAAAAGGAATTTTGTGAAGGAAACTGTTTTATTAAAAGGAATTTTGTGAAGCGGCCCATTTTATCAAATTGATTTTTGTGAAGGGTCCCATTTTATTAAAATGATTTTTGTGAAGGGGTCCTAAATAGGCCCCAAAATTTGCCTGCATCGACCCTTGAAACAGTAAGCATTAAAATAAAATAAACAGGGTGAATCTAAACTCTTGGGCAAAACTTTAAAGGTTGATAGTACACATCAATACAAACAGTATTACATAGGAAACTAAGGGTTCCAAACGTCGTCCGAAGGAGATAGGCGCCGTTAAAGTTTAAGGTCCAAAATTTCAAATGATTATAAAAAACGGAAAAATTGGTCGATTCGTTTGCGGTTTTCGCTAAAACTATTCTTTATGTCAGTATTTTCTTGAAAATAAATTTTAAAGATAAAGTTCAAAAAATGCCGATAGAGGGCGCTTTAACCTTTGGAGTAACGAACAACTATTTTTTACCGTTATTTTTTGTATCTCATGAAATGCTTTCAAAAGTTTATACTTAAACTTAAATTTTGTGCTCAAAATCTGAATCGTTTGGAGTGGTTAAGTAGCGCAAACTGAACTGCGTTCAGGAGTTGAAATTTGAACCCACCCCCTGAACAGAGGTCAGTTATTCCCGATCTTGGTGTCGTAGACCAGGCAGAAACTACTACCCCCTGCACGTAAAATAAACGATCGACGGATGACAAAATTAAATAAAAAATTTATTCATAACAGACATGAGCAATTTCTCCGCGCAAAATAACAAGAAATAATTTACAGTTACGTAGCCATTATGTAGTAACGGTCCGTGTTTTCCGATTGGCCGGCAATGTGTAAGTAAAGAAGGATGTAACCTCCAGATGGCGCTGTGATCGAAAGTGCTATAAAAGCGCTAGTTGTCCACATTCATCGCGTTTTTGTCTTTGATGGCTGTAGGGATGACTAGCTACACTAATCAGGAAATGGCCAATATGCATTTCGTTTACGGCGCTGTGGATACAAATGCCCTAAAGGCCCAGCGATTCTACGGGGAGCGATTCCCTTCGAGACGCTTGCCGGACCGAAACATTTTCGAACACTTGCATCGGCGTCTCGGAGAAACCGGTTTGTTTGTCAGCGGGATGCACGACACTGGGCGTACCAGGAGTGCGAGGACACCGGAACTTGAAGAGCATGTGTTATTTGAATTCGAGGAGCAACCGGAGACGAGCACGCGGGCTATATCAAGGCCATCTTGTATATTGAGACAGCCCTGGCTATATCCATCGCCGCAAATGTGAGCCAGATGACGGTTTGGCGAGTGTTAGAACCCGAAGGCCTTCGACCCTATCATGCACAGCGTGTGCACGCCTTGAAAGCAACCGACCATCAGCCAGGTGTCGATTTTTCACAATGGTTCCTCCAACAGTTGAATGCGCAACCAGACTTTGCCGCACACGTGCTATTCACCAATGAATGCAATTTCAGTCGGGAAGGCATTTTCAATGCGCGTAGTGCACACAACTGGGCATACACGAACCCACACGCCACCCGTACTCATTCATATCAACGGCGTTTCAGCGTCAATGTGTGGGCCGGAATTATCCACGATCATGTGATCAGGCCATATCTTCTGCCAAGGTATCTGGACGGCGGTACGTATCTGGAATTCCTGCAAGAGGTACTTTCAGTTCTACTTCAAAAAGGTTCCAGCCAACATAAAAGCTGATATGTGGTTCCAACATGATGGAGCGCCTGCACATTTCAGCGCGGATGTGCGAAATGCATTGGATAAAGTATATCCAGGGCGATGGATTGGTCGGGGTGGTCCGATAAATTGGCCGGCACATTCGCCTGACCTCTCCTGCGTAGACTTCTTCTTCTGTGCCGTATGAAGAGTCTTGTTTACGCAAGCCCGATCGACTCCGTCGAGGACCTGGTTGCGAGGATTGCCGTCGTAGCAGGCGATATCCGGAAGATGCCCGAGGTATTCGCTAATGTTCACAACTCCCAACACCGGCGGTGTGAGGCCTGAATCGTTGCTGATGGGAACTCTTTTGAGCAGTTTTTTTCCCGAGCATCATGCGTGTACCATTTTCTACGTGTCAACCTTCATTCATACTGCGCACTATGTGCGTACATCAAATTGTTTGTTTTTATTTTGCGCAGAGAAATTGCTCATGTCTGTTATGAATCATTTTTTTATTTAATTTTGTCATCTCTCTATCGTTTATTTTACGTGTAGGGGGTAGTAGTTTCTGCTGGTCTACAACACCAAGATTGGAAATGACTGAACTGTGTTCAAAGAGGGGGGGGGGGGGTCAAATTTCAACTCCTGAACACTGTTCAGTTTGCGCTACTTAACCACTCCCAACGATTCAGATTTAGATATCAAAATTTAAGTTTAAGTCTAAGCTTTTGAAAGCATTTAATCATATACAAAAAATAACGGTAAAAAATAGTTGTTCGTTACTCCAAAGTCTAAAGCACCCTCTATCGGTATTTTTTGAACTTTATCTTTAAAATTTATTTTCAAGAAAATATTGATATAAAGAATAGTTTTAGCGAAAAAACTGCAAACGAATTGACCAATTTTTCCGTTTTTTATAATCATTTGAATTTTTGGACCCTAAACTTTAACGGCGCCTATCTCCTTCGGAAGACGTTTGGGACCCTTATAAATTCCTATTTAATATTGTTTGTCGTGATGTGTACTATCAACCCTTAAAGTTTTGCCCAAGAGTTTAGATTCACCCAGTATCTATATATTTAATATTATCTTTTAAGTTTATGTGACTCAATGCTCCGTCATTTCGGCCTGACCAATGCTAGTATTTTTACATGTTGTTATATTTAATTTTACTATTTTATAATCCTTACCTCTTTTCATCTTGTACGGTCATGATTTTTTTCACAGCTATTTAAAACAAGAAAGAAAAAAATTATGCGTCAAGCATAGATTATGAAACACTTTCCAACACATTCAGAATGCTGTAACGAAATTTCACCGTTTAATAAAATGAAAGATGATAACTAAGTAAACAATTTGGAAAACGCACAACACATTTGAAAACAATCCCATTTTCAGCAATTACCATCTATAGTCGGAAAAATGTCCGAATTCTTTTGTGCAGCCCTACGTATATGATCTATAGATTTGTATAGTAGCAATTACCATCTATATTCGGGAAAATATCCGAATTCTTTTGTGCAGCCCTGCGTATATGATCTACAGATTTGTATAGTACCAATTACCATCTATAGTCGGAAAAATATACGAATTATTTTGTGCACAGTCCTGCGTATATGATCTATAGATTTGTTTAGTAGCAATTACCATATCTATAGTCGGAAAAAATATCTGAATTATTTTGTGCATCCCTGCGTATATGAACTATAGATTTGTATACTACTAATTCTTCTAGTATGCTAAAATTTAGTTCAGTTAGGAAATGCATAACACAGTTGAAACATTCTTCTTCAGCAATCTTCGTCAATAAACGGAAATGTACTCGAATTATTTTGTGCAGCCAGGTATATATGATCTATAGAACTTATACACACCAAGTAACAAGGGAAAAAAATAGTCAAATTTAAAAGCGCATACCAAAGTTGAAAACACACTTCTAGCGAATATTGCTCATAGACAGTACTGTAACCGATGTCTTTTATGTGTACTTGTAAATGAACTATAAATACTATTTATATGTACACCATATTCTATAGAAAAAAACACCTTAGTGATGTAGATTAATTTCAATAGCATTGAAATAGAGTAACATCATTAAAATACAATGCAAACGATTTTCCCCATAGTCTATAATGTAACGGCATTCTTTTGAGTGTTCCTGTAAACGAACTATAAATGCTACACGCTTCATTTTCAATACCGAACATGCTATGGTAAAACTCAATAATATATATCAATTACATAGCAATCCGACTGTACACTGAGAAAAATGACACTTTCAAATCTGAGTAAATAGATGTTTACATTTTTTTAAATGAAACTTTTTGTTTCAAATATGACGACCTAATGCTTTCAATTCTGAAATATCAGAAATACTCAGAATATCGAAACACGGACATACTCAAAACTGAGCACATAGAGTTCAGTTCATACTCATTTTTGAAACATGGACATACTCAAAAATGATTAGAATCGGTTCAAACTCATTTTTGAAACATGGAAATACTCAAATATGGGCACATGCTGTTTTATTCTTGAGTGTGTGCATGTTTTCAGACATGAGTATATGCATGTTTCAAACTTGAATAATTTTGATTCGGAGCCATTTTGACTATGCGACATACTCAGATTTGAGTATTTTTTGCTCAGTTTTGAAAATGTCGTTTTTAGAGTGTATTTACACAAGTTAAAGCACGACCAGACTGCTAGACAAACCGAATTCATAAACACTTTTCAACTATGTTAGAAAGTATTTCTTTTATATGTTAAAAGGTGTAAACTAACAGCATAATTTACAGTAAAACAACTTTTATTAGATTGTTGACATGTTTCGGCTCGCTCCAAGCCATTATCTTTTTGGAAACACAAACGAGTGACAAAATGCAAACTGGAAATTTCCATGTAATAAAAAAAATTATAACACGATTAGAAAGCACTGCCAAATACGATAACGTATCGGCATTCTTTTCTAGGGCTCTGTAAAAGAACTATGAATGATATACATAACATTTTCAACAAGGAACACAGCATGGTAGACCATACTACAACATCATCAATAACATGTACGGAATTTGTTGCTACTTTAATAGTATAAAATCAGTAAAATGTATCTCAAGCAATTTCAAATCATAAGCTGTAATTCTTTTGTACGAATTAAGAAGAAAAATGCATATAAATGTTATACTCATCATCTTTTCAGAGCATAACAACATATTAAAATTTTGTCGCCGTGCTCGTTAAAACGTTACAAAAATATGTTTAAAAAATTATTTTAAAAGTCATTACAATAACTAACATTCAAAAACGGTAATATAACCGAATTATTTTATACAGAGTAAAATAACTTTTAATTAACTATAAATTTTAATTTAACATCTAATCTTCTATCAAAAATATTCAATGACTATAAACACATAAAGTTTGTTTTGGTTCGCGTTTAAAAATCCTTATTTAAAGTTTTACAAAAATCGCTTCAAATGATCTGCAGTGAATCCATGTAATGTTTTCGCGTTTTTTCTTGGAAAAAAAAATAATAATAAATAAAATTTCGGGTAACTTTTCCTTGAAAAGTCCTTAGAGAATTATTCTTACGACATTATGGCTGAAAGTAGCTGATGCCTAAAAAATCATCTCAACTCAACCCAACCCATTATTCTTTTATAACTGTCAATTACGGCAATATATAAATCAAGAAATCGCCTGAAAATATTTATTTTTTGCTGAGTCAACCAGATAGATAATCGATTTCTGTTGTCTGCAGAATCGATTTTTATTGATTTCCGAAACATTTCTATACTTTTACCAATAAAATAAGTTTTAAGAGTGATTTTGAAGCAAGAGTGTGTCAAACATCATGCCTGAATGAAAAGAAAATCATAAAATGGCGGACATTTTTTATTCAGCCTGTAAAACTGTTTATCTTGTTCTATTAGATTATGCTAGTGGGAAATAACATCACACTGGATTTATTGCGTTCATTTCGCCATGACAGTGATTTACGAATCGAATTTACTGCGCTTAGCTTTTTTATTAACATTTTTCTCGTAACTGAAAATGAAAGTAAATTGAGTTGAATTCTTTAGTTTTCTAATAACATCAATAGCAACACCACCAACAACAGTAATATACTTATTATTGCTGTCGTCTAATGTTGTTGTTGATGGATTTATTGCGTTCATTTTGCCATGACAGTGATTTACGAATCGAATTTTCCCCGCTTAGTTTTTTTATTAATTTTTTTTTTCACGTAACCGAAAATGAAAGTAAATTGAATTGAATTATTTAGTTTTCTAATAACATCAATAGCAACACCACCAACAACAGTAATACTAATTATTGTTGTCGTCGAATTATGAAATCAAACGCAACTTTTTCTAGCCCAGGAATTTTATTCACACAAGCAAATAAATATAATCTTAAGTGTAAAAAAATTACAAAATTTTTAAAATTCAATAAATAAACAAAAAAAAACAGAGCCTTTAGGTTAATTTCCTCAATTTATGTAATCTTCAAATGCTAATAACAATGTCTTCTTTTTTGTTACCCATTGGGAAAATGTTTGTTGTTTTCGCTCGAGAATGGACCTCTTGGCGTCGTCACTTTGTTTGTTTAAGCGTTTTAAACAAAATTCTGTAACTTTAGAAGATTTTTTTTTTAAGCGTTTTTAACGAAATTCTGTAACTTTAGAAGAATTTTTTTATAAGCGTTTTTAACGAAATTCTGTAATTTTAGAAGAATTTTTCTTTAAATAGGCAATAGAAATGCATAATCTCGTTACAAAAATGTTAAAGTTACAAAAAGGATAGATGCATCAGATATGAAAAAAAAAAAAAAAAGCCGAGTTCAAAAATTGACGTCGGATGAGAAATCGTCTTATAAAGCAAAAAACGTGGTCTTCAACTTTAATTTCCTCAAAATACCTTTAGCTCAGATATCCATCTAAACAAGAGTTAAAGTTATTGTAGGAAGGACCCGACAAAATATTAAGGTATATATTAGGGATAAGGTACAGTAATGGAAAATGGGTTTCAATAACTGCGGTGATGGTTCAAACGCATATTTTTGCGAGAACAGAGAATGCCAGGATATCTTCAACGGTAGTAATGTAAAATGCGTTTATTTGTAGATGGTTCCGATGAATATTTTTGAATAATTAATATTTTTAATTAATTTGAAAAAAAAAATTATTTACTTTTTTTTTAATTATTATTATTTTAAGCTTTCGGAACATTTTCTCAATGGTTGTTGCAGTTTGCTATAGTACAATTTTGTTTTGTTTTGTTTTTATCGTTTTTAATGAATGCGCTTATTTCAAGAAGATATTTTCATTCATCTTGAAATCTTAGAAATAAAAGACCAAAATCTCAAGTTAAGTCATTTTTAAAAAGATTCAGTCATATATACTACTTCTGTTGTTAACATCCTTTTTTCTATGAATTTAAGAAACGCACAACAACGAATGAGGCATCGTTCGAAAGGTTTTGAAGCGGCTTCTGACATAGTATACTCACATTTCGTTAAAACATGTTTTTTCATTAAAAATTGCTGTTACTTAAAAATTTAATCATCGTTGTTTTCATAATTGATATAAAATATTTTCCTCAAATTAGTGTTGCCACAAAAATAAAATATCACATTATATGATCCTCAACAATGATTTAAACAAAAAATAAATAGTACAAAAAAGATAAAGTATGATTTCCCCGCACGGTTCATTTTATATATGGTTAAAAGTAAAACTGAAATTGAAATGTTTTGAAGAAAAAGACACCATTGATGGATCAAAGCAATGGTATTTCACTTGTAGAATAAAAGGTATGCTTTTTATATTAGATTAAATTGTATTTTAAATGCATTCAATTTTTTTTTTCCAGAAGCGGATGACGTCATCTTCTAAAGCAGTTAAAATACAATTGTTCATTTTTTACTCGTGCGTGTGTTTTGCTATCTTCAATCAGTTTTTACTCTAACTTCATGGAATAAATGAGACGACATTCTGGCTTGACTAATGTTGTTTGCAGATATTTTTATCCTTAATTTTTCTTTAGAATTTTAAACCTGCATCTAAAAGTATTAGATATTGCTAGAAAACATTAGGAACTGCAGTGCGAAATCCTTGCACGGGCCCACTGGTAAAAATGACTATAGATTGAAAGATTATGATCTGGATATGGAGAAAATGAATAAAAAGTATCATTAAGATGGACTTGAGATTTAAAATCGTTAGAAATCAACTAACCTTAGAATAGCTAAGAACTCAGTTTTAAGAAATCGTGGGAATCTTAATTAATAAAACTTTTTTTTTATTATTATTGAAGCAGTTTCACTTACCTCCTATGCATATTATTAGAAGTTATTACAAAATAAACTAGTTTTAACTAACAAAAAAAATTGGTAAAATTTAAAATTTGAATTAAAAAAAATAAGAGATTTAAAATTTTTTCTTCAATTTACGCTTTCAAATGTGAATGTAGATAACATATATTTCAAAAAACTTTTATAAGAACGGATTTTTTTATGATGTTTATAAGAGAAATATTTATAAGTTTATTGAACATAATTGTTCATAAGTTAAGTACTCTTATAAGTTTAAGGATTGATTTTGCAGTTAATTAATTAGTTTTTGAGAAAAAAGAAATGAATATACAGTGTCTCACAAAAGTGATGGGACACTTGTGCTTTATAAAAAGAAACTGCAATAAAATAAATAAACAAACATGTGCAAAAATTTTTTGTGTGTGTTTCATATTTAAAGTTAGTAACAATTATTACATAACATACATTTTGTCAAAATATTAAAATATTAATTTAGTAAAAATACAATTGTTCAGAACGGAGCAAAAAATGGCTCACATAAGTGATGGGACACTTACTTTTCCATCAAATATTTATCCAAAAATTTTACTTTTTAAAAGGTTTTAATATTTTGTTGGATTTCCTTTTACTTTTAAAACATGATTTAATCTTTTTAGGATGGATTCGACTAATTTTTTTGTGATTTCTGGAGTGATTTTACCCCATTCTTCTTGAAGCACCGATTTTAGTTGTTGTTTTGAAGAAGCGGTGTGTTTGCGAATTCTTGATTCCAATTCTTGCCAAATATTCTCTATGGGATTTAAGTTTGGAGATTGTGGTGGTGTTTTTATTATTTCAGGACAGTTATATAGCAGCCAGAGTCTAACGTTCAGAGCAGTGTGCTTGGGGTCATTGTCCTGGTAGAATTTAAAATCGTTATGAAGGTTCAATTTTCGTGCTGAAGATTTCAAATTTTGCTTTAAAATATCAATATACTTGTACTGATCCATTATACTGTCAATAAAAACAAGATTACCAACTCCAGCGGACGACATACACCCCCATACCATAACTCCTCCTCCACCATGTTTTACTGTTGGTACCAAGTTCTGTTTGCGAAATTCTTCCCTGGGTTTTCTCCACACCAAGATTCTACCGTCAGAACCAAATATATTAAATTTACTCTCATCAGCAAATATAACTTTATTCCAGTAATCAGAATTCTTATTTATGTTGGATTTTGCGAAAGCTAGTCTGAGTTTTCTATTCTTTTCACTTACGAAGAATTTTTTCCTGGCTACTCTACCGTGATATCCAGCAGATCGAATTACCCTTCTAATAGTCTCAGGATTAACAATTATTCCATATAATGCTTGTAAATCAGCAGCAACTTTTGAAGCACTAATTCTTGGATTTTTTTTAATATTTCGAACGATAATTCGCTTTATTCCATTGGATAGCTTTGATGGTCGGCCAGGTCTTCTTTTATCCTGAATCATATGATTCTTTTTATATCGTTTAATGATATTGAAAACTGTTGAACGTCTCAAGTTAACTGTTTCAGCAGTTTTTCTAATAGATTTTCCGCGTTCAATATGCAAATTAATAACTAATTTTCGAATTTCAGGCGAAGTTTCTTTTCGTTTAGCATTCATGGCTACACAGAGCTAAAAAACACAAAAATTCCAAAACAAACTGGAGAGAAATACTGCAGACGATTTTATAAATTATTGCCAATTGCTTTTAAGTAAAAATAAAACCTCCAAAATTATTTTTATTGCTTATTTCAGACGATTTTTGTTGCATATATAATGGTGTCCCATCACTTATGTGAGCTATTTTCTGCTCCGTTCTAAACATTTGTATTTTTATTAAATTAATATTTTAATATTTTGACAAAATGTATGTTATGTAATAATCTTTACTAAATTTAATTATGAAACACACCCACAAAAAAATGTGTACATGTTTTTTTAATTTATTTGATTAGTTTCCTTTTGTAAAGCACAAGTGTCCCATCACTTATGTGAGACACTGTATCTATGAAAAAGTGCGAGAAAAAAAGACTGAGTTTGTTTTATTTTTATTTTTTTCTTCTCGTTATATTTCAAAATCAATCCCTAATTTTATTTAGTTGATGATACTGAATATATATAAAGAAATAATCAAGACATTTGGAAAATAATTGTTGACGCGTTAGCATTTTAAATGCAGCAAGATTAAAAAACAAGTGGGTAAGTGTGATCGAAGATTGCACAAAGGGTTTCGTTTAATATTCCTTTCAAAACACTTAATCCTTTCTTTAATAAATCCAAATAAATTTTATTAAAAAAAAAATCGTTTTTTATAAAGTAAAAATTTACCGGTCTATTTTTCTCGTTTTTTCGAAAATCTGAACCGGTTCGATAGCAGGCTATTATACTCTGTCATAATAATATCTGTCATGTGGACTAAATGCGATATTGAAAAAAAAATCAATTTCAAAATTAAACATGTTGTATATAGATCTTCAAAATGTTAAAATATGCCAATATTTCCATAATCGGGTTTTTATCAGGATTCAATACGTTCCTCAAACTCATATGACGTTGTAATCACTTGCTGACGTCATATCTACTTGCTTTCTCTATTACTCATATTGATACTCTCTTTGTATTATTCTCAAACATTTGAAAAAATCAGTAAACTTCCAATATGACGTCAGATTATTTTCTTTTTAATTCTCTAATGACATCATATTAACCTGCTTTCTGTACTTACACATACTCATACTCCTTGTATTATTGAGAAATGTTTGAAAATTTCCGTTTTATTACCAATATGACGTCATATTAATATTTTTTTCAATTGGTGAAACTTTTTATTTCATTTTCATTTTTCACGTGGAAATCTTTCAATAGAAAAGTAATTATTGTAGAAACAATTTTATTGTGGATTTTTAATTGTTGGCAACTGCTATAACGAAAAAATTTTAAATTTAATAGGAAAATGCTGTTGTATTTTTGGTTTTTTATCTCTCTATATTAAAATAATACGATTTTTTTTCAAAATTTCATGATTTTGATCTTCATAGTAGGTATTCAGCTATAAGTACACAAATTTTCATGGCTGTAAATCATATAGTTTCTGAGAACTGGCTCTGTGACGGACAGACAATGTAGCAGGACGTGAGATGTTCGTGAGATGACCTAATCCCTAAAAAGAGAGCAAACTGAGAAAAATCAATTTAAAGATTTGATGCTTAGAAAAAAAATATTAAAACTGTTCCATTTTTCTTAATACAAACTGAATATTTTTACTACTTATTTACCTCTAAGGTTATTCAAATGTTACAGTTGTATTGGTGAACATTTTATTATAATTATATATTAGTATATACAACGTGGCATTTATAGGGTTGGCAAAGTAATAAAAAGTGTTTTCACTACACTTATAAATTGTTAGTTTGTTTCAAAATTTGGCTGAATTATACTAGCAATACCAAAGTTTATTTCTAGCAAAAAAAAAAAAAAAAAAAAAAAAAAAAAAATCGATATTTTCGTCATTTTTGGCGATTATTCTTAATGTGATAGAGATGAGAGATCACGATAGGAAGCGCTTGAAAGACACAAAAGTGTTATTTGAGCATTAGCTTCACTGACTATTTGCTATGTAGAAATAGACCTATTAAATACAAATCGATATTTGCTCAAATTCATGCCCCCCCCCCCCCCCCCCCCAAGGCTCAACGTTCTCAAAATATCAGACATTTACTTTTGATGACGTTTACTTTTAATGGATCTAAAAAGTTGCCTGACACAAAATTTGCATGAATCACGTTGGAATTACATAAAATGTCGAATTTGGTTTTTGATGACATTCATTCATTGCACTTAATCTAGTGTTCGACACAGCAATCTACATAAATTATGGTCGCGAAATTAAAAAAAGGGATAAAATATCAAATTTGTCTTTTCATGATGTTTACCCATCTCAGTTGAATTTAAAGAGTGGCCCACAAAGATTGATTTCCCACAGCACAAACGGGACAAGCGCCGGGTCACCAGTTAAAAGGGGCATCCAAATTTAACTGAACTAACTAAATTAAATAAATATTATTATGTATATGTGTAAAATTCAATTTGGAATATCAGCAATTTTTTTACGGGATAAGCAACAGACATAACTCATCCACATATTTATGTGCTACCTGTCTAATATATTTTACAATGTCTAATTTATATTTTAAATTTCGGATGTTTTTATCTACATAGAAACTTAAATAAAAGTTGAAATCCATTTAGAAACGCTTTTGCACATATCTGTTGACATCTAACTCATGTTTAACTTCGCGAGGCTAACGAAAAAGACAAGCTGCCGTTGTGCGTTACATGAGTCTTTTTTTTTCAGACTGCTTCAGTCACGTGATACTCAAATGCACAAATATAAGTGCACGAAAATATCACCATGTGACTCTAGCGGTCTAACGGGAAAGGTAAGGAAAACGACAGCCTGTCTTTTTCGTTAGCCTTGTAACTTGGCCATCATCAAAATCTTCAATTCTATTTTAAGTCTCGTTGGATTAATTTTAAAGAAAATATATATTGTATTTAATGGTCTGATAAGACAAGCTGCCCATTTTCTAATATGTGACTTTGGGGATCAGGGTTGCCAATTTGGCCTTCTTTTTTATTCAGAAATTACAAATTTATGCCGAAAATTCCGAAAGAAGAAATTTACTTTATCTAATCATGAAACGTCTGTCAATAAATAAAGAAAAAATACTATTTGGAATTTCTGGTACTAATTCGGAATTTTTGAATAAAAAAGCAGGCCAAACTTTCAACGCTGGTGGGAACAGTATTTATGACATTTGCGGCTGATTTTATTTAACCTCTTTCCACACCTATTTATTTGAAAAACTTCTTTTGTAAAATAAACAAGAAACGATGCAAATATTATCAATAGTAAATATATTCTTCTTTTTTCTAAATTTTTAATTTATAATTTTTGACTGAATTGCAATCTGATCTCATAGCGCATATACTTGGGAGAAGACCATCTATTTGTCCGATTTCAGAAGCGGCCGAGGAAGCTTTTGTTTGTCAGTCAGGGTACTGGATTACGACGGAGTTCACGATGTCGGATCACGTGATCTCTGCTGACCCAATCCGCCGACAAAGACGTCCTAGAGAGGGGGGGAAACAAACATGAGCTTTCTCGGCCGATCGATTTGGCGTTAGATCACGTGATCTGACGTCATGAACTCCGTCCTATGGCGGGAGAAACAAATTAGAGCTTTCTCGGTCGTTACTAAAGCCGGCCGTGATAGAGGACACCCCAAAAATGTTTTTGCTTTGGGAACTCATTTCTGTAAGTCGGATCCTGACGGTCCATCACGAAATCTTCTCATGTCATGTCCGGGAGATTCAAAATACAGGAAAATAATCTTTGGTGGCTTTTGACCCAAACCTTATAAACATATAGCGCATCATTTCATGTTAACTAAAAATGTAATATGATAGAAACGAAGTTCAAGAATGTACCATAATTATGCAGTTTATATTTCAAATAAATTTTACTTAAATACAGTTTACATGGTTCAAGATTTGATGTTGTGAGATTTATGTACGTTTTCAGCAATATATTTTATTTTAGCATTTTTGATCGATTAGATTTAACTCGTTCCATAGATTTTTTCAGCAACATGTCTTATTTAGATTAATATAAAGTATAAAAATTTCGTAAATAAAACGTCATTTATTCACTGTTGATAGAAATAACATATAATTATATAAAGGACGGAGATGTATTTTAAATTTAGTTTCAACCACATCAAAATTATTCTTAAACTTAATGATTTGTCATTAAATAGAATTTGTACAGTCCGCGCAAATAAATAAATAAAATAAAAACACACACCTACTAACTATGCGCAAATCATCGTATAAAAATGTGACTGCTATCTCGTAATAACATGTATTAATTAATGCTATACCTAAATTTTCTTAGGGAGTCATCTACATAAAAAGTGTACCAAAGTTTATTATAATAAAAATTAATGTATTCAGAAGTCTCAGAAATTTGCCATGAATATTCGTGACTTCATTCACATTAGGATTCGAAGAACCAATTTTAAACACTCGGCCCACTTAGAACATAGATAATCAACCAACTGTGTATAGCATAGTATAGCATATAGTAGACGACGTTTTATTAAATTAAAAAATAATAGATCAGTTATAATTATTTCATGCGCTTAATTATTTCATACGTTTTTCTTAAGCTTATGCATTTCGAATAAACACGCTTTCTTATTCTACGAGGGAAAGTCATTAAGTAAGTCACAAAAGATAATTAAATAATAACTTACAATGATATTCATTTCAACACTATTTTTATTTCTCAACATATTCTCCACCAATGTTTATGCACTTATATCATCGTTTTATCAGTGCCCCAACACCAGCTGCATAACATTCTTTGGGTTGCTGTCTCAGCCCCATTAGAACTTCAAGTTGAACCTTTTCATCATCTGTGAACATCATCTTGCTTCCAAGATGTTTTTCTAGTGGACTAAACAGATGAAAATCGCATGGGGCTAAGTCGAAGCTGTATGGTGGATGTTGAAGAAGTTGCCAACCAAACTTTTGAATTGCCTACTGTGTTCAACTTGAAGTCCTAATGTGGCTGAGACAGCAACCCAAAGAATATTATGCAGCTGGTTTTGGGTCACTGATAAAACGGTGATGCAAGTGCATAAATATTAGTGGAGAATATGTTGAGAAATAAAAATAGTTGTCTGAGTGCAACGAAGACTCATACACAGCGCAGTATTACTTTGCCCCATATATAGCTACGATGGATATTAAAACCTTTCGTCAAGCATAACTCAAAAAATATTTAACGGATTTCGTTCAAATTTTTACAGCAGGTACCTATAAAGGTGACAACGTCGTCTATTTATTACCAAGAATAAGTGTCAAACCGTTTGGAAGTTATATTAAAAAAATAGATAAAAAAGCACAATTAAAGTACATACGTCACTAAATTTTGTGCGTACGTCATTTTCACCGGCGGGAGATTTTCGTAGACAATCGGAATTGAAAAGTTCATGGAATACATGGAGCAAAAAAATATGCAAATTGTAACATAAAAAAACATTCAGCACAATAAAATATATTTCAATTTAATAAAAATGGAAAGTTAATCTAGAATTTTTTCTGTTTGAAAAGTATTAGAGATTAGTAAGAGTAGTATTAGTATTAGAGATTTGGCGTAAATCACACCATTAGCAGTTTTTTTATTTCGCGTGTGTATGTTAGGAACAATTCTTTGATGTTTAAATAAAAGGTTTCGATTTGTGGCATTATTCCTTATTTTCTTTTCCTTTTTAGTATTTTAAATGGAATTAGTGAAAGGCGTGTATTTTAAATTAAATGAGTGAAAGACGTGTATTTTTAATGTATGCATTTCAAATGAAATCAGTGAAAGATTTATATTTAAATGAAATGAATGCAATATGAAGATGTTATGAGAAAAATATTTGGCGATTTATCAACTGCGCCAAGTTAACATAAAAGTACCAATACATATGTGGGTACTTCTCTATTATCCCGTCGACCACTTTTCATAACAAAAAACTATCGCCAAATAAACGGGAGAACGTTGTCATTGAAATATCAAAATACATAAATAAATAAAATATAAGAATTTAAGGACACAATTGTTATGTTAATGGATGAAATAACTAATAAATCAGTAAAACATAATGAAAAATACACGCAAATGTCGCGTTAAAAACCACTTGATGACGTAACAAACACGTATAATGCTTCTGATATCAAGTAAATGGGACTGCATTTTTGGCGTTTAATCTAACAGTTTGGCGATAGTTTTTTGTTATGAAAAGTGGTCGACGGGATAATAGAGCAGTACCTCTATGTGAAATGAAACAAGGCACAGATGTCATATACGCACCACGTTGGCGCGATTTTTCCCTCCACCAGCTTGGGGGAAAACTTTGTTTTTGAATATTAGTTACAAATAGTGTGACAAATAGTACACGTGATTTTTTATTTCAATATAAAAATAAAATAACGTAATAAATGAAACAGCTTCTATTATTTTAAAAAAGGAAATAAAAATAAATAAATAATAGTTTGATATAAATAAAGGTGCGGATGTCATATACGCACCACATTGGCGCGATTGCAACAAAATGGCAATTTTATGCCTCACATGGTAACCCGGTTATTTTGTTTCAATTGTTGTTTATTAACTTTTATTTTTTATTTTAATTCTATAAATTGTTTTTATTATATATATCAATATTTATTTATATCAAGCTATCATTTATTTATTTTTATTTCCCATTTTTGAATAATAGGAGCTATTTCATTTATTACATTATTTTATTTTTATATTGAAATAAAAAATTACATGCTATTATTGTATGGTATTTGTAACTAATATTCAAAAACAAAGTTTTCGCCAAATTGGCGGGGGAAAAATCGCGCCAATCTGGTGCGTATATGACATCTGTGCCTAAATTAATATTGATATACATATAAAAATAATCTATAGAATTAAAATAAAAAATAAAAGTAAACAAACACAACAAACAGTTTTCGCCAAAGGGGAGGGGGAAAAATCGCGCCAACGTGGTGAGTATATGGCATCTGTGCCGGGATTTTTACCCTTTTATCTGTGCTTTCGGAAATATAAAAAAATTAAAAAATTCTTATATCAGGTGTATAATGTTTTGCATTTTTATACGGACCACTTCTCCATTTTAAGATTTTAAATGCTATTTATATCAGATATTTCTTTCTTGAGATTCCCACAAGTTTTTTCCGGTAATTTTTTTAGTTCGCTTATTAATTGTTTACAATTTGCCCCCCTGGCAATAACAATTATTTATCACAAAAAATGGGTACTTCTCTATTATCCCGTCGACCACTTTTCATAACAAAAAACTATCGCCAAACTGTAACGCTAAATAAACGGGAGAACGTTGCCATTGAAATATCAAAATAAATAAAATATAAGAATTTAAGGACACAATTGTTACTTTAATGAATGAAATAACTAATAAATCAGTAAAACATAATGAAAAATACACGCAAATGTCGAATTAAAAACCACTTGATGCCATAACAAATACGTATAATGCTTCTGGTATCAAGTAAATGGGACTGTATTTTTGGCGTTTAATCTTAGTTTGGCGATAGTTTTTTGTTATGAAAAGTGGTCGACGGGATAATAGAGAAGTACCCAAAAATGGCTTAGTTTTGTTAAATTTGTTTGTTATGTATTTTCATTTCTTATTAAAATATCGAAAATGGCAATAAAATTTTATTTTAGCACCGTACTTAATTTTTTAAAATGGCTCAAAAACATGGTTTAATAAACGTATATTTGTAAATATTTTAAAAAACATGTTTTTCCGCTCTCTAGAAAAATTTGTAAGATTCTACAACTGCCTTTGGCACCAACCAGTACATGATATGGAACTTTTCCCTATTCAGATACACAGAAGAGGTTGGTCACAAACAAGAGTAATGCTAGCAACAATATTGTTTTAACTCAATAAGAGTTAGAAACAATAATGATATTAAATTCCCCGATTAGCTTAGGGCCCGATTACGGAACTTTCTCCTAGAAAAAAAAAACTGTAGAAGTCTTTTACATTTGTTTCGAATGAAGCTCGATCAACAAAGTATTAATTGCTAATACAAACAACACTAATATTAACATGGGGGCAAACGTTTGAATTTAAGTGTATATATTTGGAACCCCCCCCCCCCCCCAACCACCCACCAAAAAAAGAAAAAGAAAGTTACAGAAATGAAATTAAAATGGCGTGAAGCCACCCTTTCTGACATAAGAAATTGGCTGCGAACCCGATTACGAAACTTTCACTTAACTTAATAACATGTATCTAATAGCCCTGAGGACAATTCCCCTTCCCAGTTATACGGACCTTGGGGCTTTTTTATTAAGCTTGACGCAGTTCGGGTTGAAGAAGTTGAGATTTACTGTCAAATGACATAAACTACTATGAAAATAAAACTGGTGAATTATTATGCTGGTTTATGTATGTATTTAAAAAAATTGCATCTGATTACACTCTTTAGATAAATTACTCCTGTTTGCATTTAATAACAGATAAACGGCTTCCGTTTACTAAATTGTTTAAATATTGGGAAGAGTTGGCGAGAGATAGATAGACGAGTAAACAAACGGGTAGACAGACGGGTAGAGAGACGGATAGCGACAGAGATAAGCTAACGGGTAGTGAAACGAATAGACAGACGGGTAGCGAGGCAGGTGCAAAAAAGGGTTGACAGAGGGGTAGTGAGATAGGTAGGGAGACGGGTAGCGTGGTGGATAGAGAGACGAGTACAGAGACGACTTGACAGACGGGTAGAGTGAGGGTTATATAGACAGACAGACGTGTTGATAGACGAGTAGTGTAACGGGAAGCGAGACAGGTAAAGACACGATTAAAGAGTCGGGTAGAAAGACAGACGGATACTGAGACGGGTATACAGAAGAGTAGAGAGACAGTAGACAGATGAGTTCGGAGAGAGACACAGCTAAGACATACGAGTAGTTAGACTGGTAGACACGTTTGTAGCAAAGCATGTTATCAATGTGGTTTGAAGTATACGAGTTTCTATAAATAGTTATACAAATAAACAAAGGAAATTTTTTTAATTCAAATATTAAATATTTGATTTAATATTTCAATATTTAATATTTTATTTTTTAATATTTTATTTAGATATTTGTCACAAAGAAAATGTTGCAAAAATTAAATTAAATTTGCGTTAAACTACGCTTGCTAAAATACGCTATTGGCTGCAAATCTGATTATGTGACTTTAAAAATATCGTTTTAAAAGATCCGGCGGGTTTTTTTTTTAAGTTTTGAGCAATTCCCGCTTAAGAAAATGAGATTATTTGCCAAATGTTATAAAAAAAAATGCATATGAAAACATAACAGTATATGAATTTATACATGATATTTTGTAATTATATCATTTAATTTGCTATTTTTCATATGTTGTATCTTTATCTATCTCTTGTCTATCATATGCTGTATATTCACATAGATTCTTGTTGATATCTTCTTTATATCGTAATTGTTAACTTTATGTTCTCAGCAATATCACTCAGACTAATCCCTTTGAGGGAAGTCCTAGTTTTGAAGTGAATATCATTGTAAGTGATTATATTGAAGTGAATATCATTGTAAGTGATTATATTGAAGTGAATATCATTGTAAGTGATTATATTGAAGTGAATATCATTGTAAGTGAATTATCTTTTGTGACTTACTTAATGACTTTCCCTCGTATGTTTTCCTTTTCTTATTATATTTACGAATGCACACTTAAATTTAGTTTTTGAGTCAAAGAAAAGCGCAGTTCGATATCCTATTCCTGTTTCGGATACGTTGGATTCTTTAAATAGTAGCTTATTTTTTTAAGGAAAAAAAAAAAACATATACATATTTAAATTGAAGTGTGTAAAATTAAATAAAAATATTTAAAAATGAATAAGTTTTGCCAGCACTTGCTCTACATTTATTTCTTTAGGTTTTTAACGAGTAAAACAGAACTTAAAGTAAACAAAGTGCACCGTGACGTTGACTGCGTGACGCCGCCATGCAAGATTCAATGACATCCTTCAATTCCCCGAGATTTGTTTTCAAGTTGGCAAACGATTTTAAAATCCACGTTAATTCTCTCTGTATTTTTCCGAGTAGCATGCTATTAACGCGTGTCGAAGTTCTGTTTAATCCGTGTAGAATATCATTCGTATAAAAATAACTACTCAAGATCTTTCCTATCACTTATCAGCTTGTTAAAAATAGGAATAATATGGAAAAGAGTGAAATTATGAAATCCTTTTAAATGAATGATTTTTTGAATCGCAATATCTAATCAATGAATCGAATATCTTATCGAATTGTGTGTCATTCCGGTTATTTTAAGCTTTAATGGCCTTATTTGTGATTACAAGCTTTATTTTAACCCCAGACACGAATGTTAATTTACAGATATTCTTCGGTTGAGAACTTTTTACAGAATATGGAGCGGTTTTCAAGGCGCGGTAGTGAGTAATATTTTCGATTTATTACTCGTGTAGTAATATAATGAGTAGCAATATTTTTGTCTGAAGATATATTGATTAATTGTAAACAATGTTTGCGAATTATATGTAATTCAATTTGTGATTAGTTAGATGTAAGTCAATGCAATGAATTATTCTGAAATATGTCTAATTTTTGGCTAACGTTGAAACATAGCGTTTATCCTCTGGTATATATATAAATTATTAAGTAAAATCATTTAGCAATATTTTGAACTATACTGAAGCAGGTTATAATTATGTGTAAATAGTTTAAAGAAATTCAATATACATTATTTTGATGATTATTGAAACTTAGTTTGTGATCTTTTAGATATAAAATGACAAGGATAAGAAATCTTTCAGCAGTTGGTCTTTATTTTTAATTTTTTGTAAATTCTGAAAATTTAAATTTTTGATTTGTCAGAAAGTTTTGATATGTCAATTTCAAAGAATTTTTTCAACATTACGGATTACTTTCATTAATATTTTATTTTAGGTTTTGATCGGTTAATTTAAAATAAATTCTGACTTTTTCAGCAATATGCTTTATTTAGATAAATATTGAAGTAGCGAATTTTTAGGTCAGATTTAAGTAAAAGCAAAGAATTTTCAACAATCATGCTTTATTTAGATTAGCATATAAGTACCTTTTGACTGGCTAAATTTTAATCAACGTAAAAACTTTTACAGTAATAATTTATTTAAATCCACGTTTGCTTAACTTTTGACTGGCTAAATTTTAATCAACGTAAAAACTTTTACAGTAATAATTTATTTAAATCCACGTTTGCTTAACTATTGATCGGTTAGATTTAAATCAATGCAAATATTTTTCAGAAGTATGCTTTTATAGATCAATACTTAAGTATATTTTGATTGCTTATTTAACCTTCTGCTGGTAACATGATTATGTTTTTAACTTTATTTAAATCAATATTTAAGTAGCTTTTAGTCATTTAGATTTAAATCAATGCAAATACCTTTTTAGCAATGTGTTTTATTTATATCAATATTTAGGTAGCTTTTGATCACTTAGGTTTAAATTAATGTAAGGGCCTTTTCAACAACATGTTTTACTTACATCAATGTTTAATTAGCTTTCGATAGCTTAGATTTAAATCTATCCAAAGGCTTTTCAGCAATGTTTTTTTTTTATAAATATTAAAGTAGCTTTTGATCATTTAAATTCAAGTCTCTTTGAATACTTTCAGCAATATGTTTTGTTTAGATTAATATTCTTAGCTTTTGATCAGTTACATTTAAAACAATGCGAAGTCTTTATCAATAATATGCTTTATTTAGATCACTATTTAATTAACTTTTGATCAGTTCGATTTAAATTACTGCACACATCTTTTCGGCAGCATACATTACTTAGATCAATATTAAATCCAATTTTGATCCGTTATGTATAAATAACTTTGAATCATCCTTCAATATAATTTATTTTGGTTATTACTGGAACTTATCTCATGATCAGTTAGTTGTAAATAATTGTAAAGACTATAATTTAACTTATTTTAATGACTCTGTAATTTAACTTATTTTAATGACTCTGTAATTTAACTTATTTTAATGACTCTGTAATTTAACTTATTTTAATGAATCTGTAATTTAACTTATTTTAATGAATCTGTAATTTAACTTATTTTAATGACTCTGTAATTTAACTTATTTTAATGACTCTGTAATTTAACTTATTTTAATGACTCTGTAATTTAACTTATTTTAATGACTCTGTAATTTAACTTATTTTAATGACTCTGTAATTTAACTTATTTTAATGACTCTGTAATTTAACTTATTTTAATGACTCTGTAATTTAACTTATTTTAATGACTCTGTAATTTAACTTATTTTAATGACTCTGTAATTTAACTTATTTTAATGACTCTGTAATTTAACTTATTTTAATGACTCTGTAATTTAACTTATTTTAATGACTCTGTAATTTAACTTATTTTAATGACTCTGTAATTTAACTTATTTTAATGACTCTGTAATTTAACTTATTTTAATGAATACTGAACTTTAACTTATTTTAATAAATACTGAACTTTAACTTATTTTAATAAATACTGAACTTTAACTTATTTTAATAAATACTGAACTTTAACTTATTTTAATAAATACTGAACTTTAACTTATTTTAATAAATACTGAACTTTAACTTATTTTAATAAATACTGAACTTTAACTTATTTTAATAAATACTGAACTTTAACTTATTTTAATAAATACTGAACTTTAACTTATTTTAATAAATACTGAACTTTAACTTATTTTAATAAATACTGAACTTTAACTTATTTTAATAAATACTGAACTTTAACTTATTTTAATAAATACTGAACTTTAACTTATTTTAATAAATACTGAACTTTAACTTGTTATCTACTAGATTTAAATTACAAAGAATTTTTTCTCTCTCTGTCTTGTTTTGTTAAAAGTTACAATTTTAAACTGTTATATGTTAAGACATTGATTTGTTATAAAACTCATTAAAAATAAGTACGATTTACTTTAAAGTGTATGAATTTATCTGCTTCTGTTGTAATGAATCAAATACAACACTTTTGACAATTATACATTGATGAAATCAACTACTCCATCTGGGTGGGTAATCCGATTTTATTCGAATCAAGAAAAAGTGTTAACCAGACTCTTGGGTCAGCTCAAGTCAGGTTAACATTATTTTGTCTGCAAATCAGATTCGGGTAGATTTTGGCTTAGATTTTTATTCTTTCGACGGGAGTTTGGGTATATACTATTTATGCCCCTCCCAAAAAAGTTCAAACTATCGCTTTGGATAAAAAAACTATAAGAGTTAATTATAAATTAATTACATATTATAAATAATATCTGAGAAAATTAAATACATAATTTAGCTTACCCATAATCACAATTGCCTAAAAATATATATGTATGATTTAAAGTTTAAATTATGCATAAAATTGTTTTACGCATACTTGGTTACGGGTAAATATTATAAAAATAATTGTTTTAAAACGGGAACTCTTATTAAATGCATGCCCGAATCTCGCATGAAGTTTATCAAACTCTGAATTGGATATGAAAAGTGTTGATTCATTATATAAGACAAGTAAAGATCATAACTATAAAAACTAGATGGAGAAATTATCCATTATGCTCTAGCCAGGATTTTGGATTACTTGCTGAAATAGTTACTAAATTTTTATTGTACTTTTTCATTGTAGATAATATGCACTCATAAATATTGCAACATAAAATACGATTGTATTATTTTCTCTCTCATACAAATGACCTTGAATGATGAAACTGATCAAAGCTTAACAACTAAATTTATGAGCATTTTGAACTAGCTTGTTATTGGAAGAAATGCTGTGAGAAACAATGGTTTGCAAACCATAAAATCAATCTTACAACAAACTGTATTTACTTGTAAGTTGGCAATTTCTTTTTGCATAGGAAAATATATAGGTACGTTTTTCCATTTTTATGTTTGAAAGTGGACAATTGTTTGTTATTAATTGTTTATCAATCATTTAAAGGAGATGTGGGCAGATAAAGCCAGAGCCGAAACATGAAGGGAGGGAGGAGCTTGGCATATGCCCTGTTATCATATCATCTTGGCATATGCCCGTCATCAATGACCTATATACCTAATATACGTACCCTGTATACGTCCAGAGTAGAAAAGTCGGGGGGGGGGGCGCCAAAATATTTGATACATCGTACAAATAACAAAATCTGGGCAAAAAAAAAGTCATGTCATAGAACAACAAAGTAAAAATATTCATTTATTTTACACTCTGCTTTGAAAAATCCCGGTTCTTCCATTAGATAACCGCCTAAGATCGTCAAAACAATAATACTTGATTAACGAATTCATCCAAGATGGTTTCAATATAAATTACTGTCCCAATTAAGTTAGAATCGTTTTAGTATTTCGAATGTTATGACCAGAGCCCAATTATAACTGTCTGGGGCCGAACGCCCAGCAGCCTTTTAGGGCCCCTCTTAAACCAAAATAGTAGCTAGAAATGTTTAAGTATTCAGAAATTTTCCGCATTTTATAAAAATCTTCATGCAATTCAAGGTTATACTAAAGTTTCTTTTGCTGTTTGATAATAATTTAAATATATCTTCATCTTAAACATTTCTTTAAAAAAGTTTCCCAAAAAATATTTTGTCTACAGCATTCCTAATTTAAACTGTTTTCGGAGAACAGAAAAGTACAGACAACGCATTTGTAGAGGTATGTTTCTTTTCATTGATGATTGAAATAAAAAAAAAATCAAGGATAATTTTTCCCCCCTAAATTTTACTCATTTTGGGGTCTCCAATGGGCCCAAAACCGTGGCCTAGTTAGCATGTGAGATAATCAAGCCCTGGTTATGACGGCAAGTTTTGCTTGTTTTTTGCTTTTGTGTTCCTCTGTAAACGAACTATAACAGTAACGAGCTCATCCAAGATACTGGCACATGAATTTGTTGTTCCAACTGGGTTTGACTTGGTTCAGTATTTCGCACCTTATCGTGATATGATATGTCGATTTCTAAAGATATCGGCCAAAAAATATTCAGATTAATATACTTTCTGAAAATTAGTTGATGTTAAAATTAAAATCAATGGATCCCAAACTTTTGTTTATAAATTTACTTTTGAAAGAGTGTGTGTGTGGGGGGGGGGGAGGGGGGCACAAAAATTCATGCTTTACAAGGGTGAAAATCCTGGTTTCGGCACTGCATCAGGCCCAATTTTGGCTTCTGAAATGACCAACATTGTTATTTTTTCTAAGATGGTTTGATTGTTTGAATAAAGTTTCGATCTAAATGTCCTGGTTCTAAAATAGATTTTTGTCTAAAGATTTTTATAAGAAAAGTAAATAAAACTTTCTTTTTTAGTCGCTTCTAAACAAATTTGTTTTTATAATAAACCAGACTGATTTTTACGTTTGATTTATTTTAATTTTTAAATATCAACGCATACAAAAATTACCATAGTGTTATGAACGCATCTTACCTAAAAAGCAAATAAACTAGATTTTAAAATAAAATTAAAAGTAAAAACAGCTTTTTAAAAAACATGCTTCTATTAGTGCGCTTAAAAGTCGAATTTTTTTATTTCTACTTTTAACCACAAACTTATTTACCCACCCTCTCAATAAAAAAAAAAAAAAATAAAATAAAAAGTCAAAACGAAAATTGTTAAAGCATAAGACGCTGATAGAAATACCTTCCAAGGAAATTATAATTTTAATCGCATACCTATAATATATTTTAATTTCTAATTAATGCTTAGGAATTTTCTTTCTGATTTTCATTGTGGCTTTTTCTGCCTTATCGTATTGGTTTTGGCACTTCAAGATTTTACGATTTTTGTTTTGACCTCCAGGTTATTATTTAAAACAATTTTTATTTTCTACTTTTAAATGCACCAATAAAATCATTTTTTTAAGGAAATATTTTTACTTTTATTTTTTATTTCACCTTTTTAGCATTTATTATATTTCGTAATTCATTATGATTGTAATCCATTTTTCAAAGTACACTTCCATCATTTACTTTTTTATTTTTATTTGTTGGAATAAACACATTCATTGTTATATCAACGCCATTTCTTCGATTTATTTTTCTCCATTATTGAAGTAAAATTAAAAGATTATATCGTTGAAATAAATATATTCATTATTACCTAATATCCTTTTCTTTGTTTTATTTTTTTTCCAAAGTTGAATTGGTATCTAGTAATTTAATAAAAAAAATAATCATTCGATAATTAAGTTTGGAAATATTAATATATTGTAATATAATCGGGACACAGGGTACAGTGGTATAGTGGGTATACACAGGGCTATTTTTCTTTTTCTAGAATGTTTTGGTTGTTTGGATAAAATTTAGATTTAAAAGTACTGCTTGTATGATTTATTTGTGTATAAAGATTGTTTAAATATGGTATACAAGATCTGAAACATAGGTTATTAGTCTTACTTTGCTGTATAGTACTTTACTGTAGTACCGTACTTTACTGTAGGCCAAAAATGGGCCTTATTTACCCATCTCTTTCGAGCTTAAAGATACGTTTGAATTTTTAAATATGTGGTAGGAATTCAATGAGGAAAATTCTATTTATTACATATTTTTAGAATTTTCCTTGAATTTAGTTTCGCATTAACATTCCAATACTCTTTTGACATTTTCAGATGCAATTTTCGGCACCCAATTCGCTGAAAGAATAAAGATTGTTTTGGACTTTGGAGAGGGAGAATATATCTTAATCGTGCAAAGATAATCACAATAATTTTTACGTACAGTTCTAGAAAAAAGAAAAGAAAAAAAATGACCACTCCCTATTAATTTTGCTGAAAATAATTATATAAAAAAGATAAGTCTCAATCGAGTGGGATTAAGGTCTACTATTAAATGCTATGCAGAAATTATGATACGAGAATCGCCTACAGATTAAAAATTGTAACTTTTAATTTTTATAGCAGTAACATCTCCTTTTGAGTTCCTTGAATCAAATCAGCCCGGTGAAAAATATAGTTTATAAATGTTTCTTGAACCTTTATAGAGTTTGAATGGGTTAAAATTTGAGGATGCTAATGATAAATCTACGTAACAAACTTTAATTTATCTTCCTAAAAAATCATCTGAGTAATACGTTTCTTGTTAACCTTTAACTGCTGTTAGTGGTCTCAAAGACCTCAGTTTTTTTTTTTCAGTTTAATTTGTAACTTTAAGTTTAACCCTTAACTGCTGTTAGTGGTTTCATAGACCTCTGATTTTTCTTTTTTACACAGTTTAACTTGTAATTTTTAATTTAACTATAGCTACTAGTGAAATTTTGTTTAGTTTGGAGCTTCAGTACTACTTTCTGGAGAATTCTGAATAAATTAATTTTTGTTATAATAGCCCTGTCATAAAGTTTAGTACAGTATCATATTAATTGTCTTTTATTAATCTTTCGATTAAGTGGTCTCAAAGACAGCTCACACTATCTCTGCGGAAATTTTTGTCACAGAAGATAAGGGTTAACTACAGACTCTAGTGAAATTCTGTTTCGTTCGAAGATTTAGTAGGGCATTTCCATAAAAATGTCAACTTTGATCAACATTTTTTTTTAATTTTTATAAATTTAAGTTAAAAAATATATTGAAATATATTTCAAGTTTTCAAATTAATGTTTTACATTCAAAACGTTTAGGTTATAACTAATATTTGCAGTTTTGTATACAAATAGTATTCTTGAAAAAAACTGAAAAAGAATGTAATTGTTTATTTTGTATTTTCTTAATGAATGGTATGTAGTAAAATATTTAATGGTTTACAATAGTCTTAAAGCCATATACTTGATAATAATGCATGCAAAATAAAATAGATAATCGTGCTCGATATCTTTTTGAAAAAGCTGTTACATGTGAATAGTTATAATGCAATTTCTTATGATCATTCTGGATAATAAAAAAAATTTATAAAATTTATTAATTTAGTCGATTTTAATAATGTTTAAGAAATTTTCAGTCATTAAGTCACGTCAAATGACAGTTAATAACTACAACCCTAAGACAGGTAGGTCACTTTAAATTATAATTTTATATTGCTTATACATCATATTTAAGATATATGTAAAAAACTGAATGGCTTCTTAATTCACAAGTTTCCAGTTTTAAATATCAGGTTAGAGTCATGGTAGCAAAAATGTCATTCCGTCACACAATAACAAATTACTCGAAAATGAAAGAATAAAATAGTTAAAAAAATTGTTTCAGAATTTTTTTTTTTTTAAATCTTATAATCAATAACAGTCATGTGCAAACTGAAAAGTCAATTTTCATTTGAAAATAGCTTCAGGGTAATTACTTTAACTTAATTCTACAACTCAAAATGTCATTCCGTCACATATGGTCCAGTACTATCGCCAGAGACTTTTTGAATATGTGAATTTTGACTATAGAAATCCTGTACATAAAGTTTACACAGAAACAGTATCCTATAAGTTAGTATGGCCTTTTATTCATCTTTCGATCAAGCGGTCTCGGAGACAGCTAGCTCACAGTTAGTTAAGCAACAATTTCTGTGACAGTAGTTAAAGGTAAATGAGACATTTTATTAAAGTCAAAAACATATTTTTAATTAGGAATATGAATGAATTCATATTGCAAAAAGTGTGAATTATGACGTGCATTAATTTTTACATAAAAATAATCCGTATCGAAAACAGGGCTATGTATACATTTACAATTCATTCTTATCATTAGCTTTGAATGTATAGAAATATTTAACTTTTAGACGGTATACAGGTATATTTGGGTATATTTGGGTATACAGAAAGGCAGTCTCCTGTTATCTTTTTACACTCGCATAAAAGAAAATCGTAAAGTAACCGGAAAAGTTGTATGATTTTTAAATATAAATTTATTTTAGATTTATATATTATAAACAATTTTTCCCGGTTACTAATTGAATGGTCATAATACTTTTCCCTGTTTCTAAATTTATGAATAAACCCCTAACATATATATATTTTTAAATACCTTTATGGGGGAAACAAAAAAGCATGAACTAAAACTTTTACGGGTCGATTTTATCCAAAGAACTCAATGTCAAAAGTGGGTGTTACCATTTCAAAAATAAAAACTGGCACAATTTTCAACATGTAGACGACTCAAAGTATAATTTATATAAAGCATTTAATAGTAGACGCTATTTTCAATAGATTGGAACACACACACACATATATATATATATATATACAGGGTGTCCGAAAAGTCTGTAAACGGTCAAATAACTCGAGAAATATACATCGGATTGAAAAACGGCAAAATGCATGTTCAATATTTTTGAAAAATCTATTTAGGGATATCCCGTAGAGTCCGAATCTGCAATAAAAAATGGGGGTCATCATTTAAGATTTCAAAGTTGCCCCCTTTCTCCCCCGGGGGGCAAAGTTGGGGGGCAAGTTTCATATCCATAAATAGATTTTTCAAAAATATTGAGCATGCATTTTGCCGTTTTTCAATCCGATGTATATTTCTCGAGTTATTTGACCGTTTCCAGAGTTTTCGGACACCCTCTATATATGAAGGGTGTAGATTCAAAATTCACTCTCCACATAACCTAGTTTTTAGAAAAATGCAAAAAACTTATTATTAATAAACATGATATATTGGCACAATTTTTTTGTGTGATATATTTGTTGCAATAACAACTACTTGCATTTAGTCCTAAACCTGTAATAATTGTGGTAAAGCTAGAATTTAAATATGGAAAATGTGAGTTTTGCAACAAACTTTTATGGGTAATGTTAGTTATAAACCAAAATAGTTAGGAATTTAAAACAAGAACTAAACAAGAATAATAAAAATCTAAACATTAGTTTTTATTATGCTAGTTTGGAGGGTAATAAACAACAAAAATCGTAAAACATTTATTAAAAATAATTTGTGCAAAAATTTTACTATTAGACATGGCTCAACTTCTTCACTGTCATTAAACTAGTTCATCATTTTACACTACTTCTTACTTCTGTACCTCCCTGATTGGTTGAATTGGAGAGTGAGTTTTGCTGCAAAACAGTTGTTGGATAGATAAATGTGAGTTGCATCAAAACGAGATTTTAAACATTTTTTTTTCAACCTTAATGTTTTTTATGGTCCAAATCACTATTGCAGTCCGATTCGCCTTAAAAAGACGAACACGGTGATAAGAATAACTCAGTGCCTTAAAAAAGTGGATAATGTGACTTTTGCATCTGCACCATTCATATATACGATTATTTGCATCAGAATTAGTAGGGAGTTTACACTTTTTTATTCTTTTCCAGGACAATACTATAGTACATATTCAAATAACACCGTAAGTACGGGGAATGTTTACTTGTCTAGGATTAATATTTAATCATTCTATTAGATCTTTTAAAAATCATTACCCTAATAGTTCTGTTAATTTTGCTGGAAATAAATTCAATAGATGACTAATAAGATAACTGCAATCATATTACCTAATATTCTATCATAATCATTATTATCATAATCTCAATAATCTTTGGCAAAAATTGTTACGCCATATAAATGTATTGATAAGATAAAGGAACTTTTAAATGTTATGTAACCCTAAATATCGCAAAACAATAATTCAGCAGTTTCGGGTTATTTTGCTCTATTGCGTAATCTTGGATCTAAATATAAAAAAATCTCTTCTCAGTCTCTGGATAATATTTGCTGGATTTTTTTTTTCCTTTTTTGATAAATTTAATTGATGATAAGCACGAATGAAAAATATTTTTAGATAAATCAGATCTACTCAGATCGGTATCAGCGTGCATACTTTCAAGAATTTTGGCTCTTGAAAGCGAAGTTCGCGACCCAACTCATTTGTGGGTAAAACTTTCATGGGTTTTCTTCTACAGAAATGAAAATTTGGGTAATTTCTCTTTAACCTTTACAGGGGCAAGTAATTAGTAAGTGGTGCGTGTTTCTGTAATGTTAAATTCGCACCCGAGTTTTCGAAAAAAATTTTATTCGAAAATGAAGAAATGGAAGGAAACCTATCTCCGCCCTATTCCCTACCTCCCCACGACATTTGAACGATAAGTTTTGAATCGCCCTGTATATATATATATTAAATTTCAAATAATTCGTTTGTAGTTTTTGCGCTGTTATATGGGGACAGACATACGGACCAGACGACGACTATAAGTGCTACCTATTTATATGATTACGAACGCACCTAAAAAGCTCGATGGAATGATTTTTCAGTGATGCCAGATGATCGAAAGTAAATTTCCCCATAAGTTCTAAAAATTTCCCCAAATCATTGGGTTTTTTTTTTTTTTTTTTTTTTTTTTTTTTTTTTTTTTTTTTTTTTGGAGAAAGTCTCAATCATTTTTTTGTCAAATCAGTAAATTTTAAATTTACCACTCTAAAACTATTTAACCAATTTAAGCTTAGAATATTTTCCCCAAATTGAGCCCTTTCTTAAAAAAAAAAAAAAAAAAAATCGCCATTTACAAAAATGAAAGAAAGAACTTGCGAATCGCCATTTTTATTGTGACCAATTCTTTTTTTGAAGAAAATAATATGAATTAAGTAAAGATAAATAGTTATTACAATTAAATGCATAATATATTAGAACTTAAAATACGTGTAATTGACGAATCCCGATCCAGTGTTGTCAGGTGACTAAAAGTAAATTTTAACCTGAAAACATGAAATAATGAAAAAAATTCTCAAAGTTTTTCCCCAAAAATGTTGATATTCCCAAACATTTTCCCACTGATAAATTGTTCCCAAAAATTTCCCCCGGAGGCTCAAAATTCCCAATCTGGCAACACTGATTTTTTTTCTTTTTTCTTTTTCTCAATATCTCAGTCGACAGACTATTTTTTGTTTTCGAAAATAAACAGATTCCTGAAACTTGAAGAAATAAAAACTTATTTTCATATTTCTTTTTTTCTGAAAAACATAATTTAGTCACTATATTGTTTTGAGTCTATTTATAAATAACAGATAATTCCATCTTTCAATTTTAATGAGAAAATGACGTAAAAACATCTAATAATCCTCATAGTTTTCCCCTTTCTCTCTTTTATCTACAAAAATCGAACAATTTACTTTTTCACCAGTACACAAATGTCATTACAGAAAAATTGTCTCTGAAACCAGTTCAAATTTAAAAATTCTGAGACATCCTCTGATACATGCGGATAACTAGTGTTAATTTCATCGCCCAAAGATAGATATTCTAGAAGGAATGGAGAAAGACAGATGGGCAGATTTTAATATAATCGATTCAGAATAACAATGCTAAATGGTTATATTCATAAAAAATAAAAACTTTATACATGTCCATTTTTAAATTTTATCCAAACATATGCTTTTGGGAGAAATACAGCTTTTCTAGTTTCAATTTCACAGTGGTCACCGCCTTTCTCCTCCCTCTTGATATCACTGCTCTTTTAAAAGAACTGAATTCTCTTAAAAATGATAAATTTTTGGGGCGGAGACAATTGCACACAAAATCCTTTCTGGACGAATATAAAAATGTTTGATGTAAATCTCGTCATTCCCTTTCTGAATTTCAATCTGTCAACCACATGAATTCAAATACAGTGACCTCTCACTGATACACGATAATTATTTTTCAGCACCAGTTTCTTTTTAAAGCAATTTTCTTCTTATTTAATCGCAGAATTCCTAAATCGAATTTTACTGTTTTTAAAATAGTGGTACGAAAAAGTAATTATTGAAAATCGCGTATAAGTGAGAGTTCACTGTATTTGCATATGTGATCAGAGATATCATGCATCTCCCCCCCCACCCCCCCACTCCAAAAAAAAAAAACAAAACAAAACTCTCCCGAGTCTACTTAGTACCACAGATGTTTCAAAAGGATTAAGAAATTTTTTAAAACGACCAAAAGTAATTATTTTTTTCTTCGCAAACATATGACATTTAAAACTCAGAAATTCAGGAATCAATGATGAAAACAGGGAAAATGTTTCTTTCAATAGCCTGCAAAAAGTTATAACATTTTAAAGCGTTTTTAACAGAATTTGTTTTAAAAATCAAAAGGAGATTTTATAGGCAAAGTTTCTCCGTCAGACAGTATTAAGGTTTTCGTTCAATAAAGAATTTGTAGTTTAATCTTCGTTTATGGGAGATCAATAAATTAAAAAAAAAAATCCTTTGGCGAAATTTGATGGCAATAAAGACTAAACTTTCAAATATTGTTTCCTAAATTAAACTAAATTCGAATACATATGACATTTCCATAAACAATTTTAATTTCTTTTCATTGTCATTTTGGTACATAGATAGCATTTAAAGATTATTTAAAAGTTTTTAAGATGCCAATTATTTTAATGTTTGGTCCTTTCCAGTGATAACCGCTTTGCTGTTTTGTTGAAAATGGTTCACTTCCAAGGCTTTCTGATAACATGTTAAGTTTATTTCTTAGGCAATTTCCATAAAGCGTTATCTCATTGATAAATATTACTAATATATTTAGGGAAATTTTTGAGATTAGAAACTAAGTTTGAGAAATTCGTGAAATTTTTTTAAGGAAAGAGCTAAAATATGAGGATGTGAAGTGGTCATCTATTGACATTTATTCATAGAAATACAGTGATACCCATTTGACTTACGAAATTAACTCTTTCCTCTCTGCGATCCGTAACTTGAAAATTTCATACCTTGAAACCTAACTTTTAGGGTTTCGTTCAACTCACGAAAGACTATTACCCCCGCTCCGTTGTCTATCTGTCACAGAGCTATTCTCCGAAACTAACTTAGAGTTGAAACTTTGTGTACATAGCTGAATTGTAGCTATAAAGAGCTAAAAATATTAAAATTTGAAAAATTCGTATTTTAATAAATAGAGATAAAAAACCAAAATTCTAACAGCCTTTTCTTATTAAATTTAAACATTTTTCGTTATAACAGATGCCAAAAATTAAAAATCCACGATGAAATTCTTTCTGCAATAATTAATTTTCTATCAGACGATTTCCACGTGAAAAATGAGAACCAAAAGAAAATCTGACGTCATATTGGAAGTTTAACTAATTTTTCAGATGTTTGAGAATAATACAAAGCGAGAAGCAATATGAGTAATAGAGAATAGTAAATATATGAGTTTGAGAAACATAATGAAGTATGATAAAAATCCGATAATGGAAATATTCGCATATTTTAAAATTTTGAAGGTGTACAACATGTTTAATTTTGAAATTATTTTTTTATATCGCATTTAGTCCGCGTGACAGATATTATTATGACAGAATATAATAGCCGGCTTCGCCCGCTATCAGGTTGGTTTGGATACTCGAAAAAACTAAAAAAGACTGGTAAATTTTTACTAAACAAAAAACATGCGTTTTTTTTTTTTTTTTTTTTGCTAAATGAAATTTATTTGGATTTATTAAAGAAAGGATAAAGTGTTTTGAAAGGAATATTAAGCGAAACCCTTTGAGCGATCTTCGATCACACCTACCCACTTGTTTATTCGATCCCCATGATGAAATAGTCCAGAGCAGGGGTTGCCATTTCCAAACTTTGTTGGTGGGGAGGGGCGAAATTTTTTTTATATTGTTTTGCACAGGTGAGATGAAATTGATACAGTGTTATTCCCACAAATATTTTTTAAATTAGCCAAAGATAACTAATGATAAATGTGCCTCGCTTTAAGAATGTTGCAGTAGCAAGGCTTTATTAGTAAATAATTGCCAGTGAACCCGTGCGAGGATTTCGCACTGCAGTCTAACAATTTTGTAGCAATATCTAATATTTTTTAGATGCAGGTTTAAACTTCTAAAGAAAAATTAAGTATTAAAAATATCTGCAAACAGCATTAGTCAAGGCAGAATATCAACTCCATTTACTCCATCAAAGTTACAGAAAAAACTGATCAAAGATATTAAAAGGCACGCGCGAGGGGAAAAAAAAAATAATAGTATTTGAACTTTATTATAAAATGACGTCATTCGCTTCTTGAAAAACATGAAACAAAGAAAAATAAATTGAATGCATTTAAAATACAATTTAATCTATTATAACAAAGCATACGTTTTATTCTACACACGAAAAATACCATTTCAATTTAATTTTTGCTTTTTAACAATACATATAAAATGAACCCGTGCGGAGAAATCATACTTTTATCTTTTTTGTACTATTTATTTTTTTATAATCATTGCTGAGCATCATATAATGCGGTATTTTATTTTTGTGGCAACACTCGTTTGAGGAAAACCTTTTATTTCATTTATGAAAACAATGTCGATTTAACTTTTAATGAACCGAAATTTTTTATCAAAAAACATGTTTTAACGAAATGTAAGTGTACTATGTCAGAAGCCGTTTTAAAAATCTTTCGAATGATACCTCATTCGTTGTTGTGCGTTTCGTAAATTCATATAAAAAGAGATGTTAACAGAAATAATATATATGATTTGTGATTATTGATTTCCGTGTTTATTTAATTTTAAAACTTTCTTTTTTTAACCGTAGAAGACTAGACAGTCATAATAATTACGACTATGTTTGACGAGTAGGAGGATAATTATAAGAATATTTGATTTCTAGATAAATTGATAATAAAATGTTGAGAAGTGTATTATAATAATTTTTTAACCTGTTTTCCCAAATAAATATGCAAAAGTTACAGAATGTGTAGTTTTTACGAGTGTTTAGTCTTTTTCACTATTCCAATCTAGGATTAATCAAGACAAGTTATTTTAGCTTTTGTGCAATTTCTGATTTTTTTTTCTTTTTTAGAGTTTGATTTTTGATGACTTGATATGTACTCTGAAATATCAAATTCCTTGAGGGGAGGGGGAGGGGGTAGGGGAACTGACCTCTTTTAGTCTTCTTCGAATAGTGCCTCTGGTCCATAGAGTGGACAGATTAAAAACTAATCCATTGAAGAATATAATACATTTCTAAAATGATTAATGACTTTGTCCTTGACGATATTGGTGATTCTAGAATATTGAAATTGAATGCCACTTGTTAAGAATGTCAAAAAAATATTCGAATTCTGCAGTCCAGAGGAAAAGTTGCTTTCCTTTTTAAACTGTCAGAGCCTCGAAAAAGTGATTAGATGCTGTTTGAGGAGATTTCCATATTGATACTTATTTTGCTTAATGCGGGAGTGATAGATTGCGTTAAAAGGAAGAAGAAAAACATTCAGAACAGAAAAGTCTGTTTTATATCAAGAATATGTACCTTTCTAATGACTCAAAATAAATATTTTTATGTCAATGAACAGGTTAGAAACACAAGTTTTTACCCTGCTTTTAGAAAATTTCTAAAATATCAGATAGCATTTTGGAAATAATAGTTGGGGGAATGAAGGGCAGTGAAAATTATTTTTTATACTCCTGAATATTTTACACCAAATAAAATATTAAAATATTTAAGTTCATTTTTAATAAATTTATACACGGGTGACATGTTTAAGCAGTTGGATACAAAATTCCAATTTTTTTAAAAATATACCCTTAAAAAATGGAGATACTTTAGTCCCATGGGATAAACACAGAGAAAGGAAAACAGGGATTTGGCCGATATATAGCCTTGACGAAATTTTCTAATTCGGCCCATTGATGCAAGATACTTTTTACGTAACTTATTATAATTTCTCATTTTGTTATTTTCTGCTTTCTGTGAAAATGTTTGCTTTTCCTCCATGTCTTTTTCTCTTTCCTCATCTTTTCTTAATTTCCGTATAGCTCTTTAGTTGGTCAATTCAACATTGTGTTTCTCTATAATTTCCTTTGTAGTCTTCTTCGTGGGCAGAAAGAAAAAGAATAAAGAAAGACTGCTGCGCCCGAACAACAAACAAACCTTTGTTTTCATCAGTTTTGTATTAGTTTTTTTTTTTTTTTCCCCAATGGAAATAGCTTTCTACAAAGCATAGTATTTTTGATTTCCAAATCTACTTAATCCTCCAACGGCCATAATTAAACTTTTATATACATATATTCCACGCTATAAGTTTCAATTTGCTTCTTGTTATTTTTTTCGTCGTATGCACATTGGATTTTTTCTTCATAGATTTTTTTTTTTATATTTCATTTTCAGAATCTCACATTTTTGGATATAAGATTTTATTATATTTGTGATTTGATGGTTATTATTAACAGAATTTTTATTATATGTTGTATTATTTTCACTAAAAAAGAGTAATAGAAAACAAAATTTTATCAACGTATACTTTGTATACTTTACAAAGTACGGCTGATAATTTGGACTGTCGCCTATGGATGGCACACAAATTCAAGATCGTATCACAGCAACAAAAGTTAATAAAACATTCCAAATCCTACAAATATAAAGTCAAGATTTAGTTAACTTTAACATTCAGACCACCCCTCCCCCTCCCCCCCCCCCCAAAAAAAAAAAACTTGTTTGGAGGAGGGGTACAAAATTCTGGTTATAGTGTCATATCAGAAAACATAATGGGACTTTTTTCTATGATTAAATAAACTGTAAACTCCTTCAGATCCCAATAAAGACGCTATAGTACATTACATATCTATTTAAAATCGAAGCCTAGAGTTAGAGGTCCTTTCAATGACGTGTGTCCTGGAGGTGACAATGGACGTTGGTGGGCTTACAATGGTTGCTAATACCTGTTTCTTTTATGTGGGCTAAGCGCCCCGAATTAAGGGGTTAAGTAACTTTAACTGGACAAATTTCTTTTTCTTTTTTATTCAGATTAAAATTTACTAATTTTGTAATGTTTTAAAGAAATCTTCATTCAAATGTTATGGAAAAAAAGAACTTCAGCAGTCGCCTTATATGACATAACAAGAACGAAAATTCATGCGTCAAGCATTGATTATGTAACACTTTCCAACACATTTAGAATACTGTAACAAAACTTCAAAGATTAATAAGGGTAAAGATGATGCCTCAATAAACTATTTAAAAAACTCACAACGCATTTCAAAACCCAATTTCGGCAATTGCCCTCAATAGTCGGAATAATATAAGAATTTCTTTGCGCAACTCTGTATATGATCTATATATTTGTATTTATACTACATATAGTATGTTAAAATTTAGTTATGTTAGGAAACACATTACACAGTTGAAAATTCTCCTTCACAATTTCCAACGAAAATGTACTCTATCTTTTGTGCAGCCCTGTATATGATCTATAGAATTTATACACACCAAATAATATGAAAAAAAATTTAAAAACTCATACCTTAACTGAAAAACGCACTTCAGCAATTATTGTTCATAGACATTACTGTAATTGAATTCTTTTGTGTATCCTTGTAAATGAATGAAGAGTGCTATGTACACTCAATTCTATATTAAACATCCTTTAGTGCGCCTTAGTGATGTATATCAATTTCAATTTATGATTCAAATAGTTTAAGATCATTAAAAACACCGCAAACGACTTTTCCCATAGACCATAACATAACGGAATTCTTTTGAGTGGCCCTGTAAACGAACTATAAATGACTCGCTTCATTTTCAATATCGAACACGCACAGACAGACAGACAAAACGAATTTATAAACTTTTCAACTATGTTGGAAAGTGTTAAAAAATAATTATTTTAAAAGTATTTTTGTTCAAAATGTTATTTTATAGCTTGCTTGGGCGCACGATTTCACGCAAAAAACAAGAAAGATTTATGCGAAATTTTAACATACTAAAAGAATGTGTATGAATGACCTAAAATTTTTATCTTTCAGTTAATATTCTTAACATATAGTTACTTAGTTTGAAAAATAATTCCAATTTTCCATTTTTTTTTTAAGCATTTATTTTTGAAAGAATTAAAAGTTTTGTCTCGATGGCATTACATTTTAATGGGATACTGTTTCTAAGTAATTCGATAAATAATAGATATTGTTGAGTTACGCAAGTGCTATACTGCTCGATTCTTGGAAAAAAGTGAATTTGTTTGACATAAAATTAATAAAATGAACTTAAATATTTTTTTATTTTACGAAATTAAGTAATCCTTTTTAAAGATTTCTATTTCGTGTGAGTTTAAAGATTTGTCTTAAAAATTATCAAACTTGCGCTAAAGTTTAACCTTTGAAATTTACTTGGCCGTCCCTTAAAGAATATAATTTTTTTTAAAGCTATTTGTATACAGGTATATTTAGCTATTGGAAACTGTTCTTCAATATAAATGTGTATATTATGTTAAGGTCATCAATTTAACAGTGGATATAATATAGGTAAACAGATTCGCAATTCTATAGTGGCTTTAGAAAGAATAGTCCTCAATTTAAATATAGCCCTTTAAATTTAAGTTGGAAGTTTATTTCTTTTAATTGTTTCAAAAAAAGATTAATTATGCAACCTGGGAAATATTATTTACTTTGATTTAAAATTCTTTAGATTATATTAATCATAGTACCATGACAAAAAACATTTCCACCTTTTTCTTTTTTTTTCTCTTTTCATTAAAATATTTTCAAGAAAAATCAAACAAAGCAATATTTCAGTTATTTGAGAAGTTGAGTCTGACGCAAAATGATAAAATTGGAATATCTTCCATTTATTTATTTTCTCAGTTTGCAGATAGCTACTAAATTATTCTACGTTTAATCATTTCAATGATGTAAAAATATTGAAAATATTGCTATTTTAAATCCTTAAATCAGATAACTATTCTACATAGATGAAATATATTATAGATATATACCCAAGCAAAAAATATTGTGAATAACTGTGTGTCATCAGCAATAACATTCTAGTTAAAGTGGCGTGACTATTAATCAAGTGACAAAAATAATTATCTACGAAATTTTCAAGGCTCTTAAAACTTTTGAGCGTTTGCATTATCATATTGCACAAGCAAAAGCGTTTTTCTTTTCATGCAAAAGTTTAGAAAATATGAATTCCAGCAACGTCGATTATCGGAGAGAGGAAATTGACTTTCTGACTAGTATTGTCTACAATTCAAGGTAAAATGGTTTAATTTTCAGCAACCTGTGTGCATTTATAATAATTCTACAAGAATTTCTAAAAATACTAAGTTTTCAATAATCCTTAAACTTTCTAAACATGATGTTTGCTGTCTCGCAGATTACTTGCTTTTTAGGTATGTTCTTAATTATGTAAATGCGTAGCACCTATATATATAGTCGTCGTCTGGGATATCAAAATATAAGAGTGTAAAAACTACCCAACAGAATGGTTTGAAATTTAATATATATAATCGTTGCGGAATTTTGTCGAGTCATTTTAAATTTTTAGAAAATCTAATCAAAACTTAAAAATATATTTATAAAAGTGTTCTTCATTCTATTAAATCCTATCATACGTAATTAATTCAATGGTATCCCGTGATAGGTAATGATTCTAGGTTGCCATGGTGATTACGTCATATTTAAGATGGAATCCTAATTATTTCCGTATTACTGAATTTAAAAACTGAATTTGTATATTAAAATTGTTTAATTATAACAATCATAATCTACCGACAATTTTTCGATTGATGTTTCCGGAGAAATAGATATTAAATGGAAAAAAGAGCCTAAATACTGGATTTAAAGTTCTGAAATTTTCAAAGCTACGCTTTAGTTTCCCATTGGTACTTTCAGTAAATGTCAACTAAACATAAAATGTTTGCCAACTTAAAATGTACTTATTTTATTACGGAAATGAATCCGCGATATATCGCGGATTCTAGTATTTATTTTTTCAGTGAAATGTTTTTTTTTGTACATTATCTTGTATTTGATATTTGCGCATAGTATAATTTTAATGTAACAGAATTGTAACTGTTTGTAAAAGTGTATTGAAACTTTATTTCATAAAATAAAATTAATATCTATAGTATGAAAATCTGCACATAAAATAAATTTTATACTCGTGCATTTTAGCGTAAGAGTGCAACAGCTATTGCACCAAGATCTGAATATTTATAAAACTAGTTATAGCGCGAACGTACCTCATTTGTCACGTTTGACGTACGAATTTCCAATTTAATTTTTCAAAGTTTAACTTGTAACTTTCAATTTAACTACAGGTACTAGTGAAATTTTGACTTTTGAATGGGTGAATTTTAATTATAAAAATCCTGTGCATAAATGTCAGTACAAAAACAGTTTCCTATGAATTGATCGAGCCTTTTATTCTTCTTTCAATCAAGCGGTTTCAAAGGCCGCTCACAGTATCTATGCAATAATTTCTCTGACAGTAGTTAAGGATTAATCAATACTCTGCAATAATTCTGAAAATGAGAGCAACTTTTGAATCTGGAACCGAAAATGTGGAGAAGCCCACTTAACCAGTGCTAAGCGAAAATAAAGAGATCGGCGAAGATGGTGTTTATTGCAATATTGCTACAGGAGGGATGCCTTCGGGGAGGACTTCTAAAAGGAAAGTGACGTGATTCGTTCTCGTACATGGACCCCCCCCCCCCCACAAAAAAAAACCTCGCTCAGACCGCGCTGGTGTTGAACCCGCGAACGTCGGTCCAAGTTACTTATTCATTTTGTAGTCAAAAATAAGAGATTGGAGCCAAAGATTTGTGTATTCGACTTTTGCTGTGTAAAGTTTTTTTTTCCTTGTACAAAAAACCGAAATTCTGTCACTTTCCCTTGAAAAGTCCTCAATGAAGGCATATCTTCTATGACAGAATATAATCAATACTTAATGAGCTAATTAAAATTCTAAATTATTAACATTACTAAAATTCACCAAAAATACTCAAATTCGGCTTGTAATACACAATCTACTTATTTTTGACAAATTATGAATAAAAAATGCATGTACTATCATGAATATGTAACATATATCGACAGTCGTAATGAAACGTCAGAACAAATTCCAGAGAAGAGTCCTGCATCGGGTCCGGTAACCCGATTTAATTCGACCTGACGCGCAGTTCGGGTTGACGCTTTATTTTTTCTTTGAGGGTCGGGTTGACTGTACTTGGTTGTTTGAGGGTTGGGATTTGACTCTTGTTTGATCGGGTTCGGGTTGAATCGATTTTTCAAAAAAAAAAAAAAAAAAAAAAAATATATATATATATATATAATACTTTTTTTTCTCAAGATTAAAAAAGCTGTATAATTAAACATTAATGAATAGTATACACACACACATACGTTTCTTCTATTTTGATTTCGAGTTGAAGAATGTCGGGTTTCTTGTTGATGAAAATTTTTTATCGGGTTCGTGTCGTGTTTTGGGTTAACATCAAATAGAATTTTCGGGTTCGGGTCGGGTACAATCCGATCCGGGCAGGACTCTTAAGTCCAGAGTCAGCAACACAGGTTCTTATTGCCGGACAGAATGGTCCTCTGTTTTTTTTTTTCTTTTAATATTTTCCAAGATCATGAGTGTTTGACTTCGATTTAAAATAACCTGTTTTAACAGCGCCGATATCATTATTTAGCTATTTAATGCCTGTCTATTTTGTTGTTTAAAATTTAAATAAGTTTAAATAATTATAATCGGTTCTAATTTGTTTATTTTTCGATGAAACAAATCATTGTTTGCCTATTTTTCAATTGAAATATATAAAAAAATATTTTTCTAATTTAAAATACATGATTTTTAAAATTAAAATTTCATTTTTTTAAATTTTCCAATCAATAGTATGTTTTGCAACTGATTCAGAATTATTTTCTGTATTTTCAATATTATAGCTCATTTATAATATTAACATTCAAAAGAAATTTTTTTGTGCTTAGGAAATTATTTCACCTATTATTATTATTATTATTATTATTATTATTATTGAATAATAATAAAAATTTGTCGAATAACTGCATTGTTTTTCACCTTGCCGGCAAATCAAGAAAACCGTCGTCTGCTACGATAGGAGCTTAACTGCGCAGCTCGCTAGAGGTCGCCGCCTTTCACCGTTTCACGCGCCAAGGACATTTGTCGGTCACCATGCCGCAAGAGTCGCCATTCACGGGAACGATGTAAACAAGACTACGATGAGCGCAACATCCCAACCTTGAGTGGGGCGCATGGGTTTCTAAATTTACCCCCATGCCGGTGCTTGGCTTCCGAGATCACTGGGCTATGTCTTGCAGCCTAAACCTGGCGAGCTGTCGACTAAGAGCAGAATCTCTTGCTCGCCAGCTCCACAACAATTTGTGGGTCCCGAGGTCGCACCAGGGGTCCCCCGGGGACAGTGGCACTGTGTCCCCTTGCTTCGGACTCCCGGCAAGTTCACTCGGTGGGGTGATTGACAAGCCACCGGTGAAACTTGACCAACACCTGAGGATGTCCAGTCTTGACGATGATGAACCGGAGCAACAACCGGTCTCTGTACAGAACGGAGAAGTGCCGGTATGTTCACCGCGAATGTCGCCGCCCTACAGCCCGCTAGAGACGGTGGGACTTCTACCGAAGAACAGCCCCGGCCTTTTCGGTAGGAAGCTGTTTTAATTTCGTTCTCATTACTTACGTAGAATACACACGTCGTTGTGAAATAAAACACAGAATTAGTAGCATGAGCCGGTACACTATATTCGGTTTTTAAGTTTAGCCTCTATAGATCTGGGAATAAATGAGTACACAAATGGCAAGATTTCAGTAGGCCTGAATAAATCTATAAACTGTCTGCATGTTATAAAAAATATATAATCATCTTTATATTATGAAAGTAGATTAATTTTCAATTTTGTGTCGCGATTCAGGGGGGAAAAAACCTAAACCTAAAAAAAGGAAACTCTAAAAGATATAGTGATGAAAACCTCCTTAACCACCCCCCCCCTTCTAAAAAAAAAAAAAATAGGGAGGTAATTAACTTTAACTAATGTTTAATATGATTACTACCATGGGTATTTCATTGTTTCTTAATTTTAAACTTTATCTTGATTTCATGGATGAATAACTTTGCTTTTCATTTAAATAATATTATGCACACTATTTCAAATATGCATCATATTGGATTATAAGCATTTCAAGCGAAATCAAGTTATATTAACTTCGAGAAAAAAATCGCTTCTACGATAAACATTCTTTTGAAAAATACCAATACAGAATATAACAATATCAGTTTTATTAATTTAATATTCTTATCGCATAAAGTTTATTTTATCATTATATTAAAATTTGCTTCCCTCCCTTTTCCATTAATGCAAGTGTTTTAATGAACTGTTTTAAACATTTTGTTCCTCTTTCATCCTTACTGTTTACTATTCTCTTCTCTTCACTCCTACACAAATAGCGATAAATAATTTGGACTACGGATAAATTGATAATTAAATGCCAAGATTTCAGCGGCCTGAATGGATTTATAAAATCTTCATACCATGAAAATATAATCGTATTTATATTATGAAAGTAGATTCATTTTCAGTTTTTGAGAATCGTATTGGGAAAAAAAAAAAAAAATCAAATCTTTGAAAAAAAAATTGTTGCAAGACATATTAATTAAAAACAAAACAAAACGATGTTAGATGGAGAAATTGACTAACCTAACAGAGAGAAAATAATTACATTTTTCATTGTTTCTCAACTTTAGATATTTTATCTTGCTTGCACGTATGAGGAATTTTCCTTTTCATTTAGAAAAAACTATATAACATGAATATTTCGAATATCAATTTATATTTATTAGTTTCAAAATAAAAATTCATTTTTACAATATGCAGAATTGTTTGAAAATGTTACAATACACAAAATTGTTTGAATGACAGAATCTATATTAATCAATATCCATATCGCATGAAGTTTGTTTTATCATTATGCAATAGTTTTATCTCACCCCTACCCCCCCTCTTACATTAATGTGAGTGCTACACGATTATATAATAGTTTTATCCCTTCCCCCCTCTTACATTAATGTGAGTGATACACTGTATCGCTACAATGGATCTTCTCTCGCTCCTCCTGATTTCTCTTCTCCTCTCCTAACCGCGTCTAAAAGCTAAATAAATAATATACGCATGACGTGGGGGGTAGTGGCACACATGAAATCAATGTAGAATGTCATGTCGTGAACTGCTTGGTTATCGAAATTTTACTTTAATACTAGTATATTTACAATAACTGTTTACGATATATTAATCGCAGTTTTGAGAACTTTAGTAAAGGTTTGTTATAATACAAATCTGCCTTTTTTAAAAGGCCAATATAGAGAAAGACTGTATTACTTGTTATATTTAAATTTAATGTTTAACTACTGTCACAAAAATTGTCTCATAGCTACTGTGAACGGTCTCTGAGATAGCTTGATCGAACGATGAATAAAAGGCTCGATTAATTCATGGGATACTATTTGTTTACTAACATCTATGTACAGGATTTTTATGATTAAAATTAATCTGTTGAGGAATTTCTAGTGCTTGCACTAGGGCACCAAACGAAACAAAATTTCAATAGTATGTATAGTAAGGGAAGAGATCACGTTGAAGGTAAAAAAAAAAAAAAAAAAAATCTATTTTTCAAAAAAGAAAATAGCTTGGGTACCTTGAAATGTTACAAATACACTGCAAAAAGAATTTTACAAAAATTCCAATTAGAAGTTATAGCTAAAAATATCTTGTAAAAAGCAATTTCCTGACATGCTATAAAGTTACCTTTGAAGTCCTTTTTCACAAAACTATTTTTTGACATTGCGCGCACTCTCATTTGAAAACTAATTGTCATAGAACCTTGAAATTTTGCGTATAATTAATTTTCATGTATACTGTTATGCTGAACCTAAATTTAGTCTGATTTTTGTCATGAAAAATTAAATCTTAAAATTTTTGGTAAATTTAGTGACTATCATTATAAAAGTCATTAATTATGCTAATGAATTTGAATATACTTGTAAATTTAGATTCAGTGTAAAATAGATTAGTATAAGTAAAAATAAATGAAATATTAAGTGTGTGTCTGCAGTAGAATTTTTTTGTAACCTTGCTCGCAAAATGCATATTTTAGTATTTATATTTTTAAAAAGCCACTTTTGTCGTTATCATTTAATTAATATTGCTAAATATATATAATTTGAATGTTTTTTTTTTTTTTTTAAACTACAAAAATGTGTGAAATTATAGAAAAAAAAATTATATTTCATTAATTTGTTTTAAAACCAGAATTTTTCGTACTGGTTTAATTGTCATTTTCAGGCTGCTCAACGTGAGCCCCCCCCCCCCCTAAACTGTAAAAACACCCCCCCCCCCCAAAAAAAAAAAAAAAACCTACGAGACCGCTAACAACAGTTAAAGGTTAACTCCTTCGGGACCGGCGGGTTTTACACAAATTTTATTCGGTTGGCATCCCTTTTTTAGGTGCGTTCGTAATTATATAAATACGTAGCACCTATAGTCGTCGCTTGGTCCGTCCGTCTGTCTGTCTGTCTGTCCGCATATAACAACGCAAAAACTACCCAACCAAATGGTTTGCAATTTAAAATATATTATCTTTGCAGAATTTTGTCGAGACATTTCAAATTTTATTAAAATCGAATCAAACCTTTAGGAGATATTAATAAAAATATTTATTAAGAAATTTGATTTTTTTTTAAAAATCGGTGCTTTTTTGTTATAGGAGCTTCCAATGGATGTTAAATCGTCAAGCGACCGAGATGCTTATTTTATTACAGAAATTAATCTGCAGACGATATAATTCATTTCACAGAATTAAAAATCATCAAGATCTGAATATTTATATAACTAGCTGATACATATATATCTGAATATTTATATAACTAGTTAAGATATTTGTATGAACAGTGTCATAAAATATATACTTAACTAGCTGTTTAACCCGTTCTACGCACGGGATATCATGAATTTTAATTCTAAAACGTGCGTACGAACGCACCTCGTTTGTAACGTTTGACGTACAATTTCCAACTTGTTTAAAAAAGCTATCTTTTTACTTAAACTATCACAAAAATGCTCTAATTACAGAAAGCAAAATATTACTTTTATTTTTTACTGGTGCATAAAACAAATTCTGTATGCTCTTTTTGAGGGTGCATATATGCACCCATGGTCCCGAATGGGTTAATATCCCTTTCGCATAGTTTGTTTTATCATTATGTAATAATTTTATCGTCCTCTCCCTTCCTTTTTACATTAATGAGAGTGCTACAATGAAACGCGTCAATACTCTCCTTTTTTTTTTTTCTCCTCTCAAGCGCAAATCAAGCTAAATAAATAATGCACACATGACGTTGCCGAATAGTGATGCACATGAGGTCAATGTAAAATGCTATGACGTAAATAGATCAATATCAAGGTATTATTTTAATACCAGTGTGTTAACAAAAAATGTTTGCGATGAATTATCACAGTTTTGTGAGTAACTGAAGTTTAATATAATAAATACCCGATTTTTTAAAAATAATAATGAAGAAAAATAGTTTCGCACAAATCAAAATTTGACAAGGAAATATAGAAGGTAAGTTAAAATGAATATAATTTAAAACTTTGGGAAACACATTTTTAAAGTACTGTAGAAATACGGTACCTTTAAGAATCCTATTAAATATTTTCATTAAATTATGTTTGATTCGATTTTTTTCTTTTTCATATTCTTTACCTTTATTCGCAGTTTCAAAAGAAGAAACATTACTCTAAGCCAAACTCCGTTAAAATAAATTAATCTAATGTTATATAAGTTAATTTAATATTAAAAAAATCAAACTAGTAGATAGAAAGTTGATTATAATTTTTTATTTAACGTCCCCCTAAAATATAAATTTTTAGATTTATTTTCACCTCTTAAACATACTAGTATGAATTAAACTCAAATATTTCTAACTGATACCAGATGATTTTTTTATTGATATTTTACATTCCTTTTCTATAATACGGTTTTTCCACATTATTATTATTATTATTATTATTTTATAATCTGAATGTTATTGTTGCCAGCATTGCATTAAAGTAATAGGGAAAAATGTAAAACACCAAAGGGTTTCCCGTCATCCGTGTTAAATGTAAACTACATTCATCTAAAATTAAATTCTTGCTGAAAATTTCATTAAATAGTAATTTTTAAATGTATAAAAAATATTGGAAAAAATCTGACCCCCCCCCCCCCCCTTTGTTTTTAATGAAGAAAAATCTAAAGTGCAAAAAGTAAAGTCTCGAAAATAATGTCAAAAGCTATTTATTATTTTAACCTTGAACTCATTTTGTATGTTGAATTTTTTCCATCGTTCAAAACTTTCATAATTATAATTCACCTCCCTGTGTTTGTTTCTATCTATTAAAACATTCCGAAAAAATAGGTGTATGACGCACGGCTTAATTTCTAACCCCCCCCCCCCCCAAAAAAAAAAAAAAAAAAAAAAAAATGTCTATTTACATAATGAATGAACAGCTATAAAAAATATTTATGATCTAGCGTGGGAGAGTTTTAAAAAAGTCTTACTTGCCAAGGATTTTTTTTTTTTTTTTTAATGAACCATAAAAATATAACAAATTTATGACATTATTTAATTATTTTTTTTTTTTTTTGTTGTTTAATATATAGACATTATTTTCGAAACTTCACTTTTTGCACTTTAGATTTTTCTTCATAAAAAAAAAAAAAGGGTCACCTGTACCGGCTGACTTCGGTGCGCAGTATTTAAGCTTCTTTGGACTCGGACTAATATTTAAATATTCACTAAAAATAAAGTACCGGAGCTGAACTCCTTCGAAAATTAAGCACTATACATGAGTATGGCAATATATCATTTCATAAAAATATAAACTGCGATAAGCTATTCAAAAATCAAAATAACAACAGCATGGTGGAAAAATCTTCGCATTTTGAAATTGCATTTAAGTTCTATCTGACAAATCCAGAAATCTCATATATAATATAATATTGTATGTTTACTTTATAATATTCCATTTAAAAGTTTTTCTTGTTTTTCAATCTTGTTTTAACAATCGTTTGGGCAGTGAGATAACATGATTTTTGGTATAAAGCTGGTGTTATATACAGAAAACGATTGTTCTTTGCTTATAATTGTAGATTCCTTGCCCTTGAAAAAGTGATTTAAATTATAAGCTTTCATTTGTGTTTATACTCTCGTTTTTTTCATTTGAATTAATATTTCATTTATTAGGACTACATAATTTAATTTGTAATTTGACTCTGCTATCTGGTATTGTGATTTCATTGTGTATGGTCAATTTCTTATGTTTCAATGGTTTAATTTTACATTAAGTTATATAAACACACTAGTATGTTAGTATGTTGTAGCCATCACAAAACTTTCTTCTATATAAACCAAATCGTCTGCAACCAAAATGACAATCTATTCGTTTTTGAGATATAGCTATCGCGAAAAACAGGGCATAGCAGCGACTCAAACCTAATAAGGATATATTTATGTTAAGGTCTAACAGAATATGAAGTTAGGTGGAATTCCGTGCTTTAGTTCTTGAGATATAGCTATCGCGGAAATCGTTAAAAATGCAGCATAGTAGCGCCTCCTGTTAAGAGATTTTCACCAAAACCTAATCGCCACCAATTTATGTCAAGGCCTAACTGATCTGACGTTTGATTAAATTCCTTGCATTAGTTCTTTAGATAAAGCGCCCACAAAATTTGTCTCATACAGACGGACTCACAGACAGACATTTTCTAAAATCAGTCAAATCGTATTCAGAACCTTCTAAAGCGTATAAATCCGTCAAAAACCGGAAGTAAAAAAATTCAAGAATCCAATACTTTGTATATAGAAGAAAGTAAAAAAGACAGGAAATAATGTAAAAAACGGAAAATAACTTTACAGAAATCGCTGTTTATGACATTTGAAACACTTTGTGTAATGCCTTCTAGAACAGGTTCTATGAAACAAGTTTTAATTGTTTTAGATTGAAAATCAGTAAATAATAGATATTTAAAAAAGCACTCTAAGATGTAAAAAGAAAAACATTTTTGCGTTATTTTTTCGACATTTTAAAAGAAATTTTAGCTCAACAAATTATATTTACATACATGCTATTAATACACGTTTAATTTTATTTTAAAAACCAGACTATAATATATTTGGTTTATCATTAAAACCCTATAAAAGATGTTTACGACTCTTAATTTGAAATATCCTAGGGGGCATTTCAACCCTACCGGGAGCAAAAAAAGTGTTTTTGTAATGTTGAATTCACACCAGAATTTTTGAAAAAAGTTTATTCGAAAATAACTAAATGCAATTTTCCAAAGTTGAAGTAAAATTTTGTTCAAATATTCTAGTACAAATGTTCGTTAAAATGAAGTGGTATAAAAAATTTCGTAGACTTTCAGGGGGTTAAGTTACACCCCAGTTCGAGTGTTTTTGTAAAATTTACGAATCCTTTGATTTTAACGAAATGATCCATAAACATAATCTAATTCTAACCAACCAAAATTTACTTGAGACTAAAAATTTCTTTATTTCAAATCTAATATGTAGGTAATATACATGTACCCCAAAATAAAATTTTAACGCATGCACATCCCAAAAATTCAAATTATTAGTAATGCTCTATAATTATACAAAAAAAAAAAAAAAATAATGTATAAAATTGACTAAAAATATATTAGACTTGATGTTAATAAAATTCTTTATATTCTACATTCAGTATATAAAATTAAAAATATGTATATTCATGTAAATACATGTTTAATTTTTTTTTTTAAATTTTAGATTGGATTAAATTTATGACGCCTACTTTTAAATAAAAAACATAAGTTGGGGGGGGGGGGGGGCTTTAGAGCGTGTACAAATTTTTTTTTTCCGTATAACTTACCCCACAGGATGTACGTAATCTCTCTCTCTCTCTCTCCTTCCCACCCCCCACACACAATATCTCAAGTAAAACAGATAATCGGTGAAAAAATACATTGATTTACTTTTGGTGTATAGAGTGATTGGAATGAATATGTGAATATTTTTTTCCTATTTGTAACATGTATAAACAGTAATTCCCCCCCCCCCTCAAAAAAAAAAAAACCCTGCGGCACTACAATCCATTAAGGATCATGGCCTATAGTATCCAGAACTGTTTTCTTAACCATGGGCCCTGAAGTGCTATACGGCATATGTCGTGGTCAGCCTAACGCGGGACCCTCAGTGTTTAATTCTCAAGCAACCTTGGTACTCATTTTACCAACCGCGAAAGGATGAAAAATTGAGTGAACCTTGCCCAGTCAATAGTCCGGAATCGACTGTGGACCTGTAGCGCAACGCGTTGACCACTAAGCTACCGAGCTTCCATAACATGTATAACTTTAAGCTAAAAAATACATGTAAATTAAAAATGTATCACTTTGAGAAATTTTAAGTTTGGGTTTGTGCGACTTGATGCATAAAACTTTCACAAATAAAATAATGATTATTTTTTCAAAAATATTCAGAATAACATCTGAAAATCGATTTTATAAAGATTTTAAGGTGCCGTTTCTTAAATAGATACATGCGTTGAAATTTTCAAAATAAATTAATTTTCTTTTTAAAAATTCCTTTTAAAAATTAATTTTTCTTCTATCTATATTAAGAAAAACTTCCTTTTAAATTATTCTAAAATAGGAAATATTTTATAATGTAAAATTCCGCAATTTGATCTTCAGTGGAACACTTTTTTAAATTATATTTTCTCAAAACACTTTTTTTTTTGTGTGTGTGTGCATAATTATTTAAAATCTATAAAAATATTTAAATTATACATAGTTTTCTAAGTTATTTTCTTTCAAATATTCTAAAATGTAGGAAAGGAAATAAAATTACTAACATTGTTAGCATTCCAGTATCAATAAATATTTAAAAATGCCGTGTTTTCACTTTAAAAGTTTCAAAGGTAACAAACATTTTACATACTTTCATTAGATTTTATTTCAGTTTTAAGGAAAACAATTTAGGAAGCAAGTATTATAAAAATCTTTTTCTTTTAATGGCTTTGACTTTATCATACACGCAAGTTCCGAAATAAACATTTAAAGAAAACTTACGTATGATTGTTTCATTAAAAATTCAATTTTAAACTTTACAATTGTAGCTCTATAAAATATTAATTTTTGGCATAATTTTGTTTTTTATTTTGTGCAGTTAAGGGGAAAAATAACTAACTTTCAGATTTTATAAATGTTTCCAACTATCTTTTCGTTGTCTCTTTAATCTTCGACGGTACTAATAAGTATACCATCAAAGAAACTTGATATAAAATTTTAAAAGCTGTTAGTTTCTCGGACATTTACATAGATGTAACTTTTTTCTTATTAAAAATGTTATATGAAATATTTGCAACAAAATTTTCAATTTAACGTTAAGAACACAGTACATTTATTTACATTGTTTTTATAATAATTGAGAGATAACAATAGCAGTATATTTTGTTAATCTAATTATTCTTGTAAATATTTTACCCCCTCCCCCCCCCCCCCAAAAAAAAAGCTACCTATTTATTAAATCAGTTTTAATGAAGAAAAGTATCTAAATTTCATTTTTATTTTATTATATTTTTCTTCTTAATATCTTTAGACATTAAAGAAAATTATTGAGATGGATGAATTTCTCGATTCATAATTTGAGACATAAAAGGTTTAATGCATCTAAAACATAAATAAATAAAAATTACAATGTTGTGCATTCCAGCATCAAGAAATATTTAGAAATGTTTGTTTTTAATTTAAAAGATAAAAAAAAAAATGATTTTAACTTTATATATAAATGAATGAAAAATATGAACTTTTTTGATAAATTTTGAACTAATATGTTTATTTACGAAATTTACATAAGAAGGTTCAAAATGTGCAAATTTATACAAATATATAAATATTAATATAAATAATAACCAATTATTTTGTTAATGGAGGGAGGTTTGAAAATTTTGCGCAATTTTTATTTGTAATATGATTTGTTCTGGTTTATGGCATATCTATAAGCAAAGTTTCAAAGGAATTAATTCAGTCATTTTTCCTTTTTGCGAAAAAAAAAACTTTTTTCTCCTGATTATGTGAGAAAGGCGAAGCTCGCCAAACACGGACAATCGATTGCAATTGTAGTAACACTTCTAGTATGTCTTTAGTTTTGCATATTTTTATTTATTTTACTGCAAATGTTATTTTACATTATTGTAGCAATCAAATGTTTATTGTTGAGATAAATGTTATAAAATTGTTCGAAAATTTATTAAAAAAAAAAAAAAAAATTGGCAAATTGAGCTGCAGTTTTTAAAAAATATATTTGAAAGTAAGTTTTTCTTTCTATTCGATGGTCTAAAACTGAAATTATGTGATGTTTAGAAGTTGATATATTTCACAAGGAGAGTGCCAAGTTTGGTAATCACAGATTTTGATTATTTTTATATATGTTGTAGGGTAGAAGCCCCTTAGCCCCAGGTTCAATGGATTTTATACACCGCTCCTTAGTTCTCCAGAAATGGGGGGTCTAATATTATACTACAACTTAAATACTTACTTTGTAACAAAGTAACTGTTGCGGTCGTAGCTCAGTTGGTATGGCGTCTGCTCGTGGGTTCCGAGGACCCGGGTTCGATGCCGGAACGCGCTACGTTTTGTTTTTTCTGATTTTTTTTATAAATGTACTTGTAATTATAATTTAATAATCTCAATAAAATTTTTGTTAACATAATTACATTTTAATTGAGCATTTTTGATTTTTTTTAAAAATCACTTTTAAAAGGTATTCCATAAATGCTTTATCAATGCAACGATATTGAACAATTGTGTCAATTCGTGATTGTAAAGAAACATCATTTATAAATTGCCTTAACAAGGGAAGTTAATGCGATGATAATACTACTCTGTTTTTAAAGTAAGAAGCATAATTATATTAAACATTAGCATAAGAATTAAATTACAACATATTTATGTTTTATTTTATTGTAACTAGAGGGCGCCACAACAGACTTTGGTTATTTCTTTTTTTTTTAGTTTGATGCAATTAAGTGGTTTTTGTTTTCAATCTTTATCGCACAAGTGCGTATCATTCTATAACAGCTCATAATCGTATAAAAATGGAAGAAGCAAGCTGTAGTTCACAAGATCAATCTGAAGTGTCGGTATTCAATGCAAATCAGAAAAGTGATGTCACAAATGTGTTGAAGTACTGCAAAATTTTATTGTAAAACAATGAATTTTTAACAAATAATCCAGCATCTGAAATATCCTCGTTTTCTATTCCGATGGAAGACGAATTCTATAATTCGATAGTTAATATGCTGATTTTGTAACGATTTTTGAATTTTTACTAGTCAATAATAGATCCAATTTTTTTAAGCTCTTTAAATGATGAGAAATGTTTAATAATGGTTTAAAAATCAAAAATGCTAAATTAAAATTTAATTATGTTAACAAAAATCTTTTTTTGAGATTATTAGAAAAACAAACGTAGCGCGTTCCGGCATTGAACCCGGGCCTTCTGAACAACGAGCAGACGTCATACCAACTGAGCTACAACCAACGCAGCTATTGTGTTACAAAATAAGTATTTAAGTTGTGTTATAATATTAGACCCCCTATTTCTCGAGAACTAAGGAGCGTTGTATAAAATCCATTGAACCTGAGACTAAGGGGCTTCTACCCTACAACATATATAAAAATAATCAAAATCTCTGATTACCAAGCTTGGCACTCTCCTTGTCAGATAAAAAAGGAAGTGATAGCTCAGGTCGTTGCAACCATCGCTATGATGTTAGCGATAGTGACGGACATGTTTTTTTGCTTGTATAATATAGACAATGCTGGTATATATTTCCTTAACCAATTGCCATCATTTAGAAAGTACGCGATGCAGAAATAAACAAAGTAACTGAAATTGGATTTAAACTGGCGTGATTAGGTTGATGCTAATTGCTCACAACAGCACATTCGGAAACTTCCAATTTGTCTAAGATTTCTGTTTTGCTTTTTTGACAGCTGTCTTTAATTATTTAAATCATGATGAAATCCCCCCCCCCCCTCTTTCTCAATTTAACAACTTAAAAAAAAAAAATCTGATTCCAATGCGTTATGACGAGAGACTAAACAAAATCTCAGATATTTTATCATTTAAATCTTATAAAACAGTGTATTATCACCAAGAGTGAGTATGCAAAATTTTGAAGTCAATCAACGCAATGGAGATAAGTGAAAAACGCCGTAAGATTTAGACAGACAAAATAAATAAATAAATACAAATATGTAAAAGAAAATACTATAAAAATGTATATTTGAAAATTGACCGCTATTGAAAATGGAATATAAATTGTTATGAGTTAGTTTTTAAACCATCCTTAGGTATGAATATTGTCAATTCTTGCACGACATGATTTAAAATTAAAAAATAAAACATTACTCATATTTTTATTTTAAACCCTACTTTTCTTTCACTTGATTCTCAAAATTTTTAAGATGTTGCTGCTTTTAATTTAAAATCTGACAGCACGTTTCCGTTTTTTATACTTAGTTTCTTATGGTTCTTCTGCCTTTTGATATTTCAAAAGTTTATAAATGATATGAAGCTAAGAATACAAAATTTCACAATTACCTGCAAACAAATTAGATTGTTTTTGTTGGATTTATTTGTTTATTTGTTTGAAAAAGCATATTTTAATATTTTTTTAATAGGATATTGAAGATTTGTTTAATTTAGTTTTTGCTTTAATTTTCAGTGCATGGAAGACTTTTATAATAAAGTATAATTTGGAAAGAAATTTTTATAAAACCGATCCATTTTAAATCTGAAAGAAATTTTCTTTGACCTCGGATACAAATTTATTTTAAAATCGGTCATTTGTAAATTTTTTGAAGATTTCTTTATTGCAGATGTCAGTCGTTCATTTATGAATATTCAAAAAGCATTTGCAGATACTACAGGTCTGTACGGAACTGGGCTTACCCGACTCGGTTTGCGGGCCAATTTAATTTCATTAGAGACATTTGAGCTGGGGTGGGGCCGTGTCCGTGGTTACTTTTTTCTGTAGACCCTGGTTGTACCCGGATCTTACTTTTTTCGGAAAACGGGCAAAGTCTGGATTTCATTCCTGGTTAGACCCTGAATCTAATAAAAGAAAATTAGCCCAAATCTGTGTAAAGCTGGTATTTTCTTTTTAAAAATAACAGTGATATTGTACATTTGTTTAACGAAATCTTTTAATAAATTAGAGAAATATTTTTAAAAACCTACCTTTTTTTTAGCTTTTAAAAATTATTTCCTATAATCATCTTTTCATTTTATTCTAAATTTCATTAGTATTTTTAATGATTGATCATGTACGTAGTTGTCTAAATGATCATTATTATTGGTATTCCGTATTTCATTTGTTGCGGCCATATTATCTGAAAAGTGTTTTCCTTTAAAATTTTCCATAAATATTTACGGAATATTCTTTTTAAAGAAGTTTTAATTGTAGAATAATGTTAAGAAATATCGGTTTTTTTTAAAGACTGAGTCAGACCCGAGTTAATTGCGTTGATTTTTGAACGGGTTCGGGCCTGAAAATTTCGGCGAATTCATTTCTATAGCAGACACTGTTATGCATTAACTGGACCTTTTAGACTATGTAAAATTGTAGATAATATTAAGACGATTTATAATAAAATTAAGCGGATTTGATATCTTATGAATTGACGAAGTTATGATTTTTTTTCTTAAACCCCTATTTCCCCCCCCTCCTTGAGACCATTTTTAATATCATCAAAAATCTGTCATACATAAATTTTTGTCCCCTTTTCCTAGAAGTAATAACTTTAAGCAGATTCGATATGTATCTATAATTAAGAAGTTTTTTTTCCTGTTTTCACAAAAAGCCCCCAATTCCCCCCTCGGCTCGATTTGCCCATTAACGAACTTGACCGAGATTTTATGCCCCTTGATTTTATGCATCAGTTTGGAAGAGATTTGTGTAGAATTACGGAAGTTATCGTGCCCATAAAAAAGTTATATAAGTTTTGAACTGGGGTGGTTTTATGTCTTTGGAGTCCTGATCGGCGTAGATCTGCAAAAACTTTTCAGAAATTCCAACATAGGGGGGAATGTAATAGGTAGTATTTCTTACGAAATCTACCTAAAATAAACAGCTTGTCAGTTGGGTATAGTAATACAAGAGAAATAACTGAGGTCCCAATAACTAGAATTTGAGAAACTAAAAAATTCATTTTACAATGAAGGCAATTTCGTTCATGTTTAAAGGCTTGCACCCAAGTTTTGTCTACCTCATACTAGAACCATGTATACAAAAACAAAACAGTCATTTGGAAGAGTTGCAATTATAACTTGAAATTCTTGGAAATACGCTAATTCTTTGGCATTTATTTTTTTAATTTATAAATATTTTTTACATTTTTGTTCCCCTTGAAGTGTATATTTATACTTACTTTTTCAAATGCAAATTATTTAAAAAACAAGAAAGAAAAATCACGCATCTAACATTGATTATGAAACACTTTCCAACATTTCCAGAATACTTTAACAAAAATTAAGAAAAACTTCTTGATAAGGTAAAGAAGATACCTAAGTAAACATTTCAAAAAACGCTTAACACATTTGAAAACCAGATTTTAGCAATTACGGGCTGTATCCGTAAAGGTACTCAAATTCTTTTGTGCAGCTCTGTATATGATCTATCGATTTCTATATATTCTACATAGTATGCTAAAATTTAGTTTGTAAGAAAACGTGTAACACAATTCAAAATTCACCTTCAGCTATTTCTACCAATGAGGGGAAACGTATTTGAATTATTTTGTAAACCCCTGTATTTTACCTACAGATTTTTATATACGACACCTATTAAGCTTAAATTTATTTCAGTAAAAAATACGTTTACAACTACTGAAATCGCACGTCTAGAAATTATCTTCCATAAGCGGTCATGTATCCAGTTCTTTGTGAGACCCTGTATATGATTTAATTTATATTTTGGAAACATCTTTTAGTATGCTAAAAATGTAGTTGAGCTCGAATTTGAACTCAAATTAAAAGAACACCTTTAAACAATTTACACGCTCATCTCCAGTAATGCTTACTAATTCTTTTGTGTATCCTGTACATGATCTATAAAATTTATACACACTACGTAGTATGCAAAAAATTAGTTAAACTTAAAAACGGATGACATAACTGAAAAGACATTTTCAGAAATCATCCTTAATAGACAATACTTCGTATATAGTGTTGGATCCGAAATCTTTTGTTTCCCTGTAAATGAACGATAAATGCGATGCATATTATATTCTACTGCAAGCATTTTGTAGTACACCTCAGTAATGTGTATCAATTTAATTATGTTGGAAATAGAGAAAAATAATTAAATACGCTGCAAACAGTTTTTCCCCGTAAACCATTATGTAACCGAATACTTTTGTGTGGCCCTGTTAAATGAATGATAAATGCTTTATACTCGATATTCTACAGAAAGCATGTTTTAGTGCACCTTAGAAAATACCAATTTCAATATATTTGTAATAGTGTAACATGATTAAGCACCGCAAACGATTTTTCACGGAATTCTTTCGAGTTATCCTGTAAACTAATTATAGCTATATTCGATAGTAAGCATCTTGTAGCGAGCTTCAGCAATGTACAGTGTGTCCCAGAAGTCCTTGACACATTTCACAATTCAATAAAAGATCAAGCCATTGGTGTACAAGAGTGCGGTTTGGACGAAAATGCTATATATTTGCTTCCACAAAATTTCAGATCATAAGAATTTTGGTCCAAACCGCACTCTCGTACGCCAATGGCTTGATCTTTTATTGAATTTTAAAATGTGTCAAGGACTTTTGGGACACCTTGTATATCAATTTCAATATATTTGAAATAGTGTAACATCATTAAAATACACTGCAAAGGATTCCCCCCCCCCATAGACCATAATGTAACTGAATTTTTTTGAGTGCCCCTGTACACGAAGTATAAGTGCTACATACTTTATTTTCAATACAGAACATACCATTGTAAATCTCTAACATATATCAATTGCATGGCAATCCGAGTACATGTACGCGAGTTAGAAAACTGACAGACAAACCGAATTCATAAACTGACAGACAAACCGAATTCATAAACACTTTTCAACTATGTTGGAAAGTGTTAAAAATTAACATTTAAAAAAATATTAACTTAGCCATAATTAACAAGTTTGAAATTGTACGTCAAACGTGACAGTGAGGTGCGTTCGTACTATAGCTAGTTATATAAATATTCAGATCTTGGTGATTTTTTATTCTATGAAATGAAATATATCGTCTGCAGATGAATTTCTGTAATAAAATAAGTATCTCGGTCGCTTGACGATTAAACCTCGGAAGCTCCTATAACAAGAAAGCACAGATTTCTTTTTTAAAAAATTCAAATTTCTTAATAAATATTTTAATATTTTCTAACGTTTTGATTCGATTTTCATAAAATTTGAAATGTCTCGACTAAAATTTTCAAAGATATATCTTAAAATTCAAACCATTCGGTTTGGTAGTTTTTGCGTTGTTATATGAGGACGGACAGACAGACGGACGGACCAGACGACGACAATAGGTGCTAACGTATTTATATAATTACGAACGCACCTAAAAACGGATATATCTTCTGAAATAATAACACTTTCTGCATACTTTTTCCATTTTTGAATAGAGGAAAAAAAGCAATAAATATTGTCTTCTCAAGAATCCTATTTTCAAAAGTTTCTCCCAAACCAAAATTCCGAAGATAATTTAAATCAATATGTAACTCAAAATGATTGTATGGAGTCTCATAAGATGTAAATGATCTCATAAATTAGATATATCAATTTAAGGGCGACGAATCTTGAAGAAATACATTTACATTTTGCGATTACTTGCATTATATTGAGATAAATGGATTTAAAGTTTTAAGTATTACTTTAACAACCACAGACAGAAACACATAAAAAGATATAGTTATAAATATAATTGTTGTATTCCATGTCGTTTGCGTCATTTTATTCTAAAATCTATTCAGTAATTTTTAAGCCAAAAAAAAAAAGTTATATTTTCGAGAGTTTTATGTCCCAGGCCATCTTAAGAGGTTTCACGGAAGTAAGTAATTATTGTATGCGAGCCAAATGAACAATCGTTGTTTACGGGAGATGTTCATGTTCACGCTGTCGTGCACATTAAACATTAAATTCGTGAGAGGAAAATTGTTTCATGTGATGTGTGGGGTCGATTTAAATCTTTTGAGACTAACGTTTATTTTCCATTTAGCAACTTTTTTTTTTCCATTTTTAAATTTTAGAATTATGTCTTACGAATTAGCTCGAGTGTATTTCTAGGCACAAATAAAATAATGGGGAATATTTAATTGAACTGACAGGTTCGGTTTTTTGACATTAAGGTTGTTCTCGTATAATCCGGCATCGGATTATGTAACCAGATTGAACTGAACCCGCACTGCAAAAAAATAATTGTTGATTTTACAGTATAATACTGGCACCCCCTGCCAGTATTATACCGTAAAATTAACAGTAATAAACAGTAAAATAAGCAGTAATACACTTCCGCGCATGCGCGGTAGTGTATTACTGTTAATTTTACGGTATAATACTGGCAGCTGGGGTGCTAGTATTATGCTGTAAAATCAACAATTATTTTTTGCAGTGCGGTCAGGCAGAGTCCAGTTCTCTTTTTTCAGCTACGAGTGGGGTTCGTGGGTATCGGATTTTTTTTTTAACACGAAAGTTCATAATATTAATCTTCATATTGCAGGGCTTTACAAACTTAATAAAATCTGGTAGCCAATAAAACATTCTTGTTGCCAGTAAAAATATTTACCATCCACCCCTTCTCTGTCTTTGATTTTCGAAAAGCACAAGTTTTTTATGGTTAACTGAGAAAAATGAAAGTTATCAAAATTGTATATCTAAAGTTAATTATTCTGGAAATTTAATTACGTTTTATACATTTACTTCAAATGAATTACTTATAATCACTAGATCAATCCGATGATTCCAAACACAAAAATCTGATTTAAAACTTAAAATGCTAAAAAAAAGATTTTTTTATCGAATTTTAAATGCCACAGAGGTTGAATTGACACTATTTCTTACTGTTTTATTGAAAACTCCTTCCCCCACATTCTAATCACGTGACATGCTAGCTGGCTAGAGCGGAAAAGAACGGCTTGTCGATTTCTGTGCATGAGGTGAAAAATGCCTTTTAAACTTGTTTCTTTCATTAAAAGTGAATGAAAAGAAAGATTGCTGCTTGTTGTGCACTAGTAGAGGGTAAGAGAGAAAAAATGTCGCTTGTGCTCATTTCTTGGGTCATTTTTAGATGGACAAATGTATTTAAATATAGTATTAATTACTTTTCATTCCGGGTTCACACTGTTAAAAATAATCTGAAATTCACGGGTATTTTTTTCCTGAATTTCACAGAAAGTCCCTTTTCGCGATAAAAGGGTATTTTCCGTTAAAAAACAGAAAAATTTTCTCATATTTCCTGAAAACAACAGAACGGACGGAGACGAAAGGGGCCAACGGAGATATTCCGTTATCTGCTGCATGTTTTAAAAAAAAAAAAAAATTAAACTGACATGTTGCTGCACAGAAAAATTAAAAATTCAATAAATTAAAATTTCGAGTTTATTTAAAACAACAAAATAGTGCTTTGAAATTCAAAAAAGTAGCAATTTTCCCATTAAGATTGGGAAAATTGTTACTTTTAAAATTATTTGCAATTTATTTTTTAAAGATATAGGAAAATATTTGCACTTAAAATAAATTCTAAACAAACAGATTTAAAAATATACATTAAGTAAAATATATAATAAGTTAAATTAAGTAAAAAAAAAAAATCGATTTTAATAAAATAATAATAATAATAATAATGCTTTCGAATAAAAAAAAAAATAATAACAGTTTTCTCATTCATTTAAAATTATTCGAAATTTATTTTTTAAAGTAATAAAAAGCACTCGCACTGAAAATATATTCTAAGCGAACACATTTTAAAAATATATAATAGTTGAAAAAAAAATAGATTTTCTCAAAAAAGCAAACATTTTTTATCGAATTTATTTCAAACTATAACATTCATATTTTACATCTAACAATCAAATTAAGAATATATATAATTCATATTTTTATCCTCTATTAATATTACAATTTTAAAACATGACCATCATCTCATAACGAAATCTCCCCGCTATTAACTTCAAAATTACCAAGCTTCCAAGTTCTAAGCCGCCATTTTGAAAAACAACATATCATCCTTAACTGCTACTCTAACAAGCGCCCACTGGTATAACGGGCAAGACACTTGACTCGAGACGTGGTCATCCCTGGTTCTCTACCCTGGTTCAAACCCGATGTCGGCCGGAAAATATTCTTCAAGTATATCAGATCGTAAATACTCCCACAGTAGTCATAGTCGACAATGGCAGCACATGTAGAGAGGTAATTTTTTAAAAGCCGAGTGTATTCTTTACGGATAATTTCCTTTCCTGCCAGTGCTGCCAGGTATATTTCCGTGATTTTTGAGATCGTTAACGGAAAGTTACCGCTTCTGCAAACGGAGTTTGTCCTTCTTTTATCTTTCAAAACGGAAAATCTACTAACGGAACGGAAAAAGTCCGGCTACTTTGCTTCCAGTAGTTTTACCGTGAATTTGAGGATTTATTTTTAACAGTGCAGTTCGACTTAAAACACCCCGCCAAATTAAATAACTTGGTCGCCAGTGGCGACCTGACGACCGCATTTGTCAAGCTCTGTATAATATGAATATATATAACTAATATATTATTCAATATGAAAAAGTAAATATACAGAGTGATTTCTTGAGTTCATTTCGCCTGATGTTCTACAACTTCGTAATTGATATTTTTGTCGTATCTTCTATACACTCTAAAAACACCCTGTTTTAATACATATTCTACAGTACTTTTGACAGAAATCTCCATTTTATGTAAAGTGCAGATTTTCTGTTACCCAGCGCAGATATCGTTTTCGCCCTCTGGCGGAAAGTTTTATAGTCATGCGATTCTTCGCTTTTAACGAGTATTGCCTGTAAAGTTATTCATCACGATCTTCGGACCTTTATTCTGGACTAGACTTTAACAGATTTTCTATGTACAAACTGCAGGGGTAATCTGGTAGCATAACTGACAGATTTTTTTTCTGTTAAATCTACAGGTTTTTTTTTTTTAGAGTGATGATAGTTTTCGAGATACGTTACCAAATTCCGGAATTTATGCTAGGGATGCTGACCGGTTTTACCATCGTGTAGCGCATAATTGTTTTTGCTATACCTAAACACCACATTCATGGCTGCAGTTAACTCTGTATAATAGTTATTTTAGGCGAAACGGAATTAAGTAATCACACGCTATATTCAATTTACTTATAAGTAAAAATTATACTAGAAATGATTTAGATCCACAAATGTATTTAAATATAGTATTGATTCCTTTTCATTCCGGGTTCAGTTCGATTTAGAGTTGAAATGATTAAGGCCCAGTTGTGTATCAACTAAAATAGTTTTTGCTGTTTCAAATCTGTTTACGGATCGACGCATGGAAACTTGTTTTGTCGTGTTCAAGTTGATTTCAAATGAAATTTTCGAGTAGGATTCTAAGTTTTCAAATCCAAACTCTCTATTTCTTGACATAATTATAAAATCTTTTTATCCATTATATACATCATAAGATTTTTCAGTCAGTCTTTTTCAACTTCTCAAGAATCGGGCAACATTTTATTTACAAACGAATTTATTAGAAAATAAATACTTGCTTTTCTTCACGTACATTATGAAAGCAAAAATTTTTTAAATAATCTTAGTGTCATTTGGAAATAAAATTAAATGGTCGCATTAGCAACAGCAACCACCGCCCTTGAAAGGCTTAAGCACTTCTTTGAACATTCCAGCCGTTCCAATTTCGATGGTCAAGAGTTTCATATATTACCGATTATTTAGTTAGGATTGCTTTAATATCCACCAACAGTGATTGTGCCTTCAACCTTCATAATTTAAAATTTTTCTGCTGGATACCACCTTTGTGGAGATTTGTAGGTTCTGAAAGCTTTTGTTTTGATTACATATCGATTAATCGAAAAAATGTTTTAGGTCTTAAAGGTTATGAGAAAAGTAAGAAAAACTGTCGGATTTATTGTCATCTTAAAAGCCTCACTGTATTCTATGGAATTTCAATTGGCTTCTCAAGGACTCTTTTCAAATTTCTCGTCTGCATTTCAATATTTTTAATCGATTTTTTTCTTTGTATAGAATAGCTGAGGTTGATCTCTAACCGTTTACTTTTTTACTTTTTCGTTTTTTTTAAAAATCGGGATCATATTTTTTTATTTATTTTTTATTTTTTGTTTCCTGTATATACTTTAGATAGTGTGCATTTATAATGTAGTAGTTCAGTTACACGGGTGGTTTCTATAACCAGTTACATCAATTTGCCATATGATTGGTTAACAGCCTGTTGATTATTCATATTCTTCTGTTAAATAAGTTTCTTGAAGTAGTGTAGATATTTTCCTGCATTAAACATTTCCTGCTTAAACATTTCCAAAATTTTCCTGCTTTCCCCTCCAAAAAAATTAAAAATACAATGTTTTTTTAAGAGGGGAATTGGAGGCCCCAATTTAGTCATTTTGAGGCCCCTCTCAAATTTTAGAGAAGCAGCACATACTGTATTTGCCTTTCGGATAATCAGGCCCTGATAACAAGGGGAGTGCTTTCTTAGAGACTGCATTTGTTTATTAATCTACGTATTAAACATTCCTTTTTAAATATTAGTATGGAATTGTACAGATGTCTGCTTTAAACCTTCAACGTATGACATAAATAGTTTTCAAAGTAATTTTGTGCAGAATATATTTTATTCTAAACAGGTCTTTTTAATTTAAAATAAATAAATACAAAATCAGCGGGCTTGGTCAATACAGTGTAGTCTCAGAAACTGCAGCTCCCGAATTACGAGTTAAATAGAAAAATATCGAATTATTCCACAATGCTAAAATCCAATGTCCATACTCTCTTTAGAATTTCCAAGGAGATTGACATTCCAATTTCTGATTAGAAAATTCCTATTTAATAAATTAAATCGCAGACATTGCAGCCGTCTTGTTCAATTGCAAACTCAGTAATAGTTTTCTGAGATTAAATAAGATGAAATATTCTAACACATTTAACATTATATAAAATCACAACTTCCTTAAACTGTCTTATTTCTAAACTTTAAAGAGAAATTATTGGTATTGGTGAAATACCTTATCAAAATTATGTAAGAAGCTTGTCTTGTAACCGGTTTAATGTGTTTTTGAAGCAATTATTTTCCTTTTAAGGAGCGATTTGTTAAAGTTTCTGCGATTTTTAAATGAATTTAAAATGATTGCGTTACGTTTTTATTATGAAATCTAATATTATTTGAATGAATATGTAATCTTTATTTGATATCGGCAAGGTTAAGTTACATAAAGAAAAAATAAATAAATGAATAATATTTACCATAAGATACGATCGATTTGTTTGAATTCATGTAAAATATTTCCAGGTATAATTAACTGAAGGTTTATAATTATTATTAATTGATAAATTTTACGAAGAATATTGAATACGGATTTTCAATTAGACTTTTTGAATAATTAAACATATTTTGGGAAATAAATAATTAAATGTTTTAAAAATTCTTCATATTTTTAAACAATATTAAGTAAATAGAAGACTAACAAAGGATGTGAAAATTCACATCCTTTTGTTAGTATTAATTTCCGGCGTAGTTTCAGCCCTGCTGAAAATTTAATTAGATAATAAATAGAAGATATCTTTCTCTCGAAAGTTTATGGTAATAAACTTTACCAAGTATTGTACCCTTTTGATGTCTTCTTTCAGTGAGAGAGGAGGAAGAATGAGATTTCTATTTAGGCACTTGTTTGTGCTTCCTCCTATATTAACTATCATAGGTGTAAAAACGATTGGGCACCATTTTATTTAGCTATCCATTTGAAAATTTTCAACTCTGACTACTTCAAGTCCGTGGTTTTCAAACTTCTATGTTTCACGTACCCTTTGAAGAATTGCATGTGCCAGGCGTATCTTTATTTATTATTACTTTTTTAATACTTATAAGAATCATGAATAGAAGAAATACATAAAAGTAATTTTTTTTTTTGAGAAATATTTTTTTACAATTCAACGTTTATCTGAAAATACACGCCCAATTCCATGACTATGCAATTCATATTGTTCCAAAAAAAAAAAAAAAAATTCTTGTTACAATACGTTAATTTGACATAGGAAAATATGCCACTTTGACTACGCCTTGGCCTGGTAAAAAGCACGAGCTAGTGGATTTATATATATATATATATATATATATATATATATATATATATATATATATATATATATATATATATATATATAAAACTTATTGCAAAAATTAACCATTGAAACAGAAATAACTATATATATATATATATATATTTGCTCTGCTTTTTTATTAAGATATTGCAACAGGAAAAAAAAATGATTATTTAAATTATCTATTCGGGATTTCTAAATTGTTTTAGCAACGTATAGTCATAATTTAATTAATATTAAATTAATTATGGATAAAAGTGTGTTTTTTTTAAGATACTCTTTATTTTTTATGTATATATTTTATTATCTAATATTTAGTGTCTAAAATATTTCATTATTGCAATTTCACAGCCAGTTGTCATATTTTAGCAAGCGTTGTTTGGCGCATAATTAATTTCAATGTTATTGTAACTCGTATGCAGTTGTAAGCATAAAAGAATATTTGGCGATCTATAACTTGCACCCGGCTAACGGGAAAATGCCTTAAAATTAATTTATTAATTTAGTTAAAAAATATATTAAAATGTTGTATTGCCATCGAAAGTACGCATGTGCAAATATTTTTTTTTATATATATATAATTCTAGCATATAAGGAAGTGGGGTGGGAAAAATCAAATACAAAATTCCATTTTTACATACATGGACCAAGTAAATAAAAATAACTTTTGTTTAACATTTAATATAGGCTTTACAGATAGCGAGTAAGTTTATATTGTGGTAAGTGCACTTATTATATCCCTGCATACACATTGAATGTTTGATATTAGCTTGCTGAGAAAGAGTTATAAATCATTTACAACATCTAATGTAGTTTCGTATTCCGTCCATAAGTCAAGGATTTTTTTTTTTTAAATTCAATTGTTACGCCAAGCCGCACGTTGATTGTGGAACATCTCGCCGCGTACCTCTTCGAACAAATTTACGTACCCTCAAGGGGTACGCGTATCCCTCTTAACACAGATTTAAGTCATTACTGAAAACATTACAGAAAGTTTTATAATGGAAAATCATCCCTTGTGAAATAATGGATAATCTTACTATGTCAAAGAAATTTTAGTTTTTTTTTTAAATTAAAAAGTATCTTATATAAATCTGCCTTCCTTTATCTAAATTAAGCTCAGTCATGTAATATCAATTTCATTGAAATAGTGTAACATCATTAAAATACACTGCAAACTATTTTTCACCATAGATACTTATGTAATGGAATTATCTTGTGCGTCGCTGTCAATTAATCATAATTGCTACTTTTCTATACTCTATAGAAAATATGTTGCCATCCATCTCAGTGATGCATATCAATTTCATTATGTTCTGAAGTAGTGTAACATTAAAATAAACCGAAAACGAATTTTACCCATTGAACGTAATGTAATGGAATACTTTTGAATGTCCCTGTAAACACTTCATGGTACACGCTTCATTTTCAATGCCAAACGGTCATGGTAAACCTAAAGAATATATTTCAAATACATGACAATCCTAATATATTTACGCAAGTTAGAGCTCGGACGAATAGACAGGTAGACAAACTGAATTCATAAACACGTTTTCAACTATGTTGTAAAGTTGTAAAAATGCGCAAATGCAAAGCAAGGATGTACTAGTGTGGAATTTAGCAGGGCTAGAGACTTCTCTAGCCCTGGGAATTTAGTGGATGGTCCAGGGGGGAACTGCCCCCCGGAAGACTTATGTTTGGTAATGATTTAAAAGTGCAAATTCCCTATTACCTGGACCCCGCCCCTCTTGAGCTGCAAAATTCTACCCCGGAGAAAAATGTGTGAATGCAACACTGGAAAGTACGATACATACGTATATTGTTCATTAACATGGGAATCTCAATTCTTACGCTCATCTTTACTTAATTTTTAATTTTTAAATGTTTCGTATAACGCGCACCTTCAAATTTTGATGATTTTTCTTCTATTAATAATGGACGCTGTATACAGGAATATAAAATGGGTAGCACACAAATAATTATTTAACCGTGATTCGATTTAGAAGGTATAACCAAATGTGATAATCTATAAAAATCTCTGAGTTGCTAAAAACGACAAATTTTCATTTGATCATTGGCAAATAAAATTACACTTCTATAATTATTTAATTGGAACTGTTAGTGTGAATCAATTTAGAAGATATAATGTGATAATTTCAATTAGTTAATTTTTCAAATCTAAAAAAAAAAAAAAACCCATTTTACTTCGATTTTATTTATCATAGTTCTTTGATTAATATCAAAAGAACAGAAATATACCGACAAAACACACTTTTACCCCCGTTTCATACTTTGCCGACTTATTTTTTGTTACCGATTCTCTAACTGCAAAACTGTTCTTGAAATGAGACACTCAGACTTCTTCAATTATACTTAAAATATTTTCAATTGAATATGTTAGACTATAAAAACATTTTTGAAGGAATCTAAGACCTTTTCCATTATTAAATGAAAACTTTTAATATTGTTTTAAGCTAAAGGTTGAACAAATGTTATCATTAGAAGATAGCCAGACATTTTAAGTCGCAATTAAAACAAAATATTTAAATTAAAATATTTAAAATATTTTTTAGTAGGTATAGTTAATATTTCAGTTTGATATTTAGTCTTGTTATTTCTTAACTTTTCAGATTTAATCTAAATTAAAATATATTTGTGTGATAGTAGATAAATAGAAAACAGATTGAAATAATTAATTCCAGTAAAACTGACAAATTTTCTCGATCTCGCTATCTCACTGCAAACAGAATTTTTTTTCTGCCGTGATTTCAAAAATGTATGTTCAATGTATGTTTCAATAATGTAGCTTTCTAAGAGAGATTTTACATATTTATTTATGCATAATGTATTTAAAGCTTTACGTGCATGTTTTCTGGTAAAAGTAAAAACTAATTAATTTTATTCTCACTTTAGATAAAAAATTTGAAAAAATGCAAGAAATATTTACCATTTGAAGTGATTTGGTATTTTCTTTTCTTTCACTGAAGATATATTTATAGCTTCTCTCCATTTAAGAAGTAACACAACTTTAACCCACTGAAAAAAAAAAAAAAATCTTTTTTTTTTTTTTAATGCGATGTGTTTATAAAAAATAATTTACACTAAATTATCATACATATAATGCACATTATTATTATACATATTAAAACAGAAAACTGCAATATTTTTTAGTTGATATATTAAAACACGGCGTCTTGAGAACTGATGGGCCGGGAACGCTTTGAAAAAAAAAAAAAAAAAAGAGGGTCAAACTGTAGAGACAATAACTCATCCTAGACCTAAAACATTGAGATTTTTTTTTAATTCCAAAAGTTTGTGAAATACGTAGATGTTTTTAAAAATATGCAATTTTCGTGAAATAACATCAATTCAAAGTGGAATGTAAATGTTCAACGAAAAATTTCGATACTTAAAGCTACACAGAAACGCGTCTATCAATATTTCGAAAAAATTCTACGTATTACAATAAATAAAAGTGACAGTAATAATAATAAAAAAGTTGATTGATCAAAACTTGGCAGAGCTAAAGTAGCCACCGATTTTGAAAATGCTGAAAAACGCACTTAATGCTTTAGTTACTGTTTTCTCGCTGTGGCGCGCTCTACTTCTAATCTAAAGGATCAGGGTCCATAAGCCGTGTTTTTGGCCCATGAAATAAGACTAAAATTCGATTTTGTTATACTGACTTAATTATTTCACTTTTTAATATTATAAGGTTTATCCTGTAAGATTTCAACAATAGTTTTTGCATTTTGTTCAGATTTATATGACTTACACCAGCTCAAAGTTCGAATTATTTGTCGTTTTTGATGAAAAATACGCAATTTCTCCTAATTTTACCTAAATTTTTAATATATTTTTAAATATTTTACTATGAGCGCAGCTTTGCAACACTTTTATTTTTACATATATTGTACATTTTGATGTATTTTATAATATATGTAAAGAAGAAAGTGTTGCACGATTGCGCTCATATAAATATTTGAGGTAAAATTAGGAGAAATTGCGTATTTTTCATCAAAAACTAATACGAACTTTGAGCTTGTGTAAATCAGATAAATCCGAACAAAATGCTAAAACTATTGTTGAAATCGTACAGGATAAATCTTCTAATATTAAAAAGTGAAATAAGTCAGTGTAACAAAATCGAATTTTAGTCTTATTTCATGGGCCAAAAACACGGCTTGTGGACCCTGATCCCTTTGCTCTAAATTTACACTTTAACTTCCGATATCGGTATCGCTAATAAAATATTTTTGTGTGTATAAAGAGTACTTTAAGTGACAAAAATGTATTTTGAAATTTTGAACCGGTCAAAGTGGTTTCTCTTGAACCATTTCTTCCATTTGCCACCAAAGCGTAAATTAATCGGTAAGTTTGGAGTAGAATAAAATAAACTTTTACAAAAAAAATATTAACCGACTTAAAAAAAAAGGCACTAAAAAGTATTAAATAATTCTTTTAAATTCTCTAATGACAAAATGTTATCAATTAACCACAAATCCGATATCATGTGTCGGAATAAAAACGATAAATTTAATATGTACACTTTAATACCCACCAAACATGGATTTTCGGGAGAATATATTTCACATGAGATGAATATACAGACTTATGATTCAGTTTACGAATTTACACATATGAAAAGCAATCAATTACTTTTGAAGTCTGTGCCAAACTACCTTAAGTATAGTAAGAATTGTGAATATATTGTACCTAGTATCTACTAATTTATCGATTGGGGTTGTTTGGCACAGACTTAAAAAAGTAATTGATTGCTTTTCATATGTGTAAATTCGTAAACTAAATCATAAGTCTGTAAATTCATCTCTTGTAAAGTATATTCTCTTGAAAATCAATGTTTGGTGGGTATTAAACTGTACATAATAAATTTATCATTTTTATTCAGACATCACATGATATCAGAATTGTGGTTAATGGATAACATTTTGTCATTAGAGAATTTTAAAGAATTATTTAATACTTTTTAGTGCTTTTTTTTAAAGTCGGTTAATATTTTTTTTGTAAAAGTTTATTTTATTACGTAATTTTCTACATTTACTGCTTTTAACACGTGATCATTTATTTATTATTTTAAAGTTATATTTCTGTTTTCAATAGTCACGTGTAAATACATTATTTTTAATTGAAAGGGAATATTATGTGCGCTATTTTACAAATTGGCAACAGTTCAAATAATGGACTTTTTAAAAAATAAAAAAAAATTAATTATTTGTTCTGATGATCAGATTTTGACGAAATTGAAATGGGACCACCTTGAGGCCTTACTCTTTCAAACAAAATAAAAATTATCAAAATCGATGCACATTTACGAGAGTTATGCGTGAACAACATAATACATACATACGGGTCGAATTGATAACCTCCTCCTTTTTTTAAGTCTGTTAATTAATAATCTCACAACATTTTAAAAACGCCACTTCCTTTAAAATATATAAACTAAATCTGAAAGAAATTTTATTATAGCTAATGAGACTAAAAAAAATTATCCACTTTCTTGAAATGTCTCGGGATTAGAAAAAAAAAATTCAAAACACATTGTCTTATCTAAAATAATTCTTCGAAAAAAATATTAAAATATGCTTACTAAGCGGACAAATTGCATCAAAAGTTACATTTGGCTTTTGAAATTTTTTCGCTTAGTAAACATATTTTAATCTAATTAAAAGGAGAAAAGTAAAATTGCTAAGTAATAAAAAAATAAATTGCTGGTAATATGTGTTAGAAAATAGTAAAAGGAAAACAAAAACTAATTTTTTTAAATAAAATTTGTTTATTGAGAAAAAACATTACATCCTCAGTTATATTGGAATAGACGCGAATGGAAAATACGCTCAGTAATTATAAAATAATTATTAGTAGCTTTAAAGAACAACATTTGAATTGGATTTATTTACTGTAGTATTCTTATTTACAATTCCTCTGTTAAAATTGTAGAAAGAGAAAAACATTGCTACTAACATAAGTTTTTTTTCCCTAGATCTTTTCTGTAAAATTGGAAACCAAATTTTACCCGTAAATATCGGCTGTGAAAGAAAAAAAAGAAAAGCTACATCAAAAATAACTGTAATACAGTTTTTAGCAGCAATTCCGACTTCCAGTTTTTTTTCTTCTGCCCAAGCACTTGTGTTATAAATATCTTAGTTTTTTTCATGTACCACGATTTCATAAAGTGGTGATGGTAGTTTGATTTTTGTCAGCGTTGGAACTGGATGCATCGATTTTCTTCGTGAATTTCAATTTTTCAATTTCCTTTAAGTGTTCATACCATCGATTTATTTCTCTTCAGAATATAATATTTTTCTCTTTTAACTTAAAATAACTTTTTAATTAAATGAAATATTGATTTTTTTAACATGTTAATAAAAAAGTAATTTTAAAAGGAGATCGCAAGTTTTTCGTGGTTGTTTTTGCTGAAACGAAGTGAATTAAATTTCCATAAGATAGAGTAGATTTAAATTTTCAGTAGCTAACAAATGACAATTAAAACTTTCAAACTCTCATTTAGTTTATGACATCTTTGCCTATGAATAGCACAAATCTTTGCTTTTTAAATAGATGAAACACATTTTCACATGCTAGAGCTCAAGTTTAAAATTAAAACAAGATTCAATAGATTATCTTAAATTATTAAAAGCTCAACATAACAGAGGAGTTTTTAATTTGGTTCTAATGAACAACTTGGAAGCTATACATTTCGATGCAGTTCCTAATTTGTATAAAAACTCTGAAATTTAGAAATATAAAATTACACATAAAATAAAAAAAAAAACTTTACTTTTGATGTAAACGAAACGTATTTTTATATGTTGTCAAACTGAAAAAAAAAATTATACGCTTATGTAAAAATGCATTATCTAATCAAATAGTAAAAGATTTCTGAAAAATAAAGGTCCAATGTCAGAATTTTGAATAAGATGTAAAAAGATGAATCTTTCGCGATTAATCGCTGGCATGCGGCTAATGCGGAAGTACCAAAAATGCTTTTGGTGTAGTTGGAGGACAATCTAAGAAAATATACTAAATGTAGAAAAACCTATTGGCTTTCGATTAAAAATTATGTTCTTCTACGTTTTGTATATCGGGCTTTGAGCTCGGGTTGGATAGCTTGGTATAATTAAAGCGTAAAAAGCCAATCTAACAGTTTAAAAAGCAATTAAAGCTAATATTTTTGTAATTTCTTCCTTTATCCACTCATTTTACAGGAAAAGTTTTACTCCTTGAAACTTTATTTTTTGAATATCGAACAATTATATATAAATCTCCAAATGCATTTTATTAACCAATATGTCCGCATAGGTGGATGTTTATCCAACACTTTTTTTTTTAACTTATGTTTCTTTAACCAAAATTTTAGTCATAACTACGAATATATAGATATGCGCTTGCTTGCTTTAATTGCATTGTGCGTGCTATTACTCATTAGGTTTCTATAAGGCTGTTATTTCTGTCGAATATATATATATATATATATATATATATATATATATATATATATATATATATATATATATATCATTTGAGGGTTTTGATCAAATTAAGTGTTCAGAAAAAGCCATTAATAAAGTAATTCAATTTTATCTTGGATATAGAAATAGATAAAGACACACACACACACATTTTTTATGATTTCCAACGAATTTCCAATCATTTTGAAATAGTTTCTCATTATTCATATTTAACTAAATATATGTAATAATTATAAAATAAAACTTTACAGAATAATATGCGTTCAAATAAATAGTACGTTCAAATAAATTTTGTTTTTATATGCGTTCAAAATAAAAACAAATAAACTCAAATCCTATACTAATTAATTTTTCAGCAGAGCTGAAATTGCGCTGTAAAAGCTCTGCTAAAAAATAAATTAGTATAAAGATATTCACCGATACTGAGTATAATTTGTCTCATACATAACAACGGTGTTGTGACATGATTGACTTTCCACATGACCTAGGGACCGATTCTTTGTATGGGGTTTCGGCGACGAAGTCGCTGGGTTGTTCGGCGATTCATCGAGTGTCTGTGGGGAGGTCTCCTGTGAGATGGGGGATCCTCCGCGCACTGCAACGACCTATGTCGTCGCAGACTCGGGTAAAGGGCTCGGGGGTCCGCAGGTGGTGGCACCCGACCGATCGCAGTGCCGTAGGGAGCAGCCCCTACTGGCGCGCTAAATGTCCTTCAGGACATGGGAACGACGGTACGCGCGGGCGCCACTTGGGCTCTGGCGGCGCAGCTTCGTTTTTTCCATCTTGTGCTGCGTGGTTGTAGCCTTGCCATGTAAGAATGAGAGAATGTTATACCGGATGTCGTCTGAATTGCTGAATTGGTAAAGCACTTTGTGCGCTAAACCAAGGGATCCGGGATCGAACCCCGGTCTCGACATTTTTTCACTCTAATGGTTGTACGCTGTTTAGTAAAGTGATAATTCACATCCTTTGTATTTCAACTCAAATCCTAATTTTACAAATGTGAAATGAAATGTTTTCTCTCGTGAAAATGTTCTAAAGAAAACGTGCACTTTCATTCATAAAACTGAAACATTTTTCTAAAATTGAGTTAATTTTCAAAGAATTTGCATTCTGCTCGTGCTTGTATTAAGCCCTGTAAATTACAATAAATATATTGAAATTGAATTGAAATTACATAGTCAGTCACGCTAATGGGAATTTTAAGTTGTTTTAAATGTAGTAGATATTTCGCCATTTAATTCAACAGAATGCAATTCTTAAATTTCCATAAACTTTTATCAGACTAATAAAACTAGCTGTAATTTTTTTAAGAAGAAAAAATAGTTTTATTATATTGTCACGTTCTGTTGAAACATCATTGTTTCATCGACGTGAGATGAGCTTGCGCAATAAAAAAATAATTGAATAATTAAGATATAATAGAAAATACTTATCGTTTTACAAAATGGTTTAGATATCAAACCCATTGTCCAATTTGTGCGAGAATGCCTGCAGTTTTGCTGCAGTGGCCTATAATGTATTTACCAAATGAGAGCTCAATCGAAAACACCGTTTTGATGTTATAGTGTTCATTCGCATACAAACATATATCACGATAACAATATTTTCTTTACACTATATGTGTCCTGTAAGTAAAAAATATATAAAATTACCTAACCTATAACAATTTTCAAAATTTAATTTTTCTCATTAGCAAATGAAATGCGTATATAATTTTTTTTTTTTTTTTTTTTTTTTTTTTTTTTTTTTTAAGTTGGGGATAATGTTGGATTTTTCAAAAAGAAAGAGAAATCTCCTGCTTATTTATTTTTCTTTTCGTGAAAAAATTTTATCAGTGTAGTGTTAACTTAATGCGTTTACTTAATGCAATGTTTACTTTTGCATTTTCCTAGATTATATTAACCTGATCTAGAAATTTAGCATGATGGTATTGAGTAATTTATTCATTAAAATAGTGTTAGTATGTACAGATGTTTTACACATTATTTCATTTAAACAACCTTTTTCGGTTGCAGTTTTATAGCTGATAAATTCTATAGAAATGTATGCATTTCACTCAGGCAAGAGAATGTTGGTGGGGAAATATAAACATGTTTACTTTAATTACAAAAATATTTGAGTGATTCATATAATTATTTATTGTAATAAATGTAAGTTTTGTTGGCCTCAACCATCGACTTTCATAAAGAAAGAAACTGTAAAAAAATAAAAATAAATAAGCAACTCGACTGCCTGTGTTACTTAATTTTAGATTAATTTACAGATTCCCACGAATTGACTTTAATGAACTCTGTAGTCGGCTACTTCAGGAAGCAGCCGCATTTAAGTTGAAGCATCGTGGTCAATTGAGGCAGGTGCACATAAATATCGCACAGACCATCTCATCACGTATTTCAGTTTGATAAATCTTCCATTAAAGAAGACTGAATAAGCATGCCGCAGATTTCAGCGACTCCTTGCTCTTCGAATGGGGGAAAAAATAATAGTACTGACAAAATCTTATAAAGTTCCTTAATGTGTGACTTTCTAATTTAAATATTTTCAGATATTTGATTAAAAAAACACTAAAATACTGTCTAAAGAATAAGGGAAAGGGAGGAATGTAAAAGGATATCGGTAGGAAGATAGCTGCTCTACTAAACTTTCAGAGTCAGGGTAATAATAGATTTTTAAAAAAAAATCTGGATCATAGAAAAGTGGAGAAAATGTAATATTAGTTTGCATATGAAATGTTCTATACCTAACACACAATGCTTTGGTCAATGTTGGCTGATAGTTGGCCCACATTAAGAAATGTCCGCCTTGTCATTCCATTGGCCAACAAACCATTTACCAACAAAGGCCTAACATTGGTCCAACCTTTCCACTTACTTATTTCCCCATCCCGCCCTTGTTGCGTTTACCAGAGGATTCAGCCCCGACTGAATATTGTAATTTTTTTAAAGACGTCATTAAAGGAGACCGGAGGGGGGGGGGGGGGTATGCTTTATAGGCTTGGTGTCCTCGTGTGAGCAATCCCTCTTAGGCAATGAAACAGTGGACTAACCGTTAGCTGCTCCGAATCCTTATGAGGTACGTCCCAAATTAGAGGGACATCTATACTCTACTACCCCCAATGGTTTTCAAAAGCTTCCAACGATGTGCTAATAATCTGTGTTACTTGAATATTTTTAGAACAAGTAAGTCTATCACAATAAGAAACTATGCAATATTAGTTAGCATATGAAATGTTCTATTATCGCTAAAAAAAACTTTACTGATGTAATGAATTTTAAACTATCCATAATGTGAGAAAAATAAATTAAGTTTGCATTCTTTTTTCTTTTTCTTTCTTTTTTTTTTAATACTAGAGATAGTGTCTTTTTTATGTGTATAAATATAATTAGAATTAGTGATTTATAGATTTCATTATTTTTTGGCTCATTAGTTGGTACAAAATTGAAGAAAAATTACGAAGTACTAACTTTTTACTCACAATATTTTCAATGGGTGAATTTAGTTATGTTACAGAACACTTTAGTTCCCAGAAAATTTATAAGTTTTTAAGTTGATCGAATGTGTTAGTGATCTGTAAAGTGAAGCATACAAACAGTTGAAATTTTAATGTCAAGTGTAAATTTTAACATATTTTAGGTAATGTGTAAATATACCCCTCCCCTCCCAAACAAACAAACAAACAAAAAAAACTTTCTGTAAATTGTAAAGTAATGAAGAAAATGGGTCATTAGTTTGTACATAAGGTTTCCTGCACAAATGGGATTTCCCCCCGAATTTGTCAATTAGCTCACTGTATTGCTGGTATCTTTCTGAGTTTTTCACGATATTTCACTGGTCTTTTTATGAGTTACTCTATAGGATTGACTATCAAATCATAAAAAAAATCTTTGGTTTAGTTCGCGCATGTACAGATATAAATTATTTCATACGAATGCCCATATCTCATCAAATATTCGATATATTAATTTTTTAATTCCAGTATACTGTTTCTACTGTTCTTGAAGTCCAACATGTTCTTTACATCCTTGAATTTCAAGAATAACTTTTCAAGAATTTCAATAGATATTCGACAAACCGTGTTAAAAGCGAAAGCGCCCGGTCACTGCCCCCTTTTTTTGGACAGCAGTGTATTATAATGCTTATATTTTTAGAATCTGTATTATATTCTTTTTATATTTATCATGTACTAAATTTTTATATATTTATTTATATAAAATTATCTTTAAAATTAAAAAATGAATTGTTTCTGTAGCATCCTTATATAATTTTACTGTAGTCATTTTTATATCCATTATGTATTATATACTTTGTGTTTTTTAAATAATTTTAATTGCGTGTTCTTGCTTAATAATTGTTCTATGCTATGCTTTAAAATGTACATGAATGTTGCAGAGGCAGGGATATAGTGAGTAGCTGCCCAGCTACCCGCCCGGGCTGGGTTTTTTACAACCCGGCGCAGAGGTAACTTTTATAGCCTTATCGAACCTAATCCTTCCACTACAATATCTGGTGACTGTTCAAATTTTGTCAATTTTAATAAATAACTCGGATATATCAATTTAACACACGCACACACACCTCGGAATTCCCCCGCTCTACCTATATTGAAATTTGATTGCATGTCTGTTTTGCTTTTATCTATTACGGCAATAACAATAATCTTCAAATCTGGCTGACTTCCAAAATGTTTTTGACATTGTCATCTGAACTCATCTGTCATTTAAAGGACATTCTCGTGTTTTATTATACTTACTCTTGAAAATGGAGAAAACACTCTTAAAATTGTTGTTAAAAATTGATAAGAATTTTATTAGGAGGATAAGATTAAAACCTCTGTTATGAGGTTGCAAGGAATAGGATCATTATTTTTAGCGAAATATGAGTATTCTTTTCAATGAAACGGCAGCGCCTCTATTTAATCTTCTTATGACTGGGCACATGATATTTTGATTTTATTTTACAATTACTTTGGGGTTTTTATTTAATGAATTTTAATTCAGGTAAGGTTATTTTGATTATTTTAAATGGATGTTTTTGATTTAGGAAAAAATAAGAAAAAAATGCGTTGTAACTAGATTGCTTAAATTGTTATATATATTTTAATAAGTACTTATTAAGATATATATATGCCTTTTTGGTTTGGAGATATTGTCCGGGAATTGTACAAAAATATAAGTTTAAAAGATGAGCTATTATTTACCTATAGGAAGAGCGAATTCTGTGACTTTTCAAAATAAGTTTTTGACAAATGAGGGAAGGGACTTAAAGGACTGGGAAGAAATTGAATACAGCAAACAATACATTTTTCTCTCGAAAGTATTATATGTAAATGTCATCTTATTAAAAGTATTTTTTGATGTCGATATATAAAATCTTTTGATTTAATCATCGCATACAGTTTTATTTTTATATAAAATATTGTATCATATAATTAAATCCTTAAATACATATTTTTTTGTCGAATATAATTTTGTTATATCTGAAATATGTACGCGAGCAATTACAACTCCGAAAATATTTAAATTTCATGAAAATCCATTATGCTTAAATATTTAAAGAAAGTAGAACAGTTATTTCAGGATTGAAAGAAATAATTTAATATAAGTAAAAAGCTTAAATTTAAGCTTTTCCCCATTAAACCGAATTAACGAAGACTTCTTTTTTTCACCTGGCAATTTAACAAGGTAAACTTTGTCGTATACAGTCTAAAGATTAATTCGGGCTCTTTTTTTCTTTTTTTTTTTTAGTTAGAGGCCGGTGATACGCAGTAGAAAATTGTTACTAACATTTTAAAATTGTTCCAAGATTAATATTCTCATTTAAAAATATCTTCTTACACAGAAATAAGTATTCATTCTAAATAGTCCCTCATAATTATGTTTCAGGATTTTCATGTCCCTGAAAATGTGTTTTTAAAATAAAAAAAAATTTATTTATACCAAACTACTTGCAGGAATGCAAAAGTCGCAATTCTTATTTTAAAATACCATTGCACAACTATGGCAAAAAAAAAAAAAAAAAAAAACATTTTGTTTTCCAGTAATTCTGGGAAAGGACTTCCACCCAAAAAGCGAGGATAAGACAGGGAATACCTCATGGCTACTTTATGTTAACGAACACTGGCCTGTGCAAAAGCTTCGTAATCTGATATAACATTTCTCCTTTTATCCCATCAATAACAATTCAATTCCCTTTCAAACTGATTTTTAAAGGACTGTAAGACACTTTACAAAACTTGGACTACATTCTTGTTTCTCAAATAACGTTTTTTCAATTTGTGAATAAATAAAAATATTACTTTGAGTCAGAGCCCGAAGACTGGTATAATAATAGACCCCGTTTCATCTCTAACACTGTATCCTACACAGTGTCCTAACGAGACTGCATAAACTCTTCAAAGCAAGAATCCTCGCTTGAAGGCATAGAAACAGATCAAAGAATTACACTTCTACGATCCTTAGTCTTTGAGAAAAATGCGAAAGAAAAAGCTTATCGCATTGAGTGAACAGAAAATAAGCTTTACTGGAAATATGAATTGCATTATATATCATCATATGAGATGATGTTCGAGATGACAACTGTGCATGCCAATGTTATACATGAGTAAAACATGGAATGGCTGATTGAATACGTTCTATCGTTTTTGTCATCCAAAAATTTCTAGACATGTCTGTTGGATCGTGTCTTGTTAACCAGTCAGCAGCACGTGCAAGCATGTTTCAATATGGGCATAGGTTATTTTGAGCATCAACGCGCGTAAACATATAATAACACAGGTATTAATGTTCATATTTTCTATGGAAATTATTTGCTATGCCTGGATGTGACGTCAAACTTCATTTTTCGCATTTTCTCGAAAAGTAATGATTGCAAAGGTTATGGTTCTTTGATCCATTTTTTATGTACTTCCAGTGACTATTCTGGTTTTGCAGAGTATATGCGGATTTGCTGGGACGTCCTGCATGAGAAATTTCATGGGGATTTCAAGAATGTTTTTTTAGTAAATTCCAGTTAATATATAAAGGGTTAGCAAAAAATGAGTTTCAAGAACTCTGGGTGCGTTCTACTGCTCCAAATGAGATAAAATTTGAAGTACATCAGATAATTCAAATTATGGGCTTGACATTTGTTAAATAATAATAAAAAAATACCCAAGTTCATCAATAGATGGCGCTGTAACACAAATGGTTTTTATGTGGATATATTAAATAAGTGAAACAGCATTTCCATTACCGCGCATGCCCATTGGTTGCTGGATAAGAACAATGCGGATTGTGCACGACCATTTGTTACTTATCCGGCACATCATCCCTACGTTGCAAGAAAAAGCTCCACTGGTGAAATTGTTCTACCAGAACCAACAAATCTTTATCATAGCCAGAGTCTGATTACCGGCGGGGAAAACTTCCACCAGTAAAAACTAATAGAAAATTTTGCCTTTTCTATGACAAATTCTGCATAAATGAGGCGTTTGTTCGCGCAAGGTGCAAATTTCTATTTTTTACTGGTGGGAGTTTGTCCGGGCGGTAATTGGGACCTGGCTACAATGGAGTTTGGTTGGTTCTGATAGAAAAATTTTACCAGTGGAGGTTTTTCTTGCAACATAGGCATGATATACCGAATAAGTAACAAATACTCTTGAACAATCCGCATTCAAATAATGTCAACGGGTATGCGCTGTAACGCGAATTCTGTTTACCTGTTCGATATATGCAAATAAAATCCATTCGTGTTACAGTGCCATATATTGGAAAATTTTGTTACTTAAATTTATTTAATAAATCTCAGGCGTATCATTTGAACTAGCTGTAGTTCAAATTTTATCTCATTTGGAATAGTAGCACGCGCTCCAGATATCACTGAAGTGGGAAGCTTATTTCTCATTAACCCTGTATATTCCTAAGTTTTATATGCCCGTGTAAACTCCATCTATTGAATCACTAGATTGACGATATTTATTGTGAGCAATTCATCTCCGATTTTTTCCATATCATTTCCGTAACATTGTATTTTCGTCTTAAACTGGCTGAAGTGTAATAACCGTTGTTGCAAAAATGTTTACAGATCTCAGGACCTTTTTTAGAAATGTCCTTTCCTTATATTTTATGAACAAGTTAACTCGCTTAGTTCTACTATTTTCAGAATATTTTATTCGTTATAGTGTATGATTTATGCCTCTTGATAATATGTTTAGGTCACAATTTAAATTGTATTTTTCAAATATAAAGGATGTAAATTATAACTTTACTAAACAGCGTACGTGTAGCCTAGCTATATAAGAGTGAGAGAATACTAGACCGGATGGCTTAAATGCTAAAGCACTTGGTGCAATATACCAAGAGATCCGGGATCGAACCCCGGTCTGGACATTTTTTCACTATTGGTTGTACGCTGTTTAGTAAAGTGATAATTCACATCCTTTGTATTTCATTGCTGAAAAATTAATTAGCATATTGTATTTTTCAAGTAGAAATTCTAACTTTAATTTTACCATGCATTGTTTTAGCTAATATAGTATGAGAGTTGCTAAATTTTCGTTTTCTTCTCTTTCAGAAAAGTCTAAAGAAGAAAACCATATATGGAGACCAGATTCACCTCCCGAATCATTCGCATCCGAATCCGAAATTCAGTCAGATTCCCCTGCCTTGACAATAGAGACAGAGGAACCAAGCAGCACGACTTCCAACAGCGTGGAAACTGTCTCCGAACTTGCGAGTCCTACTTACGACTATAGGGAAGAAGAAAGCCCTTTAGCCGATGAGCTAAGAACTCGCTTGAAGCTCATCCAGTCTTGTCGGACTGATCCAAGATGCTTGAGTAGTCCACCCGAAGAAGCATTTGAGAAAGATGAGACGAGTGTGTCTTCAACTTTATCATCAGCATCAACTAGCAAAGATCTTTTGTCTCCTCCCGAGTGTCCCAGGTTAGTGCGTAGCACTTCTTTGAAAACGGGGAAGACGCCACCTGGGACTCCCAGTAGGAAGAAGATAGTGCGTTTCGCGGACGTCTTGGGCCTTGATCTTGAGGCCATAAGGCACTTTGCAAAAGATGATGATGCCCCTATAGTTCCTCAATCTGCATTTGCAGATCTTAAGCTACCGTCTTCGGTTAGTGCTCCACAATTTGCCTGGGTCACCTCAACCCCAGGAGCTTCAGCTGGATGTCAGTTCGTTCCACAGTTTGAACAACCCGGAACTAACCCTCTCTTCTTGGACAAAGTTAGACTACAAAAGGTGTGCTTAGAAGATATTGTCGTTAATGATCTTCGCATTACCGGTGTCGTAAGGGTCCTGAATTTAGGCTTCGAAAAGCTTGTACAGGTCCGGTATACGACCACCGAATGGGCAGCCTATTCAGACCTTATAGCGGACTACGTGCCATCATCTTGCGATGGGTTTTCAGACAAATTTAGCTTCAATTTAGACTTGCCACACTTATCGCCTGGACAAAGACTAGCATTTGCACTTAGGTACGTAGCTAATGGACAGGAATTCTGGGATAACAACAATGGTGATAATTACGTGCTAAAGTGTCAAGCGAAAAGTCCCGAACCGGAAACAACATCCAGCGGTCCAAGATGGTTGCACCATTTTATGTGATGTCCTACTGTTGCCTTCTTCGTTAATCAAAACAGTGTAGAGCATAAATTCAGTGGTGCTTTCCAAAGATGTGCTAACATTAGTGACATGAGTTATTGAGGTCATTTTCTTTCATCCTTTTAACTCATTTTGTTCATTTTTTTTTCAAGTTTCATTTAAAACTCAAGACTACGCCTGAATGTTAAGAACAATGCTGCTAATTTTAAAAGTAAGTTTATGTTTTCATTATTAATCAACTTTTGTGATGGTTATAGTACTGAGACATATAATTTATTTTACTTGTATGTTTCTAAGTATACATTAGAAAGTACTATGTTTACTTAAAGTATTTGTTTAAAGAGATAATAGACTTCAGATTTTTTTCTTTTTTTAAAAAAAGCTCTATAATTTATGATTAACATGAAACAAGCTTTTCCAACGTTAATACAGTATGTTTTAAAATAAGACATAAACATTATCTGGACGAAAAAGGCTTCTTTAATTTCTTATGAATTATTTTCTTTAATGTTTAAAATGCTCCCTATGATTTCTAAATAATTCAAAACCAATGATTACTTTAGTATACACGCAGCTTATAAACACTTTGCGTATTCATTGTAATATGCATCAGTTATTAAAATTATAAAAGTAATTTTTGCAAATTGGATCAAGCTTCAGAATTTTCTGCAATATGTTGCACTTTATAAATGCAAAGTTGGTAATTATTCTTACTTTTTCATACGGATATCCATTTATTTGATAATTAAAATCTGTAATATACTTGAGAAAATCGAAAAAGATTAGAGTAAAAATAATTCGTATAGGACATTTTAATCACTGGTTATAGCTGGTACTTTTAAAAAAGTATAAAATTAGTTTTACTTGATCGTGTTTAAATCGCAGTCGGGCAGATGGAATTCAGATAATTTAATCAAAGAAAAGTTTCAATCCTACACTGATTTTCGTTGGCATATTTTTGATTAGATTTTTTTTTTTACATTTGATCATTTTCAAAGTGGATCATTCCTTTTTAAAAATAAAAATTATAGCTACATTTTGAAACTGCATGTAAGATAAAAATGAAGAAATCGAAAAAATGAAAAGAAAAACAGCTATAAAAAAAAGGTCAAAAATCGAGATTTTGATGATACAAAAGAAAATAAGAATCTATAAATGTAATAAGATTTTTCAGGGAACAGATTATTTTAAAGAAATTACTCCAGTTACCTGAGAAACAACAGAAGTGCAAATATTATTTGTTTATATATATATATATATATATATATATATATATATATATATATATATATATATATATATATATATTTATTCAGCAATAATTTTAATTGCAAAGTACAGGAAAAAAAAAAGAACATCCGATACATTTTTATCTCCAAATTGCCATACAAATAAATGAAAATAGCAATTCGGTTGGAAATTATATTTTCTTTTAATTTATGTTATAAAAATAAGCTTACCGGTCGTCTTTTATAGTGAAATTGTACTAAACTCAGAAACACTTAATTTTGAGATCGTATTTGGCTTTTTCGGTAAATGTTACGTTGGGATACTAAACGGAAGGTCATTCCAGTAGTTAAGGAATTATGGGAGGTTTAAAGTTTGGAACTCCTAATGTTCAATTCATTTGTAATCGTTGCAAAACAGATTGTAATGAGGTAATTCTTTTAAATATAACTCAAACTACCGGGCGGAATGAGCTATAATTTCTCATTCGTATATCTAAAGCTCCTAAAAATCGATTTTTGTTTCTATTCGAAAAATAATTAAAAATATACTTTCGAAATTAATTTTCGAGAAAAATACGAATTGTAACCTGTGAATTTTTTGACATAAATCGATTTCCAGAAGCTTCAAATTTAGCAGAAATTACGGCTCATTCCGCTAAGTAATTTTGCAGTTATTCTTAAAAGACTACCCTCATTGCAATCTGTTTGGCAACGATTTACAAATGAATTTAACATTAGGAGTTCCAAAATTTAAACCTGCATAATTCCTTAACTACTGGAATGACCTTCCGTTTAGTATCCCAACGTAACATTTACCGAAAAAGCCAAATACGATCTCAAAATTAAGTGTTTCTGAGTTTCTAAGGTAAAATTTACCAACAAATTCAGAGTTTGGTTCAATTTCAGTATGAAGACGACCCTTAAGCTCTTTTTTAAAACATAAATTGAAAGAAGGTAAAATTCCTAGTCAAATGGCTATTTACTGGCACAATTTGGTAATTAAAATGCATGGGATGTTCTCTTATCTTCGGCCGACTGAACCTTAAAATAAAACATAAAAATTTATATTAATTGACAATGCATATCTTCTTTAGTAGTAATTGCACAACATTCAAACCCATCTTTACGTGGGTTATCTTTATATATTGGCCAAGATATGGGCTTAGGGGGCTCTTTAAGAAATATTCAATTATTGCGCAACTAATCGTAGGAATTTCGAGAAAATTTGTAGTTTGGTTAATGGAAAGATGTCAAATTTGGCATTTACCATAGGCAGTTCCGGTTTTCGTGGTTTTCTTCGAGCCGTGGATTTATCCATGCGTAAATACGGGTTAGGTTCCCTTAGAAAGACCCCCACGAAGGGCACTCCCCCCGTGCCTATATCCCATGTGTAGATAATCGGCCGTCAAAAATCAACCCAACCCAACCCATAGGCAGTTCCGGTCAGGGAGAGGAAAAAGTGAATATACCCTTTCCTGAATTTTACCGCAAATTATCGTACAAAGAGTGCTTTTTGAAATGAATTATAAAATTAATACAGTAAAACCTCTAAATAACGGACACCTCGGAAGCGCAGAAATTGTCCGCTATTCGGAGGTGTCCGCTATTGGGAAAACTTCAGAGATTCACAAAATCGCTGAGAAATGCTTAACGTTTCATTAATTGGCTTTTATATGTCCGAGAACTTCTATTATATGATTAATCAGAAATTAAAATTACTTTTTTAAGCAATAAAACTGAAATGAAATTTTACATACATTTTTCACACATTCATATGTTACATTCTTAAGGAAAAAATCTGTTACAAAAGTTTGGTTTTGCTTGTGATTACATGTAGTTAGTTTTTCTGTGTGACGTTTTAATGCTATCAGTAGTTTTAATCCTTCTAAATCAGCCATACTCAACCTGCGGCCCGCGGGCCGCATGTGGCCCGGCGAGCTTTTATGTGCGGCCCCAGACAGACCATCATTCATCTGTATTTATAAAATTAATTGAGATACTATACTTTACATTCACTATGTTAAATCCGGTTAGTATTAAAAATAACCGGTTATTATTAATAATTACCGGTCATAATTACTGGTTATTATTAATACTAGCAGGATTTATCATACTGACCGTAACATACACATTTCCAAATTTTCAACACTGATGAAAAATTATTCCAAATTAATTAAATTTACGCAATATATTTCTACAATTATAAAAAACTAAAGTCATTGCATTCAGCAAAAGAGTGATTTATTAGAGAAAATCTCCTGATATTTTTCTTTAGAGCTTGGAAATCTTGCCTTGTTTTATTATAATGTTTTATTATATAGCTAAAATTGTTTTTTAGGATTGAATGTTTGTCATGGAGAAAGTTGGCACCAAGCATTTTTGTACTCTTCCAAACAACGTACTTCGCGGCCTATTTCTACAACATTTGAAATTGATACCACGAAGTTTATTGTTTGGAAAAAGTGGTGTTTTTTGGTAACATTTCTTCCGCGACAAATGTTCAACCCTACTGATAATATTAACTTCGTGATATTGCTTTGTTACACACGTTTGTTGTTTTATTATTTTAATTGCTCTTTTTAAGTAAATGTTGCGGCCCGCCTAACGTTGCAAACATATGTTTGCGGCCTGCGAGAAAAAAAGTTTGGGTAAGGCTGTTCTAAATCATCTTTTTTTGTAAAAAAAAAAAAAAAAAAAAAAAAAAAAAAAAAAAAAATGTGCAACTGCTCACTGTATTTTGCCGCTTCTTGAAAATTCTCGATATTGCAGGAAACATCCCCTGGTTTCAGTATCTGATTCATATCACTAATAGAGTCAGCTTTTGTCGAAAATTCTGAAGGAATATAATCGCCTACGTCAACTGATACTTCTTCAGTAGGTCATCATCAATGTTGACGGACATTTCGGCATTTCTTCACTCCTGATACATTTCATTAATTCACTTATTGCGATAGTTCTGAATTTCTGTCGGGAAAAAGTGTTTTATTTTCTTGTAATATAAAGCCTGCTTTTCCGAAACAATGTCGTACGATTCCGGTTATAGGTTTTTTTAACAGCTGAAGAAATCCGAATTCGAGAGCATAGGTAACATTAACTAATTTTAGGCTGTTTTCAACTGTATTCATAGAATCTAATTTCGAAAGAATGTGGCTTAATAAAAGCTTTCTGTACCAGGCTTTACAATTGTGTATAACGCCTTGATCAAGAGGCTGGCATACGGAATTTATGTTTGAAGGGGAGGGGGAGGGGACACAATTTTAACATTGTCCAAATTGAAGGGTTTTGGATGAGAAGTTGCACTGTCCAAAAACAAGAGAACTTTTCTTTGTTTTTTCACCCTATTATCAAAGGAAGTTAACCATTTAATCACTAAAAAACTGGCTATCCACGCTTTTTTATTCGCTAACCACATCACACCAAATTTATTAAATTGGATGTTCTTTGCGAAACACATGGGTTTCAGAGATTTTTGAATTATAAGAGGGGTTTTAAATTCCCCTAATTCATTGTAACATAATAAAATAGTGATTCACTCTTTTGTCATTTTTTTCGCCGATACAGCCATCCTTTTTAAAGCACAAAGTCTTATTCGAAAAAATTCGGAAAAAGAGTCCGCTTTCCTCGGCATTAAAAATGTTTCTCTCCTCATAACTTCACAAATTGATTGCACTCATTCATCCCAATCCTCCACTTTATTCAGAGCTACAGGTTTTGATTTTGCACATATTGTTTTGAAAAAGATGTTTCGCCGAGACAGGAATTTTTCCAGCCATCTACCTAAAGCCTTAAAATCATGTAATCCAAGTTCTTTGGTGACTTATTAAGCCTTTTCCTGAATCAAAGGCCCACTGATAGGAATATTTTTGAACCAAGTCAAGTAAACCAATTCAGAATTATAGAATCAATTTTAATGGAATCAGTATACCTCAATTTCACATTTTCGGTGTTCTTGTTAGAGTTAGTAATCCACAAATTCCTTATTTCCTCTTAATTTGTAAAATCTCTCCCGTTTGTGTTTTACCTATTTTAAAACATTCGACAAGTATTCGTAAACTCAATTTCTGTTTTTCATATTCACTTACACTTACAATTTCAAATTTTTCTTTTAAAGTTAATCGCTTTCGTTTTGAGATCATTCCCGAAACATTAATCACAAACAAGACACTAAATTCAGAATACGCAGAACTCAATCTATTCAGAAAACGATAAAAATGGTTTTAATATATTTTGTAGCTTTAAATAATGTATGCCAATTAAATCTGTAGAATCAAACAGTAATCGATACAAAATACATACGATATTGGGGGATTCCCCAGGCCACTGTGGATTTTCCTGAGACCACTCTCTAAATTTATCTGTGGTCACAAAATTTGTGGCACATTGCCCTGATAAATTTCGAGCCTTTTTACTTTTTTCCCGTTTTCTTTCTCGTTAAACAATCATTTTTCATCCTTGATCGCCAAAACTACTGTCCGCTATTCGGAATGTCCGCTATTCAGAGGTTAAACATACAAAAATTTAGATTTTGGGAGTGGGGATTTGAAAAGTGTCCGTTAAATAGAGGTGTCCGCTATTCGGGAGTGTCCGTTATGGAGGTTTTACTGTATTTTAAAAAATAAGCTTTATAAACCTTTAAAATTCTTTACAACATTAGATTCATAAATGTTTCCCATACTCGCATGTTAAATGCTAACTTTCATTCCCGAGTCGTGTTTTTAATTATCTTTTAAAGACATGATATGGGCTTAGGGGGCTCTTTAAGAAATATTCAATTACTGCTCAACTAATCGTAGGAATTTCGGGAAAAATTGTAGTTTGGTTAATGGAAATATGTCAAATTTGGCAACAAATTCAGAGTTTGGTTCAATTTCAGCATGAAGACGATTCTTAAGCTCTTTTTTAAAACATAAATTGAAAGAAGATACAATTCCTAGTCGAATAGCTATTTCGTTGTTTTTTGACACAATTTGGCAAATAAAATGCAAGGGATGTTCTCTTATCTTCAGCCGACTTAAACTTAAAATAAAATATATAAATTTATGGTAATTGACAAAGTATATATCTTCTTTAGTAGTAATTGCACAACATTCAAACCCATCCTTACATCGTTATGTGTGTAATTTTATGTCCTACTCATTAAAAACTGCATTTTGAGAAAATTTAAAACAACGTTGACGACTAATTTTAAATGCATTTACAATAATAAAAGCTTTGTTTCCAAATAACAAAAATTAAATTCAACTGATATTAGAAATGAAAAACTTCAAGTTTTACTATTTCGTTAAAAATGAGATTGTTATATTGAACGATACTGACATTTTAAAAAGTATGCCGAAATATTTGTTAAAAATATGTATCATACATATGTATGGTCAGGGAGAGGAAAAAGCGAATATACCCTTTCCCGAATTTCACTGCAAATCATCGTATAAAGAGAACTCTTTGAAATTAATTGTAAAATTAATATTTAAAAAATAAGCTTTATAAACCTTTAAAATTCTTTACTGCATTAGATTCCTAAATGTTTCCTATACTCGCATGTTAAATTCTAACTTTCATTCCCGAATCGTGTTTTTAATTATCTTTTAAAGACATCACGATATGGGCTTAGGGGGTGATCTTCAAGAAATATTCAATTACTGCGCAACTAATTGTAGGAATTTCGTGGAAAATTGTAGTTTGGTTAATGGAAAGATGTCAACTTTGGCAGTTACCATAGGAAAAATTTAAAGGTTGTGTTCATTTTAATATGGGTATAACCCCTAAAGAAAATTGTAAAACACCAAATAAAAGTTGAACTTATTCCCAATCGGCTAGTACCGGTTTCATTTTAATACTATTTGCGGCGAAATTAGTAGAGAATGTTTACTTATTTTTTCACCACATTTTCAATTTGCATTTTTAAATATATATATATGTTTATTTAAAAATGCATATTCAAGATTTGGTGAAAAGAAAAACCCTATTTTAGTTAAAATATTTAATTACAAAAATAAATTAAATTAAAACGTAATACATTTCAGGAATGAATGAACAGAATAATTATAATACAGTAAATGCAATGCAAAATATTGTATATATTTTAAATTTATTTGGTGATATATTATCATCAAAAGTTTTTTTTTCACCATAGATAGAAAAAATTGTGTTCAAAGTTTGCATGGCTGGCATTTATTATTTTTATCAGCTTATCAATTTGTTTTTTCGTATATCATTTCCAATTGAAAGTATTTTTTATTAGTTTTGCCTTAAAACACCTTCAATATTTCAAGGTCGAGTTCATAGATAATATTTTGTCAGATTTCTCTCTGATCTTTCATCAGATTTCTTCAATACTTATGATAATAATAAAAGGGTAAATATAAAAAGAATATAAAGTTAAATTCACTCTACAAATATTTTTCACATGTTATCAGAATGCTTTCATAACATCTGTTTAACAAGATTAATCTGAAAGTAATCAGTTTGATGTGAATGACATGACTCTGATTATAAGAGATGAGTATATGACTTTGTAATTTTGAACACCGAATTGAAAATAGCAGATATTTGAGATTTTTTTAAATACAAAAATTTATTTAAAATATTATCCTTTTTAATAAAATTATATTCTGGGAGCTGCTTTTTAATCTCTTCAATAATATACTTGAAAAAAAAAACTATTACAGTATATTTCTAAACTAATTGAACAAACTTTGAGAAGTGACAATGCGCGTCAAGACAATTTTTGCATCTGAAACATAATCGTAACCTATTTTTTCAGTAAAAAATACGAGATGTGTCCCAATAAACTGAGCTCTAATTTTCGTTTACAACTTCAACAATAATAGACACTTTAGCGAGATTTTAATCAGTTCAACTTTGATGTGAAATTTAACGACATCGGAAGAAATGCTGGAGGTCAAGTGACACTGTATGCTTTGTCGCCTACATTCAGAATTATGGAGCGTTTAGCTCAGAATTGTTTGGATGCGAATGGTGATCATTTCCAGAATTTTTCAGTTTGTCATATTTCATAAAAATCAAAGTACAGCGGTTGAATAATTTTGCTAGCCTATCTTAATTGTCGATAAAGCTGTGAACGAAAATAATTTTGGAATAAAGAACCCTGTATTTTTGACTGGATAAGTAGATTACGACCCTGTATTTCTATTCAAAAATTGTTTGTCCTGACGCTTATCAGCTTTAAAAAATTGTTCATTCTCTTAGAAATACTTCATATGACTATTTTCATATTATTCTTTTAGTTTTTATTTACTTATTTATTTTTTACTGAAAAACGATGTTTGATAGCAGCTAAATCTAATTGAACAAACTTTGAGGAGTATTAATGTGCGTCAAGACAAAAAATTTTTGCATCTGAAACAGAATCGTAACCCATTTTTTCTTCCTTAGCATTCATAAAATTACATTGCGTTTATCTAATTGTGCAAAATTACCAAGTTATTTGGTCATTTACGCGTTGTAGTGTTTGTTTCTCCATTTTGTAAGAAATATTTTCAAGAGAAGAATCTGTAATCTGATGTAAACAAACAGAAAAGTCTTGCTATAAACAAACGGAGCTCCATGCAAAGCCTGGGCGAATGCGGAACGAAATATTTTTTAAAAGCATAGTGTTGTAAATGGCACAATACCAATCATTGTTACATTGATCTTCCAAAGTTGATTTAACGTTAGTTTAAAATTCGGCTAAAAATAGTTTAGCTAACTAGAGAAGCTTTTAATTGCCAGAGTTTTCTTTTTTAGTGCTCGAATAAGAAAAGCCTTGTTAGAAATAATGGGACATGAAGAGTATTTATAAACTTTTCAATAAAAACTGTCAACGTTATTTTTCTTTGTTCATTTCTTTTTTCCTGTATCAACATTTTGATAATATATTTATATATCAGGTGTGTACGGGTGAATACACACAATGTTTCCGTATGTTATAATTGAATAGATAAATCATAAGCTGTTAAACATATCTATTGCCAGGGGAAGAAAATTCTAAATGAGAAATGCTTATTTTAGAAATCACTTGCGACAATAATGTACATTTTTTGGTGAAAAATAAATCTACTTGAAATTTTTATGATATCGAGGCCCTTTTAAAATATATTTAATAAAAATTTTATGCTAAAAAATATTCCATACATTTACGACCAAAACTGGCCGAGTTGTGAAACTTTAAATTATAGAAATTTTAGGCATTCGGATAAGCTGAACATTATCAAGAAGATTCGATCAAGCTTTTAAGCGGTCGTATAAAAATTGGAACACCATGCATACTGATGAAATTCTCTTTAGATTTCACTTAATTATGCAGCACCAGGAGCTTTTACTGACCCAAAATGTGTTTCGTTTCAGCACTTAATAATGAATTTAGAAGGGCATTATGTACCATGACCAAAGGAAAAAATAACATACATACTCTGCCACAAATCATAGTATAAAAAAAAAATGACTGGTACCAATCGATTAGCAATAACGTCTGCTAATGAATGATGGCCCCACCAGTGGCTGAGAGGTTGTGCTCTCGAAGCTGGTAGACGGGAGGTGCTGGGTTCGATCCCAATCGCGCCCGTGGGCCTAATCGTTCGGAGTTTTCGTGGTTTTCTTCGAGCCGTGGATTTCTCCATGCGTAAATACGGATTAGGTTCCCTTAGAAAGACCCCCACGAAGGGCACTCCACCCGGGCCTATATCCCTAGTGTAGATAATTGGCCGTCAATAATCAACCCAACGCTAATGAATGATGTACTTAAAATTTGCTTAGGAGGTTGTTTATATATAAAAAAAATTACCCAAACTTAAAAATTCTCAATAATAATCCCTAATTTTGACGCCTTATTTGGATTCTTCGACAAGTTTTACCATAACGGGAAGTCATTCTGTCAGGTAGTTTAGAAATTTATGCAAGTTTAAAGTTTGGAACTCCTAATGTTAAATTTATTTTTAATCGTTGCCAAACAGATTGCAACGAGTATTTTTTTTTTTTAAGCACAACTCAAAACTACTTGGCAGAATGAGATATAATTGAGGGGGTCGGGACAAGAAAGTGCCAAGCCACATTTTTGGTGAAATAAATCCAACACTGTAATATGTTGCTTAATATTGTAAATTTTAATATCCAACATATAATTTGTTTCAAATGTTACTTGGCGGCAGCATATGTGACAGGTTTCGTTTTTGCCCAGTTGTTTATGCCGTCAATGAAGATAGCTAATTCACAAAAAAACGTAATGGTAATATCATTAAAGTAATGTATTGTTACTCAGAATATTTCAAATGTTACTAAGACATTGGCGAAAAAACTTTAGATTATATATCTTGATTTGAGTATTGGATCTAATTTTCAAATTGGTGTATCTCAGAAGTTCAAAAATGTGGCTTGGCACTCTTTTGCCCCGACTCCCTCAATTTTGGTTTCGCATATTTGAAGAGTCTAGAAATCAATTTCTGTTAAAAAAACATTCATAATTTAGAATTCATACATATTCTCGAAAATTATATTCGTAACGGTATGTATTATGCAATTGATACTTTGTCATTTATATAACGTACATATTTTGGTAATATAATTTAAGTTTTATTGTATGTATAATTATTTTGTGAAAAAAAAAAGGAATTAATGTACGCCAATAATCTAACCTATATGAAAAATTTGTTTTATAAGTGCGTTTCTTTATTAGCGCGTAAGAAAGCCATTTTGGGCAATTGCAATTGAGTGGTTTGTAAATGTACTGATAGTTGTAAATATATTGATAGTTAATGGACTGAATTATTTTAATTTATTCGGAAGATAATTAGGATTGTTGATTTTGATAATGAATTTAAAACAAAGTTGCAACATTTGTTAAAACTTGATACATTTTATTCACAATAAAATAAGTTAATTGGTGATAATTGTTTTTTCTTAAATAATTTTGTACGCCGCCGTTTTAAAGTTTTCTAAGAAAAAAAAAAAAAGTTTCAAATTTGTTATAAATTGGTAAATTTTGGTTGTAAAATCAAGATTTTATAATTAAAAAAAAATATATATAACTTATAGGACCTTGTAGCCTTATAAAAATTGTAGTTTTATGTTTTAAGAATTGCTTTTAATGATATAGACTTCTAAAATATATATTTACCACAAACATATAAAATGAGGAAAAGATTTATTTTATAAGTCTTATATCATTAAAAGATTTTTTTTAAACATAAAATAAATGTTTATAGGGGTACAAGGTTCTATAAGTTCTATTCATAAAGAAAATACTTTTCTCATAACTAATGAAAAATTAGCTGTTGGACAAACACCCTGTTTAATGTAGTATTTCTGAACAAATCTCTGTCGCGCACATGTTCTTTTGATAATAATTTTCAAAACTAACAATGATTTATTAAATAGATAGAAAAATTGGCATACGCGTTAGTTATTATAATCGAGGCATATGATTAAAATTTCCGCTACTTACGTACGAAGGACTGGCGTGGTGTTTAAATCAAGGCCCATTATATAAATCAGGACCGCAAAATGCAAATGGTAACCATTGTACGAGAATTAGTTAAGCCAATTGCTCTTTGAAAAAGAACACAAATTGAAAATTTTCACCATTGGGGGAAATAAAACTTTTTGTGATGTTGGGATACTTGGGTGGTCTCTGCATGTATTGTAGGAAGTGTAGTTAAATTGAACTTTAAAAGCAATGTCTGGAGAAAGATTTTTCAGAGTAATGGGCCAAAAGAAAACACCTATAGTAACACGCTAGAAATAAATGCAAAATTATTATATTCTCGTGCACGAATGCCTTAAAGTAATGGGCTTACATTTATGCAGCAATTTCAGAAACCTTATTTAAAAAGTAGGCGACAGCGGGAGCGTTCTAGTAGCTTGATGTCTACAATCGCTGTTTGTTGACTACTGGTGGAATTGCCGTATCAGATAAGAAAAAATATATACTGTTCAACCACGCTTCTGAGAACTCCGGTTGGCAGAATGCCAAGCCGATACCATTCACACTGTAGGGAGAATAGCCCCGGCAAAAGAAGCTGAAATCACCGCTCTTTATCTTAGGCAGCATACTTACGCTTGACGGACTTCCCCATTTTCGACATGGACTAGCCATTTTCGCCCATGCGCAGTTCTCTCCAGGTTTCTATCAAGCGTGGTGCATCAGTATATATACAAAACATGTAGGGCTTATCTTCGCCCGAAAGCTAGGCGAACAGGTTCTCCGAGCTCGTTTACCTGATAAGTAAGCATATTTTTCCTATAGCTTTGTTTTTGTCGAGATCGATGAGCACCGAAAGAATGGACAACTTTTTGGACCTGATAACGGTAAAGTTGCCTAAGTAAAAATAGTTTCCTTCATCTAGGTTCAACTGACCATAATGTTGTGTTGGGTAAAGTTGTTAGCGGGCGACTCCCATTTGATACAGTTTTAAGGAAGGCTGATACTTATTCATTGCTTGTTGCGATTTCCATAGATTTTTTTTTCGATATTGGTCTTAAATTGATTTGATGGGCGGGATGCACTGGGGCCGTGAATAGGAACAAATAATTTTCTTTGACGATTTCAAGTACAATCCTTTTATCTCCGATAGTTGGGCGTTCGCTTGCAGGTACCGTGGAGAAATGCCATCTAGAAGATATTTTTCAGAACGCTACGATGATCTATTATCAACTTCGTGCTACAAATAACATCGCGTTTCATTTGTGCTCTTTAATCGATACAATAGACAGTCATAAATGCATTTACGAGTTGAATAAGAAATAATGCCATTGCCGTAGGAACATCTTAAGGTTACTTTCCAGCTTGTCAATTCTACTACCCATGTGTGTCGCACACTATTCTTAAGTAATCCTCGAAATACGTTTTTCGTTACCTTGCGTGGTAACCAGATATGTTTCCCATTGAATATGTAAGATATAAGTGCAAAAATTGCACTTTACACAGACTAATGACTACATATATCCATCAGGTAAAAAATTTAATCGCTTTTCATCAATCTTTTTCGGACACCCCTATATCTCCAATATTCTTTAGAGTAAAAATTATAATATTTGTAGTAAATTGTCTTATTTGTATAACAATTTCTCTAAAAAGCAAAGTTATATAAAATCTGATCGGAACTACTCTTTACTCAAACATTTTGAATGCAATTTCACAATGCATTCTTATATAAATTTTTAATGAAGAACTAAATGTCGTACTTGTATAACAAACTTTGATATTTTAATTTTGTTCTATTTTAAGTGTTTTAGTATAAAATGTTTTTGAAATGATTCTTTATTAACTGTTCTTTGTTCACATTTTTATATTGATAAAAAAATTAAATAATCAGTTATTTATTACTTTTTTTTTCAATCTAATTACTCTCTTATTTGTTTCGTGTTTTACTCTAAATTCGCTATTACAATCTTGAAGATAAGCAGCCTTTATATAGCATTAAATAAAGGAACTCTTTTGTTTAGAATTATCTTGTTTCCTAACAGACAATTAAATATTTATCAAAATGCTTTTGATATGATGGCTTGAGCAACGGGAACATTTAATAAGATATTCATGGACAGAAAAAAATGTTTATAGCACATAATCATATCTGCGGGATACTCTCCAAAGCACGAGTGTGGTTAAATATTGAAGCAATTCTTCTGAGGAACGTTCTCGGCAAAAACAAATTAATCTTCCACTAACGTGCACCACTTGACAATCATTGTTCGTTAATGTCCGGAGTATGGGAATACTTAGCGAGTTGGCTGTGCCGCAAATGAAAGAGTTTTTTAATGCCATGGCTTATTTCTTTTTAGTGGAAAATGTAATGTTCGGTATCTCTTTTATTTTTTATTTCATTTTTGCAATGGAAATAAAGCATTGTCGGAAATCGATGACTCTATTTTCGTTTTTAATATATGAAATATTTAAAACGATTATTTGGGCCTAATATGAGACAATGCTTGGGATTAATAGGAGACGGTGCTTGAGGTTAATAAGATTTGGGTCTAGTGCGAGACTGTGCTTGTGGCTAGTGGGAGACTGTACTTGTGGCTGGTGGGAGACTGTGCTTGTGGCTGGTGGGAGACTGTGCTTGTGGCTGGTATGAGACTATTCTAGCTTAAAACATCTACCACAAATAAAGACAGTGTTAATCTTTTGACTTTTTGTTTTCATATGCCAGCTAGGTCCTCTTTTTTGCTACCCTAATAGAATATTCTATGTTTGTTACAGATTTTTAATTTAATTATATGAAATGGTAGCTAGATGATTTTACATTTTAGTTTTACACCTCAGGCTAAAAAGTGACATTGAAGTTAAAGCCTGGGTAATTTTGAACATTGAAAATGATTCGTAATTACATACCGATTTCTTTAACTGACAAATAGTCATGCTAAAATACCATTGTTTTTATAAAAATTCGTTTTTTTAATTATTTATATATGTTATAATAGTGGCTGGAGATGAAATCGCTCCATGATGCCAGTAGCGCACAAAACTTTTAAGACTCCCGTTAAGGGTTAACCTTTTGAAAGCTGCAAATGAAAAATTTAGTTGGTATATAATTTAATATTTCTTTCTTTAAAAAATTTTTCATATAAGGAAACACACTGACAAATAAACAAACAAAATTGTATATACATTTTTGGATATTGATTCAAGGGGTTTTGCAAACGTTAAAAGGTTGAGAAACACTGAATTGGTGTAAACAGAAAAATAATTGCGATAAATTTGATTGTAAATATTTTGGACTATCTGAATGTGTTTTTATAATTTTAAAATCTAATAATTTTCTGCTTAAAAAATTGTATCTTGAACTCATTAAGTATCAAACTGTAATAATTCTCGTGCGAAAATTGTTATTTATTAGGAGTATCCATAATTGTCTTTTTGCCCTCGTAAAATTCATATTAAATGTATTTGTTTTCAAGCAGTATTTAATCAGATTGGTCAGCATTGGTTTCTATGACACAAGCTATTTTTTTTAATCCCAATTTAAGCAGCTCTAAAGAAATACTCTTATAAATATTGCTAAAAGGAATAAGATACGGTATACAGAAAATTGTGGGATTGTTAGGTTCAAAATTTTATTCTTATTATATTTTAGACTTTTATTTTTCAACGCTTTATTTTTTCAACGATTTTTATTTTTTAATAGATAAAGTTATTGTGAATTTGAATACTAAATTACGAAAGAATTGAATATTTGAGCGTTGTTCATTGCAGCAATATATATATATATATATATATATATATATATATAATGTTTGTGTTGATGTTTATTCTACTTTGCCAATGTATCAACATAAGTGTCATCCAAATTAAGCTTTTTTACATATATTTTCAAAATTCTTTTGTCAAAACTGTCTTCCTAGGAACATATGACAAAACAGTTACATTTGCCAATTTGTGGGTATTTGGAATTAGACCCTCGTCATATTCTATAAGAATTTCAGTTAAACAAGTTGAAGAATCTATATTTAGAATATTCTAGCCATTTTATTTGATAGACTGTTAAAATTTTTGTGGTAGGTTGAACCAACTTTTGTGCTGCAGTAGCTGCAACTAGAAGATGGTGAAATGTTGTTCCAAAATTTGGAGCTATGATTCAACAGGAGCTCTAAATGCTGGAGCAATATTTCACCATCTTATGGTTGCAGCACCTAAAGTTGGTTTAACGTAACATAAAATTTTAAGTGTATCATGAAAATCCTGCTTTTACAGAGGCCTATTCCAAAAAATTGTATGAATTTTAAAGATTTTCTAGACATTGCGTTTATTTTTTCAACATGCTGATATAGAATCAAAGAAAAGAAATGCTAGCGTATAGAATTTTGATTTAAGACTTTTGATTGTAGGAATTTTAACTGTCTTGATACTTAATGGCGTATTTAAAGTCATCCTTACAAAACTTTCGGAGCGCGATTGCACCCTGTTTATCCCCCCCATTGGCTACGGCCTTGTCTGAAAGCGGCATTAACTATATGTACCCATTTTAATTGTATGTTTAGAGAGAATATAAAGAAAAAGTATTTGAAATATGTACATATTTTTTTCAAGCTATAATCGAGGCTAAACTTCAAAATTGGGCTCTAATTTATGACAAATTTAATTTTTTCCATCTCAATTAATTGACTGTTTTAGAACCATGTACAATATATTCCTAGAGCAGGAAATACATGACGCCGTAATATTGACAAATTTGACTATAACCGTTTCCAAAATAAAAGTAAATTTTTAAACCAAATATCTTGTGCTCGTCAAATAACAAACTGTTAGAATTGCCGTGAGAAAATTTATATTTAATTACATGAAATCCTTTTAGATAGCAACAAATAAAGGAGTGGGAAAAATTAATCTTTAAATGATTCTCATAAAGATACCACAAATCTGTCCTTGTCAACCAAACTTTCATTAAATGCTTTTACAGAGAATGGAGTCTAGACAAGACATTTTATTTTTATCCACGGAGAAAATCTTAGAAGGTGACTTTCCCCTATCTCCTTCTTGTTCCACCCGCGTACAAATTAATGTGGGATTTGAAAGGGAAGAGTTTATTGCGAAAAGCATTTAAGCAATCTGTCAGTATAAGTTGGTACCTTTTTTGCAGTAGAAGCATTTCATAAAAAAAGGTTAAAGGAAATTCTGAAATGTGTTAGAAGTTTTAGACAGACCTTGAAAACACGACAAAAAATCACTATCGTAAGCGAAATAGTTGAAATAAGAACGAGCATAATACATGAGTGCCCGCAAGGTTGGCCCCTCTCTGGATTTTCAAATGTAATTAACTAAACACTTTTTTCGCTCACGAATTTTAAAAAATATAAAATTTATTTTCTAGTGTTTTAAAAATAATTAAACTCTACAGTTAATGGACTAAGGATTTTTCAACAGAAGGATTCTGCCTTCTGACCCCACACCACTTCCCTCAATTCATCTCTTCATGCTATTCGCTTTGCACTACTAACTTTTGCAACCTAATAAATTTATTAAGTTTTTAGTTGAATAGTATGAAAAATTCCTGATTAGTCACTATAACTTTCATTGCTTGAAAACAGTATTGCAGAGATTCACTATTATGGAGTATTGTGGAAGATTCCCCATTTACTATTATTTTCATTTGTTGAGAAAAGTATTGTTGCATGTATTGTATGTTTTGAAAGTCGTATGTAAGAATGTTTTAAGATGAATGCAATTACGTAAGGTGTATGCATGTATATAAGTAAAAGCAGGATGTATGTTAAATATAGAGGTAATGTATTAACAAGTATAGGGGGTATTTAGCATGAAGACACAACCAAACTTATATTTAACGAACCTCTATTTTACAAACTTTTCCTGGGTACGAAGAACATTTTATAAATATCTTTGTAAAGTAACCTCCAAATAGCGAAGAGCATTCTCTATTTAACCAACTTATACTTGTGATCTATTTTATTTTCTCAATTTCCGGACATTTTAAATTTATTCCTTTTTAAACATATTTTATTACGCTCAAAAAATTTTAACTTGTTTTATTAAGCACCTGCCTCTCAGTAAGTTGTAAAATTGTCATTCTTTGCATTTAATCCAGGGAGTGCAATCTTTATTTATTCCACTTCACCAGAGAACGTTTCAAAACTCCTCCTTTAACTCTCAATAAGGAGAAAAGGCATGTTTACAAACAAACATTTTCGTCAAGCAATCTATAATACCTACATTTTTTGCTTTGGCGATCATTGCAGGAAACACCATAGTAGCGTAGACCAATCGTATCGCAGAGAAGTTAATAGTAGACCAATCGGATCGTAGATGACTTATATGTAGACCAATCAGATCGTGTGTACAAGAGTCATAAAGAATGACAGGTATCGTGTTAATCATTTTAGTTCTTATAAGGAAAGGGCAGTGGACGTCACTGTTGGTTCAATTACGGTAAGTTAGCAAGAAAAAACTCTTATTCTTTATGACTCCTACTATACACATGAAATGGGGAAATTTGATTGGTCTACGTTAAACAGGTGTATAATGAGATTGGCGTACGTCGCCATGACGATTCCTGCAATGATAGCTACGACAAATGAGGTAGTAGATTGGTTGATGGAACTGTTTGTTTGTAAACATGCCCTTTCCTTATAGCTCAAAAATGTCAAAGCGAAAGTGTTTGAGCATCAACGAAAAAGAAATTTCATTCTTGATAATGTGGATAAAAGTGTGAAGAAAGAGGATATTGCTTTAAAATTTTGTATTCCGCCCAAACAGTATCGGCCATAAAAAAAAAAAAATAGTGATAAGATATATGAAAATTATAATAATTAATCAAATTCTTCTGTTCAAAACATTTAAAAACACGTATCTATTATGAAGTGGATACTCACAATGCAAGATAAAAAATATATTATGCTCTTTTATTTAACTTATTTCCTGTATGTAAAGATGGAATTTTGTAATAGATTTTTTAGAGTTTCGTTCATCTCACAAAACTCTATTCGTTTCGATTTTCTGTCTGTCACAGAGCCGGTTCTCAGAAACTGTATAAGTTAGACTTGAAATTTCGTGTACTTACACCTGAATACCTATACTGTCACGCTGAAAATAATAAAATTTTGAAAAAGTCTTATTTGAATATAGAGATAAAAAAAATCAAATCTAACAGCCTTTTCCTATTAAATTTAAACATTTTTCATTATAGCAATTGCCAACAATTAAAAATCCTCAATAAAATTCTTTCTACAATAATTAATTTTCTATTGAAAGAATTCCACATGAAAATGAAATAAAGTTTCACCAATTGGAAAAAAATATTAATATGACGACATATTGCTAATAAAACGGAAATTTTCAAACATTTGTCAATAATAGAAGGAGTATGAGTATGTGTAAGTACAGAAAGCAGGTTAATATGTCGTCATTAGATAATCAAAAAGAAAATTAATCTGTCGTCATATCGGAAGTTTTTTTTCAAACGTTTGAGAACAATACAAAGAGTATTAGTATGATAATAGATAAAGCAAGTACAAGGCTAACGAAAAAGCCAGGCTACAGCGGTGCATTCCACTTATCTTTTTTTACAGACCGCTAGTGTGACGTGATGCTCTTTTCCTAAACCTGCATTGGTGGATTCGAGTATCACGTGACTCCCGCGGTCTGTAAAAAAAAGATATGCGCAAAGCACCGCGGTAGCCTTTCTTTTTCGAAGCAAGTACGAGGCTAACGAAAAAGAAAGGCTACCGCGGTGCTTTACGCGTATCTTTTTTTACAGACCGCGGGAGTCACGTGATACTCGAATCCACCAATGCAGGTTTAGGAAAAGAGCATCACGTCACACTAGCGGTCTGTAAAAAAAGATAAGTGGAATGCACCGCGGTAGCCTGTCTTTTTCGTTAGCCTCGAAGCAAGTAGATATGACGTCAGCAAGTGATTATAACGTCATATGAGTTTGAGGAACGTTTTGAATCATGATAAAAACCCAATTATGGAAATATTGGCATATTTTAACATTTTGAAGTTCTCTATTCAACATGTTTAATTTTGAAATATTTTTTTTTAAATATCGTGTTTAGTCCACCTGACAGATATTATTATGACAGGGTATATAATAGCAGGCCGGTTCAGATATTCGAAGAAAAAAAAACCCAGTAAATTTTTACTTTATAAACAAACATGACTTTTTGTTTTTTTAATGAAATTTATTTGGATTTATTAAAGAAAGGATAGTGTTTTGAAAAGAATATTAAACTAAACCCTTTGTGCGATCATCACACTTACCCACTTGTTCTCACTTTCTGATACTCTAGAATTATGAACAGGGGTGCGTTTCCAATGCCATTGCAACACTTTAATATTTTTGACTTAATTATAAATTAATAAATTATTTTTAAGCATTTTTTCGTTAGCCGGGCACAGGCGATAAATCGCCAAATAATCTGTATGGTTATAACTGTATAATGTGTTAAAAAACAATGGAATTAATGATGCGCCAAACCACTCTCGCCAAAATATGCCGATTGGTTGGTTGTATAATGTTTAATGGCACAAGGTCAAGGGAACAAGCTGCGCCAATTGGTTGTGAAAACTGGAACAATGAAATGTTTTAAACACTAAAAAGTAGAAATTAGAAATTAAAAAAAATAAGGAAGGTAATGTTTCTTAATTACTCTTTTAATTTAATGGTTTCATATTAAATTATGATTTTACGTTGAGAATATAATTTAGAAATTTTGAATATATAGTTTAAATAATGCTTTTTTCTTTTCTGTTGCTATATCTCAAGAAAAGAGAGAGCCAATAGTTTTTTAAATCGTTCATAGTTAGCTCTTTCTATCAAGCATAAATTAAAGAGGCGAATTTTCAGAAATCTGGGTCTACGTCAAAATAATGCATTGAAACGGAAATTTTTTGGAACTATATGAATTGAAGTGCTGAAATTAGGTATGATTTTTAAGATAAACATTGAATGCTTATGAAAGTGTTTTTAAATCTAATTTTACTTTTAGTTATAAACAATTGCAATTACTTTTTTATATGATATTTACAGTTTATGAAATCAATTTTCCTTTATGTATAGTTTAAAGTATTTTGAAAGGTGAATCTTTTATTTAACGAATTTTCTATATAACTATTTTTCTGGATTTAGCGGATTCGTTAAACAGAGGTCCGACTGTAACAATAGTCATTAGTTTTAACTACTCTGGTAAGTAAATTAACCTGTAACTGGGGTGACGAAAAAGTAAAATAACACGGGGCGCGCGATCTGTATTGTAAGAAACTCGGCTTACGAGAGAAAACAAAAGTTTCCAAAGAAATTTTCGTATCGAAGACGTTTCTAAAACAGTTTTTTTTCTTAAAAAAAAAAAAAAAAAAAAAAAAAAAAAAAATCGTCGGTGTAGTTGACACAGTGCACCTTCCCAGTTACTGATTAAATTCTTGTCTATTCTTCAGAATTTAACCAAAAATAAACCTTTTTTTAAGTTTGATTTCTAGATAATGTCGTTGACTTTTCCCCTTTCATTGAAAAAATTTTCATAGAAAAAAATTCAGTAATTTATTAATATTGAATTATTTGAAATATCATTTTTATGAGGAAATATTTTCTCTAAACTATCATTAAAAAGCAATAATTTGAAAGGGGGAAAATTACAATGAAAATCGGCTCTATTTGTGAAAAGGACAATTTAATTTCAAAATCTGGATAACAATCGGTGCAAAAAGATAAATGGAGTTAGGTCATCGAACTTATTTTATTAACCCACTCTTTTCTTGGCAAGCATTTACGTAACATTCAGCACTATCCATTTTACTTTGAAAGGCCATTGACATTTTCAAAAATTGTAAATGGTTGTTTATTTCATTGCTCAGGTCAGTTACTTCCCAATCTTTTGAAATCAAGATGCATATGTATTTAATAAACATCTGGAAAATGTAAAAACTTCAACTACTTTTAAAATATTATAAAAGTTGTTCTTAAGATAATAGGTCATCGAAGAATAAAGTTGCTTTATTTAGTCGGAATAATTTTTTATCATTGATTTGGATGTTTTAAAATTGCTTAGAAAACGTACTACTGAAGTTTTAAAATTAGAAACAGTTTTTTTTTATATTATTAATAATTAATACAATTTTTAATTCATTCTTTTTCGGATTACATACTTAACTTCAATTTGATACGTGCACTACAGGTTATTTGCGATTACATTAAATCCGAAATGTCCTATACAAACAGGTTAGATAAATTAATCGTCGACAACTAACATTGTAATCAGCATAAACAGTTGAAGTGAATAAAAGTGTCAAGGTACATTTTTCTCAAATATTATTTAATTTTAGGAATAAAGGTTTTATGAGAATTTATTATATGTAAACGGTGTAACGGATACATGGGCAATTCGAGCGCGGCTTAGAAGAGTTAGTAGACTTTTCTTGATATCAAGAACTTGTGGGTGTTTGGTTCTGTGGGAATTAACTGCCTGAAGACTAGACAGACTATCTCTCTCTCTATATATATATCCAGTACAGGGCTATGCCTGTTTGTGTGTTGATCCATTCGAGTGCTTGGAGGATGGCATATATCTCAGCTTGGTATACCGTGTTGTTGTCGTCCGGTCCGCAAGCCTACTGGTGGATGAAATTTTGAAGCGCTTCTTCAGAATTACTGGAAAACAGAACTCTCGTCATTCTGCCGTAATTGTGAAATATTTTAAAAGATAAAAATTGCAGCTTTTGAAGATTTCGACCAATGGTTGAATATAAATAACAAATTTTGTTATTTTAAATAGAATTTCAGGGACATGGAAATCGCGAAACGTTGTCAAAAGGAAGTACTTTGGATTAATATTTATTTCGATGTACATGGTACATCCGGTTTCATGGTACAAAATGTTTCTGCCTCGTATTTCAAATTGTTGAGGTCGGGGCTCTTAACAAAAAAAGCCCGAATTCATCTCTACTACAAACACAAAGATTTGTTATTCTTGAAAATGCGATAGATTATTTTTTAATATTTACTATTTTTATAATTTTAATAATTTAAATAATTTTTAATATTTAATATCTAAGTGTTAAGTTTTTCTAGAAGAATTTAGTATCACCTGCATTAACATTTTGAACATGCTGCCAAGAAGAATATAACAAGAAAAATACAGCAAAAGAGTATCCCTTCAATTTTCACGAAATTAAATTTTTGTTACATAACATTTTCTTCTACTGTTAATTTCGGTTGTAAAAATTTCTTTTCTGGTATACTTTTTCTTGCCCACAAAAAACGAATAGTACGTTCTAGTATTTCACGTAAATTCTTGCACTTCCAGTAAAACCGAATTAAATATGTATTGACTTATTATATTATTACTTAATCAAAAATTTGAATTTCCAACATTAGGTCGTAACTTTATTCAACTGAATGATCATAGACATAGTTATTAACACGATGGAGAAATGCGCAGCAAACATTAATAAATAACATAACGAATAAGTATAATCATGTTCATTGATCGTCATTTTGTTTTGAAAGTTATGATAATCATAAATATGTTATTAACATAAATAAATAATGCAACAAACATAATTAACTTAACAAATATAGTCTTATTGATTGATTATTGACTAAGCAGTCATTTTGTTTTTCAAGATTATGCTGCATATACTTGATGTGTATAAATTACATAAATCATATACAGGACTGCATAAAAGAACTTCGTTCACTTCTTTTTATTGACAGAACTTGCTGAAAGGGAATTGTGAACTGCGGTAATATGTTTCCTAACTGAAATAAAGTTTAGCATACTATGTAGTATACTATATACAAATCTATGGATGCTATACAGGGCTGCACAAAATAATTCGGATATCTTTTCGACTATTGATGGTAATTGATGACATTGGTTTTTAAATGTATTATGCATTTTCCAAATTGTTTACTTAGACATTTCTCTCAACTTTAATAATTATCTTGTAAGACTTTGCCGCATTGTAAACAAACCTACTAGGCGGGGCTAGTTGAGCTAAAGCTGAAAGGTAGGCCTCCTTGCCCAGTTTGACTTTGATTTTGTTTTACTTAAACATCTTTCACATTATCAAGTAGTGAAGTTTTGTTAAAGTATTCTGAATGTGTTGGAAAGTGTTTGATAATCTATGCTTGAAGCATGATTTTTCGTTATTGTTTATTTTATTGTGCCAAAAAAAAAAATCTTCAATGTTACTATATCTTAGGTGATAGACAAGGTAATTTAATGAGACTTTCAGAAAATGTTTTAGAAATTATACAGAATGAAATTACTTGAAGATGTAAAATACTTTGCGTTTCAAGAAGTTTTACAATTTTTACTTGTTTCGTTAAATAACAAGTAACAAACTTTTTTGCTTGAAACAAAATGTTGAAAATTTTTACTTATTAGAGTATATCGTTCTTTTCTTTTAATTTAGTTTTATTCCTTAAACTTTAGTTCCTTTTGAAGAATACCATCATACGAAAAATTTGAAATAGTCGCATTTGAACCTATTACAAACTGTTAGCAGTTTCGATCAAATTTCAGTAAAGTTTACTTGAAATACTTTTCAACAAACATATTATTTTAATTAATCTTTTGTAAAATTTCTTGTTTTTAATTAATATTTTATTTAAAAATTCTTAAATTAAATTAAAGCACATTTAAAAAAAAGTGGTGCCGCACATAGTCAATCACTTTCATGGCCGCATAGTTAAACTAGTCGTTGGGGGACACCGTAATACTTACCCATCATGGATATGCATAATATAAAATATGAAAATAAAACGTGTGTAAACTATTTATAAAATGCATTGTAATTCGAAAAAAATCGTGACTTGATGACGTCATAAAACTTTAAATGCTCTATTACTCCAAAATTGATAATCATATTAACTGACGGATTACTGTGTCGGATTAAACCTCTCCTCATTTCCAATTAAAATATATCTTTGAATTGAAATTTGAATGAAATGCAGGGTCATGAAAAATCGAAGAGTGTGGAAAATATGATTATAAATATCTCGGCAACTAATTATCCGATTGACTTCATTCTTTATGCAAAATTTGTTTTTTTTATTGTCTTTTATATTCACTCCTTAAAATAAAGTTTCGAAAATTGTTATATACCTTTCATCAGAACGAATATTTCGAGAGTCCAAAAAAAAAAAAAAAAAAAAAAAAATAGTTCCGGTTGATTGAGGTTACTGAAATTCAAGAATCTTCTTCCCATTATTACATACTAAGTACATACCAATTTTCAAGTCTCTATCTCAATTTGTTCTGGAGATAGAGCGTTTACAGACACACAGACAGACGGACGGCAATTTTTTTTTTCTAAAAATATATTTTTCGGAATCTCCAGTGTCTGAAACGTGTAAATCCGTCAATTTTTTTTTAGATTTTCAAAACGATTACAAGACTTACCCTATACTGCGTATGATGGGTAAGTAAAACGATAAAACTTATTGGGGGGGCCAAGGTCTATTAAAGTATACGTCATGAGTATAGTTTTTTAAATAGAAAAAAAAATAAGTTCAAGCATTTTTTTTTTCAATTTCAAGTTAAAATAACGAATAACTGTAAAGTCAGGATTTGAGTCTTATTTCTATGCGTTAATGTTATTTTATAACACTAAGAAAAGTAGTTTAAAAAGTGTTGTGAGTTGGACTACTTTTTTTTTTATTATTATTCAGATAGCTTGATTGCTACCTCTGTTGTTTTGAAATATATATATTATCCTTTTGTTAATGACATTCAATAAGGCGAATATTGCAATTTTCTAAAGTGTGGTAGCAATAAAACAATTTGAATTGTTTAATTAAAATGTAGCCAGATTGGCAACATTGAGTTAAAATGAAATTTTTCATCCTTTACTAAATCATTAAATTTCAGGTACATTTATAGAGGATCTAAGCTAGTAAAATTAGAGGGTGCCGCAGCTTTAGAAATCTATGCGACAGCTGAAAATGTGTACAGTCGGGGGGTTTTGTCATGCTTATGCAATTTCTTCTCTTTATTTCATTAATATAGTGATGTTTAAATTGTTATCAATTGTGTATTACTTTTTTAAAAATTAATTATTCAAAAAGTTTATTTTCTAATACCAAAAAAAGAAGAAAAAAAAATAACATGCATTCGAATTTCTACTTGGGTCTTGCAGACTCTCCATGCTGCCCAGGCCAGCTCAAGTATTACCAAGAACGAAAAATCATGTATCAAGCATAGATTCTGAAACTCACACACTAACAGAATATTATTAGGAAATTTCACTTTTTCCATGCAGTGAAAAGAGATATCTAAATAACGAGCTTAAAAAAACACATAATTCATAAAAATTCATTTTCAGAAATCTACTATCTAATCTACTGAAATCTACTAAATCTAGTTGCTATCCACATCCAGTAATGTGTGCGAATTCTTTCGTGCAGCCTTGTATATGATCTGTAAAATTTACACACACCACGTAATACGCTAAAAATTAAATAAGTTTAAAAATGTATACCACAGCGGAAAACCCACTTTCAGCAAATATCAATTATAGTCAGTCCTGTTTTCGAATTCTTTTGTGCGTCAAGAATGATGTGTGTAAATGAATGATAAATGTATCCATAATCTACAGAAAACATGTAGCGTACCTCAGTGAAAATTTTTAATCTTGCGTTTGAAGCATCAATAAAATGTTCCGCAAACTATTTCCCACCATATATCATAAAATAACGGAATGTTTATATTTTATGTGTCCCTGTAAAATAATTATAAATGCTAAAAAAGCACTTCATTTTCAATACCGGGCATTCTATAGCAGCCATACTCAACCTGTGGGCCGCATGTGGCCCGGCGACCTTTTATGTGCGGCCCGAGACACATAATCATTAATCCCTAATTATGAAATTAAGATTCTCTTTGAAAGTTTTTAACACCTTCGCTGTTCCTTTATAAATTTTCATGGGAAGACAAAATCTGCCAGTTATTTGTAATTACTAATTTAAAATCATGTTAAAACATCTTTAACACCATTTCCTTAGTCAAAAATTCTTTTTTTTTAATGTAGTTCTATTCGTGCTATAGTGGTGTATACTAATCAAACATTTATTACAAATTAATTAAATTTGCACTGTATATTTCTATATTACAAAATAGTTTTTTAATTAAAAAAATGAATGATTTATTAAAGAAAATCTTTTTTTTTTCCCGCTTTAGAATTTGATGTTGCTGCTTTGTTATATTATGTTTTATACTTATCATATCGCTAATAATGCTCATTCGAATTGTCGAGGAAAAAAATGGCAGAAAAAAGTTTTACATTCCTATTTCTAAACAACAATCTTCGAGGCATATTTCTACATCATTTTCAATAGAAATCTACCCCGAAGTAAATTTTTTGGAAATAGTGGTGTTAAAATTTTTTGGTAACATTCCTTCCACGAGAAACGTTGAATACTACTAATTATATTAACTTTTTATTTTGTTTTGTTATACTACTTTTCTTATCTTATTATTTTAATTACCCCCCTTTTTTACATTATTATATAAAAAGTGTGTTGCGGCCCGCGAGAAGAAAAGGTTGAGTATGGCTGTTCTATAGTAAACCTCAATAACATAAAAATTGCATGGAAATCAGAGTATATTTACGAGAGTTCGGAGTACGGAAAGACAGACAGACAAACATAATGCATAAACATTTTTCAACAATGTTTAAAAATGGTAAAAGGGCGGGGGGAGTTACTGTATATTAAACGAGGAGGTGTTCTCAGCTTAATTCCTTTATTTCATTTAATAAATACCTAAATGATTTGCTTTCGAAAACAGACGCTTAAATGTTTTGGCAAAGGATTTGGCACCCTCCAATTTTGCTTGAAATTAAAACTGTGCTGAGCGGATGATTTTCTTCTCATACTTCGCCAAGTGCTGTTGATAGTCTATTTTTAACTTGCTTTGCGAATAGGTTTCTATTTAAAGCGTCTGCGAAAATCTATTCATATAAAAATATTAAATTTTTCTCACGAGTCTAAATAAAGAAAACACGGCCACGCATGTCACCTGTTTCATTAGATTTATTTCTCGGACAACTTAGTATTAAGACATTTTGTAACACTTTATCTTAACTATTTTTGACACTTTTATTTGTTATTCGAGACACTCTTGATGAGAAATTTTCTTGATGTTATAACTTAATCTTAATTAGCTGTGGTGTCAGAAAAACTTCTTTTTGAACATATTGTTTTAAATATAATAAATGTTCTTTTCTTGATAACTTAATCTTTGTTAACTGTGGTGTCAGAAAAAATTATTTTTGAACATATTCTTTTAAATATAATAAATGTTCTAATATTCTAATAAAAATTCTGAATATAAAAATGCATACTTGAATTTGTTATTTCGTACATAATATGAAAATGATTTTATTTTATCGGACGTAACTTAAAATTATTCGTGTAAAAGTTAACAGAAAAAAAAAAGCCGAATCTGCGACATATAAAAATCTCTTACTTACGAAAAACTATGTTCTTTCTAAAAATGTTTGGGTGAACCCAGAGTTGGACAAATTTGTAATTGCAATTACCTGCAATGTAATTACATTTAATTGTATGTAATTGATTATAATCAATTCCTGTTCTTGATAGTTACACACATTCAAGAACAGGAATTTCGTCAAATAATGGGATGGGGGGCTGTTCCGGCTACAGTGTTGCAAGAATTTTTTACGGCATGAATTGTAATTATAATTACGTACAATTACATTGCAGATAATTGCAATTGCAAATTTGCCCAACTCTAGGTTAAACTTGTATATTAAAAACTGGAAAGTTGCTTTTCTCTCCAATTTTAGAGAAAGGCGAAATTTGAAGAGGTTAGAAGATTATGCTTCCTATAAGGAAGACAGAAGTCAACAGGCAAATTCAAAATCTACTTGTTTTTGATTTTTTTTCAGGAGGGAAGGGGGGGGGGGGTAGACAAAATGGTTGTTGTGATAAGTTTCAAACATTTCTGAAAGTGGTATACAAAGTAACATTTTCCTCATTTGTTATCTTGCCAACGGTGCTTTTAAACACTTCTTTCCACTTTGTAAGAAGAGAAGAAACATTTCTAGCAGGAAATTTATTATATATAATAAATTTCTCTCTCTCTATCTGTTTTTTGTGTAAGTGGAAAGGGGGGGGGGGAGAATATCTAAGAAACCTACAAATTGGTTGGTACTTCTAGATATAAAATGTAATGGTCTAAGTTTAGAATCGCTGAAAACTATTTATTAGAGAATAACCAATTTTATACATGCTTCTTTAAGAAAGTTTTCGTAAGATACGTAACTCGCCCAAAAACAACCGCGAGCATAGAGCGAACAATTTTTGAATTTTAAATGCTCATTTTGTTCGAAATATTACGAACAAAAAATATAGTTTGCAGTTTTGAAGATGCACAAAATTTCACATACTGTATTAAGGTATTCAATATTATTCGAAAATGCATATTATTTGAAATTTACAATGACGTAAAAAAATCAAACTGTTTAATTTTTAAAAAGAAATATTTGTAGAAGGATACGGAGGATTGACTTTTTAAAACCTGAAATCGCTGTTGAGCTTGATAAACAATTAAGTCTATCTGTCTGTATGTACTATCTGTGTGTATATACACACAGATAGACAGGCGTTACTATCTTTTCGCGAGTCTGCAGTTTAGCATTTTAATGGCCTTTTAGCCTTGAATCTTTTTACAGCCAAAACACAACTCAAAATTTACGATTCGATATTTTAATGTATTAGTCGCGTCGCCAATTTTTTGTGCATAATGAAACATATGCATAGAAATCCCTTTGACCTAACGACGGGTCAAGAGTAGTTTGCCATTTTCCATGTAGAAAAATGTGGAGGAAGACTTGGAAGTACCTACACTTCTTTTTAAAAAACTAATTTAATTACAAATTCAATATAGTCCTGGTACAAACAATCTAAATGCATCATTACGAAATGTCTGAAAGCTAGAAAAGTAGATTTGCACCCATTTAGTGCCTGTTTGGTTCGCAACAAAAATATCTTCAATGAGACTCCATTATTTGACCACCTTATACAAGACATTTGATACTGAAACTTTTTCTGAAAACTGTAAGATATATACATTTTACCTAAATGATCAAGGCCGAAGAGCACCACCTTGGAGGTGTCCGGGTAAACCGGCCCTTCTTGGCCTTGTCCTCGTATGGATTCACTAGAATCTGGAATCGGCGGTGAAGTACGACTGCTTTCGGCAGCCGTAGCTTATCATTACCTAAATGATCGAAGAAAAGTACTATAATGCCCTATTCAGGGCCGGATTAAGCCAAAAAGAGGACCAGGGCCTAGTATTTATTCGGAAGACATCTTCCTATAGTGTCACAAAAAATTTAACATTTTGTATGTTTTAGAATACCGATATGAAGGGGGTCACAAAACATGGGCTCAGGCACAGTTACATCTTGCTTTAATGAAACCCTGGCTCTATGTAATCGGCGAAGATTTCATAATAACTTCTCCCAAAATTGATTTTGCAAAGTTAAAAACAGAGATTATATTAGAGTTTACTTGTTTTGTCAGCTGTTATTTATAAAATTAGATGCTGAATTTTGGGTCCCAGATATATCCTATACTCTTTTTATTGTATTAAATCAGTCAAATGATATATTACCTGGATTTTGGACTGGCGCATCTTAATCGCGAAAAAATTACCGAATAAAAGTGAAGCTGTATGTTTATTTCTGAATTGCTTTTTACTTTGTTGAAAGACAGACTCAGTATGAAATAAAGTGAACATCTTATTTCAACCCACTCCTACCCCAACTCTCCCTCAAAAAAAAAAAGTGGAAAGCTGCTAAATTTTGTGAAATATCTTTATGTATGTTACGTATCATTTTTCAATAGTCGTGTAGATTTTGATAATAGTTTTTCTATTTAAGAATTTTTCAAATGAATCCATATACATTTTAGTGCAATCTGTTGATAGCTTGTATGTCTGACTGTCCTTTTTGCTTTCATTCGTCCTAAGTATACAAATTTCCATGAAATTTGAACATGTAGCTGAAACACACAAGAAAAGCAGTTTTTTCTCTTTTTAATAAGCACATACATACATGCAAGCATAGTACATGTTTTTTTTTTTTCATAGGAGCATATGAAAAAAAATGTAAATGTTTTTATTTACAGTTTTCACAAAAAAATACTTATATTGCCACGATATTAGAATAAAGCACAATATTATCTGTATCTTAAGTAAATCTTTTACTGCACCAAAAAGGTGGTTCTTTTTCTGTATGTTTTCCATAATATATGCTTGCATTGAAATAAGTAATTATTTCTAACGTGAATGAATATTAATAAAATTTTAATATTTTATACAAATAAAAATTTTGAATTTATCATAATTTTTCTTAGTTTAATTTTAATCTAACTTACTAAAACTGTTTTTTAGATTTTGGGATAATTGATCCTTTTTGTATGCATTACACCTTTCTATAAATTGAGTAATATATTTTTATTTTGTAAATTAAATACTAATATATTACAATGGGGAGATTGCATATTGCAACTTCATGGCGGAATGCTATCGAGACCAGATTGTAGAGAAATATGCCTAATATATGCCGTAAGACAATACGATCTCGTTTGAAGTATCTGGGCGCTGATAGCCAAAATAACTTTTTTCAAAATTTTATCTGAATTTCTTATTTGTTGATTTTCTTAAGTGATATCTGTAGTCTGATTTGAAATCAATGTCTGACTTTTGGAAATTTTGTTTTGACTGGAATTCAAATAAAACGTGAAACATCTTATCAGCTATTGAATAATTCATATTTTGTGTTAGAGGATGTGGGTAGATGACTCATTTTTTATCCTCCCCCTTCCCGATAGGGTTAATATTTCCCCCTCTTTTTCTAAGATGTTTTGACTACTTTAACATAATTTAAGATCTGTATTTACAGCCTGTCTGTCTGATTTTTGTTTGAAGATTGTTTAAATTTGTTATACCTGTTTGAAGATTAACTCATGAGCATTTTTTTTCTTCAAATTCGTTTTAAATAAAAGTATTGCAACAAATTATTTAATAATATACTTTCCGTTGTTGTTGACGATTTCTTTTCATCGTTCAATAAGTTTTTTGATGGCTCGGTGATAGAAATCTCCCAATTATGATTCAAAGAAGTTGTCCAACCAAGCTCTCAATTTTATGCCCTTGTTGAACGATACACCGCAAAGTGATCGAAAGCGAACGAAACAGGTTAAAATTGGATGGTGCAAAATCTGGAGAGTATGGTGAATACAAAAAAAAATAGTGTCGAAAATTCTCAGTTTTGTCCGTTAGGCATTCTATTTTAATGATCTAAAAAGTCGCAAAAATCAATTAAATTAAAAATCTTAATACTCATTTGTAGAAAAAAAAGCTCTTTCAAATAATATTAAACATTTTGCCAATGCTTTGAATTTTTAAATTTGAGAAAAGGAAAAAAAAAAACCCATGAATTATTCCTAAACCTAATACAAGAACAGGTTTATTTATCAAATTTTAATGCATTTTAATTATATTAATCTGATTTTATTTCGATGTATAACACCCTCATAGTTATTACATGTGTTAATGTGTACATCAACAGATAAAACATACTATTTAAAAATATGATAGTGTTATGAACGCTTCATATCTCAAATAAAAATAATTTTTTATAACTGATATATACATTAAAATTTGAATATATCTGTTTGTGGCAATAAAAAATAAAAGTTATAAGGGGGAGGAGGGGCTACACGTTAATAAGGAGAAGCATATAGAAAAAAAAATTCCTTCTCTTAATATTACATAAATATAGACATAAGATGGTTTGGGCCACAAAATTTTATTTCTTTTTGTTTCTAAGCGTTTTTTATTGGGTTCACATTTTTTTCTTGAAACTAATATTTGTACATGCATATATACTATATATGTTACTTTTTTTAAGGATTTTTTTTTTAAATTAGTTTCTAAGAATTTAAAAATTAATTTTTGCCATATTTAAAAATTAATATTCTAAAAGAATAACACTTTTTGCGTAATTTTTTTATTCTTGAGTACAGAAAAGAATAATTTATTTTCAAGACTTAAAAAAATATTTTTTTAACAGAAAAGTTTAAGTATATTTTACTACAAGAATCACATTTTCAAAATTTTCTTTCGAAGCAAAATGTCCTGAAGAGTATTTAATCAATATATAACTGAAGATAACGGTCTCGTAACTTTATATCTAATAGAAATTAAATATATTAATTTCAGTATTACAAATCTTAAGAAAATTAATTCTCAGATAAATTTATTTAAAATTTTAAGTACTCTGTGTCATTTTATACTGAAATATTTATACTGTTAAAAATCTGCAGCAAATTGTCCAGTCATCCAACAGTTTTTGTAAACTGTTATTTGACCGAATTGTGAAGCGTTTTCATTGATCAGGATAGATTAAAATTATGGTTTAAGTAACCGTTATCTACAAAAATAGTCGAATGATTGGTCCGTTTCCTTCAAATTTCCAACAGTGTAGAATCATTTTTTAGTCCGAAAAAGTGCGACATTTTTTAGATTTGTGTGCCCTAAACTACCTGAAATTATTGTAATGATCCATGTATCTATATCCATGTAACTAATCTCTTGCGTACCCTAATCACAGGGACAAAATTTAATATAATTTATTAAAATTTATATAATTTATACCATAATTTAACCCTTTTTTTTTTCGATTTATAAGATTTTTTTTTTTACATTTTAAGTATTGTTTATTTGAGCATAGGCCAGATGCGTTTGTGTATAGTCTTAAAACCTTTAACCCTTTCCGGCACAGACAAATTCTGTTCGTAAAATGCAAAATTACTGACACCGGAATTTACAAACGACTTTTTTAGAAAATAAGAACTCCTTATTTTAAGCTTTCATTGTAGAAGCAAAATTTTATTAAAATATTCTTGGTGCCGAATGCAAGTTTGGAATTAAAATTAAGTGTGCCCGGAGTGGGACCACTGTTCCGGAAAGGGTTAAGTTCATTTTTTTTTTTGTCGATATTTCGTCATTTTTTCGTCAAATTATTTAAGAGAAAAATAAGTATTGAAACAAGAAATAAAGAAAAACCCTAGAAACATGTCTCAAAATTTAAACGAGGCTTTGAATCGATAGATGACCTAATCTTGGTAAAATTCTTTTTGAATCGTCTGGTATGAAAGACCTTGAGAAAAATGATAAAATCCTGCAAATAACTCTTAATTGGTCTTCGTTCAATCCTTACAGGCTAAGGATTTTTGATGATGCCAACCTTTTTGAGATAGTTTCAAGTACTAATATACTAAAATTCTAATATTTCTTCTATGATATTAGACACAAAAAAAAGTTCGTATTTTATTTATTTTTTTAAGATTCTTTATTTAAAAATTTTAATTATTTTGAAATTTCAATATGTAATTCAAATAGTTTAGTGCTAAAAAATGCCATCTGTAATCAAGATTATTTTTGAAAAAAAAAAAAAAAAAAAAAAAAAAAAGAAAAAAGGAGGATAAACAGCAAAACTATTGCAAAAATCTAATTAAAAAACATCCACCTCTTGAAGAGCGGTGGGATATATTTTATACCACCTAATTTTAATCAAGAATTATACTAGAATTTTGAAATTTTTTTTTCTTTTATGACGTTGGTGAAAAAAAGCTGTAAATTTGCATTTCCTTATTTTAAAATACAATTTTTGGAAAATTCTGGTGTGAATTCAACATTACAGAAACATAATCATTTGCTCCTGAAAGGGTTAAATTTTACAAAGAAATTCAAAACTTGCATTTTCAATTTTGAAAATATTCATTTAAAACGTTTTAATATCTTTAGTGGGACGAAGATATAATTATGGTTATTTAATGCTAAAATAAATTTTTTAGATGCTGAATTTTATGTACACACACACACACACACACACATATATATATATATATATATATTAAACGCGTCATGTCCTTAACTTTTGTATTTATTTTATATCTAAAAGAATATTTTGATATGTAGGGATAAAATTTAATCTCGCGGATATTCCTTTAATATGCAATGAAAAATGGTTAATTTACTCAAAATACTGAATTTCATTTGATAAAAAATAAATGATTCAATTTTTCTGCATTTTTAAAACGGAATTGCTTCTCAAACGTATCTGTTTAAAGTTACATTTACGAAATATAGAGGAGAATACAAAATATGAAAAAGTGAATATAGACCGACAATCTGGAAAGTACCTGGAACATTTCCAAATTGAAATATGCGTTGGGAACACTCACGTCTGAAAATTGTAATTTAGAAAAAGTGCCACATTTTTTTATATTTCATGAAAAATCAACAAGTCTAATTTTTTGCTAAGCTCTGATGTTTTCGAAAATTCACTGTTGCCAGAAAAATAAGTGTTAATCTAGTATACTTTATTTAATATTTTATGTAACAAAAGGAAAATCTTTTATGAATTGGAATATTTATATTAAACTAAATAAAACTATTATTCAGGAATTTGTCGGTTCAATCATGTGAATTTAAATTATTGCTTAACGAAATTATCAAATTTAAATTATAATATTTATATATTTTAATAAAGAATTCATATATTTAAGATACTTCAAGTAAAAACAAAGTATTAACAAATTAAATAAGTAAAGGTTTATTACCTTTCGATGATTTTGTGTAATCAAAGGTGTTTATGTTGCAAAAAAAACTTAAAATATTTCTAGTGAAATCTGTCGAATACCTTATTAAAAATATTCTGTAATCGCAACAATTTTGTTTAAATTGCACCGAATATTAAGGTGGTTTTATAAATTGTTTTAATTACTTTCAATTACGTTGATCTGTGGGTGATTTGATTAAAAAAAAATTTCATTGAATTAATTTAAGATAAGTTAAATTAAAAGGTAAGTTGATAAAAAGATAAGTTGTGTGATTTGATCTAGTCTGACGATAAATTTAGAAAATGTGTTTTAATCTTTGCATTTAATGAAATTTGCTTTCTTCCCAAATAGAGATAAAACTTTTGTTTTAATTTATTTCATTTTTTAATATGGTTTCAAATTATTTATTTTGTATTTTAAGAACAAATCAACCTAAAATTTGTCACAATACAGATTTTATCTATCATATTAAAAGCATAATAGCACTTAGAAAGAAGCTGAGTGCTTATCGCCACGTGATTTACGCATTTCTTGATGGAATTTTGTATGGCAAATTGAGGAATTTAAAAATGTGTGTATAAAATATTTTAAATTGAAAGAATTTGGGCTAGAACCAGAAAATTTTATATTCTACGTCTTATATGTGTTGTGCTTATCTTATTTACATTTCAATGTGTTATTGTTGAAAGAACTAAGTCCTAGTTTTGAAATTTCTCGAGTCCTGGACAATAGTGTCTTTCAACACTCAACTTTTAAATTCCTCCTTCCCAAACATGCATAGGTAGTACCAATGCCCTCTACATAACGCCATATACATAACGCTGTAGGGGTCGTTGGTAGTACCCGAACTAGGCGCTGTAACCGAGCTGTTTTTCTTTCTTGTCGAAACTATCAATAAACATGAAAAATGATTCAAACAATCTTAAAATGAGAAATGTTAAAATATGGATTTAGTTCCTTTCAGTAATCAGATTCATTTATAAGAGGACGTTAAATTTCGATGTTTGAATAATATCACTTTATTCATTCTAGGTAAACCTTCACTTGAATGGTTCCCATCAATACGCTGTACTCTTCTCCCTCATATTTTGTGTTGTATCCAGTGGTTGGAGTATCATAGTTGAGATTTTTTCCCAACAGATTGAAAATATGCCGGGACCAGGACTCTAACCTGGGTACTTTGCCAGACCAGGATATCGTCGGGATAGCTCAGTAGGGAGAGCGTTGGTACGGCAAACCAAAGTACCCAGGTTAGAGTCCTGGTCCCGGCATATTTTCACTCTGTTGGGAAAAAATCTCAACTATGATACTCCAACCTTTGGATACAATTTACCTAGTTGAATATGCTTTCCTCTATTTATTTTGTGTTGTATTTTGTAAACTGATTTTATTGGCAATAATCATATTAAATCCACTGCTTTTCTTTTTACAGGCTTTAAATGTCAGGCAGATCTTGGGAGAAAACGAAGCCAAAATCCACACCTTGCATCCTGTTCAAACTTCCTACTGAAGACAAAAAAACATTTGATGTACATAATTCTTACAATTTCATGTGTGTGTGAAAATGCTGATTATTTGACCACTCACTGGTCAGATAAACTGGTGATAGAGCTTAACAATTTCTATTCAAAAACTTTTTAGTACTGAAATTTCTAAAATGTTAAATCTTTTCAGTATATACACATTTTATTTATTCGTTTTTATTTCGAGTTTAGTCTTTAACTTAATGCTTGTTATGGGTTGTGTTTTTATATTATTGTATCTGAATAAGTCATGTAAATTCATGCAGCATTTTTTAAGGAAATGGGGTAATTTATACGCATGTGGGAACGACAATCAATGAATAAAACTTATTGTTCTTTTATCCTGTTTTTTCACTAAATATTTAAATAAGCTTTTCTTAGATTTGGAAACGAAAATTAGACGCCTGAATTTTTTAATGAATTTTGTAAAATTTCATGTTTAGGAATTTTTCATAAGAAAATTTTCTTAAATTTTTTTAAACTATGTTTCGTACATACTTTTTATCTCATTATTATAAAAGATATTCCGTAGAAGATAAGTATTCCGTAAACCTTTTTATGGGGACGTTTAAATTTTTATTTTCGGTCTTGAACTTTCACACTTTTGCACGTTTCATTAACTATTTATGGAAATCTTTCCAGGCATAAATTCATACACAATTAAGTTCCTTTTTTCAAATGAATGTAAATGTTAATTAGCACAATAAATGTTACTTTTATGGTAGTTTTTGTATGTGAATTATAATGGCTTTTTATTAAAATATATACCGGGTGTTCTAAAAAGGACCGACTGATTTTAAAATTCAATAACTTCCAAACGGTGACGGATATTTAAAAAATTCTTGCAGGAGCGTATTGGAAGATGTCAGGAGTTTTTTTTTTACTGCTATTTCTGATTTTAGTCCGAATTACCAGTAATAGATGGCGCTGCGAGTGATAGGAGTGCAATCCAGGCCAAAACTAAAATCACCGAGCATTGATGCGAAGGAAGGAGGTTCAATACATGGAGTGGGTCGCATTCGCTAATACAATCTTGTTCTTAAGGCCGGATTCTGAATACGATTTTATTGGTGAATGAGACCCACTCCATGTATTGAACCTCCTTCCGTCACATCCATGCTGGGTGATTTCTGCTTTTATTTCGATTGGATGTCTATTGCTCGCAGCGCCATCTATTGCTGAATTCGAACTAAAATCAGGAGTCGCAGTAAATAAACTCCTGACATCATACAGTACTCTCCTGCAAGAATTTTTTAAATATCTGTCGCCGTTTGGAAGTTATTGAATTTTAAAATCAGTCAGCCCATTTTAGAACACCCGGTATATATATTTTAGCAAAACACAATGTATATTTAAAATTTGAGTGCTAATTCAAATTTCCTCTTCTACGTCTTCAACGAATGTTGTTAGGTTGAATTGTACAAATAGATTTTATTTAATTTTAAAAATAAAATAACTCGAAAATATAATTTACCCTGTTGCATTTCAAATACATTTTTAAATAGGGTTATGCAAAAAAACCATGCAAAAGTATGTAATATAACTGCGTAACATATGAAGCTCGATGTAATAAAAATTCTTAAAAATCCTTCATTAATATTTTATTTTAAAAGAATGTAATTTTTTAAATAAAGTCCTATTTTTCATATTTGAAAAGTGTTAATTTTTGTTTTAAAAAAAATTTAATCTTCTAATACAAAGAATTGAGTGTTAATCCGAAACTTCCTATTCTACGTATCCAACGAATGTTGTCAAATCTGTTGAAAATATATATGACACCTTCTTGAAATATTTCAAAGATATATTGTAAATACTGTATCAAAACTAAATATTTTTATGTATGCACATTTTCGGATTTGCGCATTGTTACCTCATAAATATACTATATAAAATAATATATATTATCTACTGAAACAATGACAAAATATAAATCGAAACAATAAACTATTTATGATATATTTAAGGGGACTCTGTACCTCTCATTTTGGCAAAAAAAAAGAGGACAAAAGTCTAATTTCAGATTTTTATCCTAAAATAAACCTTAACATTTCCAGAACATAGTGCCCAAATTTTCTTGACGATCTGATAAATAATAAAGGAGGTGTGGTTAATTTTATTCACCTATCTTAATATCTCTTTTTGTAAATAAAATGTTTAAATTCCTTTTTCTCGGTTCATATATATATATATTTTTCATATTCTCTATGTAATCAAAATGCTAAGGCTTTCACAATAATTGAGCACATTGTTTGATTTTTTTTATTGTCTTTAGATTCTATGAGAGATAACAAAGTATCGATTTTTTGATATCTTTGAAATTTTTGTTTAAAAAAAAAAAATCTGAGCTTAAATATATGCTATTTTTATAGGTATATTCCATTAACATCCAATTGTTTCTTTTTCTTCTGATCTAATCATTGTATAAAAAATACTATACTTAAATTTGTAGAACAAAGTACCACGAGTGTGAGATAAAAGAAATCTACGAGGGCTGTTCAATAAAGAATTATCATATTTTTTTATTAGAGTAATTTATTGCACACAAACTTGATTTCCTGTTGCTTTGTCCGGTTAGTCTGTAATGAATATTTGTAAATTGTTTCATTAATTTAATTCCAATAGTATGGCAGTGGCAGCCGTGCAAGTTCATATACAGCCATCTGAAACTTTGCTTCCGCTTGAAGAAATCCTCAGCCAAAATCATTGCGCTAAAGCATTCTGAACTTGTATGGCTGCCATTACCGTACTACTGAAATTAAATTAATGAAACAATTTACAAATATTCATTACAGACTAATCTGGCAATACAACAAGAAATTAAATTTTAGTATAAATTATCCGAATTAAAAAAAAAATGACAATTCTTTATTGAACAGCTTTCGTAGTTTGAAATACCAAAATGAGAAAAGAAGGAATTTAATTTTTTTTCAAAAAGAAATTCATACAAAAATATATTAATTTATTAGCAATTTAAAGCTTTTTATATTCTGTCATGATTTTGCTGTATTGAAACACTATCCAAAAACTTTAATATATAGGTGTTATTTACATAACTTTTTTTTTTGGTACAGAGTCCCCTTAAGGGGAAAAAGATCGATTTTCCTTATGCACACAATTAACATAATATATTCCTTGCTCAAGTTATTTTAAATAAACTTTTCGGTAAACTGAACTTTTTCAGTCTTCAATTATTTCTTGAATGTGAGGGGAGCGTTGTCTAAATTGCGTCACTTACGGAGTTTTATAATGTGTTTATTAATCAAAATTCCTTCTGAGCATTTGTTCTATTAGATTAAAGGTTTTAATCATCTATTGACAGGATTTTAACATGATTTCATTGAAGAAGGACTTGTTAAACTAATTTTTAATGGGACCAAAAAAGGCTTTAAATGACGAAAATAGACTGGAGTTTGATCGTGGATTAGCATGCCTGCCAAATCTCCCTATTTTAGCTAGAGATTCCCTTTCGAATTCATATTTAAACCAGAAACTTTGTTTAGTGAATGAAATAAAGTAGATTTCAAATGACTGTCTTATTTAAAGTTTTTTTTTTATGTAAGGTGGCAAGTATGAATTAGGAAGCGTGTTATTAATTTAGACTGTTACTCCAATTTGCATTTATTTATCTATGTTTTAGAGAAATGAAAAATATTTGTAAAATTGTAAAGAACAGTAACAAAAGTTTTTAATGTTACTGAAAAATTAAACTAGTTTTGCCACGATTTTGATGCTGAGGTTCCATATTTTTGCGTCGTTTCTTCTTTGTGCTGCATATTACGTTATCTCTTGATTATATCTAATTATAATAAAAAATTGAAAATCTATAAAAATGTATTGTATAACTTTTGTTAAAAACTTCGATTTTTTTTTCCTTGTATAGTTTGTAGAGGATTTAATTTCCTTTATTAAAAAATAAAGAAACGTCTAAATCCATTAACTATTTCAGAAGTTATCGTGGCAAAACCACTGACAAACAGCGTTTCCAGATAATTTAGTTTTGGCCTTCCCAGATACCGCTCGCCGGTTTGCACGACGTTTACGGCTCTCGTACGACCATAATTTGAATTTTCCTGTCGCACCAACTCTACGTCATTCTAAAAGGTTCAAACATTATATATATATATAAAATAATTTTTTTCTGCATTGAAACTTTTTTGGCTCCTTTTAAGAGCAAGGATTTGGAGAAATTATTTCTTAAACGACCTTCTACGACCATTTCCAAAACCATAGCCACAAGAATAATTTAACATATAGCGTAAAAAGTATTTTACAATTTAAATTTGCAATACATTGTATATTGTAAAATATTACAATTTGCAATTAAATTAATATTTGTTTTGTTCTACTGTTTTTTTAATTCTTAAAGTATGAGATTTTGGTTTTGGAAAGAGTATTCGGTAGATAAATTTATTCAAATTGACATTGAATTTGATTAATTTCTGATGTTATAACTCTTATAAATTATTGTGCAATATTTTATCGAAAACAAAATAGACAACATAAGTTTCGTTTTTGCTGTTGGATATAGTTTATTTTCACAGGTTAATTAAAAATACAGTTTAGACATATCTCCCCAGTTATACTATATAATATTTTATGCTTACGGTTTATTTTGCATTCTTGTAATATGTATTAAACTAATTATTATAACACAAATTAAGCACCGAAATATTTTCTTTCATTTTTAGTAATTGCTGTGTTAATTTATTTGTGTTACCATATCTGGAAACAGAGGACTGAGAAGGCTCTGAACGATTCTAAATGAATAATTTTCTGTGCCTCTAAAACTCCAAAGCAGAGAGTAATTTTTGTGTAGGCTGCTTATGAGCAATAACTTTTAATCACACATATTTTCAAGTGTTGGAGAATGCTATATACTGTTGTATTGAAAATGTTACCGTATAATGTAAGTTTTAATGAAAGATATGTTTGTATATAGACAAGTCTTATTTTGAGAATGTATTGAGTATTTTAGAATGAGCATGTGTCTGATGTGTTTTAGCTGATAATAGAAAAATGAGTTTTACGCACGTGAAATATTATTAAGTTATATTCTAAAATATTGTACAGTTATTTTAAGAGATAATGGATTTTTAAAGTGTTTATTCGATCATTTAAAAATTTAAAAATATAATGAATGTTTTCTTGAGGTTTTAACAACTACTTGTTAAAACTAATTTAGTATAAATAAAAAATGCAGATAAAAATTTATTAAGTGTTTCGTTTAAACATTTAAAGAATTTATTTTTCATGAGAAAATTTATATCTAAAGTTAAAAGACTATTATTCATAAAATATGAATGATCAACGAATTATTTTTGAACTGTAAAAAATCAAGAATGTTTTTAATACGTATTTATATATATTAATATAGATATATTTATAATACATTAAGAAAATGTTAATGGCTCCAAATTTAACTATCCAAACATTATTTAAAAAGATAATTTAATGTAAAAAATTATTTAAATATAATTAAGTTTCATTAAATAGTGAAAAAATTCACGTTAATTTTGTAAAATATTTTTTTAGATTTTTTTTAGATTTTTTAATCTGAAGTTTGCATAAAGAATAGTTTCACCAGGATAACGTTTTACCAGATGTTTTAACATTATAATCTTAATTGAAAATCTGCACAAAACAAACATTTTAAAAATGATTCTTTCCACAAATATTTTTGTATGAATTAAACACATATTCCGATAAAATCTAGTCGTTAAATTTTAAAGAATGGAGAAGTGTACGTTTGCGTGAAAAATAAATATTTGGATTAAAAGCTAATATGGAGAATAATTTTATTTATTAAGAATTTATTATATTTAGAATGAATAAAAATTTAGATTTAAACTGTTTTGGACAAATATACACATCTATGTTTTGTTGGTATCTTTGTCCTGCATAAGTCCTTCATCTTTAAATTTATTTTAGTAATGTATCAGATTTGAAATAAAATTTTTATGGAAATATACGTAGTACAACCTAAAAGCATCAGGTCTCATGCACACATAAAAAAATCGTTTGACAATAAGTTTTCTTTTTGAAGACATGTAAAGGCATTATTAACCCTCCAACGCCCATAAGTGAGCTTATATATATATTTTTCCAAATTCATAGATTGTATTGTTTTCACTAAAATAGTAAAAAAAAAAAAAAAAAAAAAAAAAAAAAATTATCAAAAAATACATGTTATTAAGTGACAAAAATTAATCAAACATTCAAAATCTTACAAATATCAATTAACATTTAGTTCACTTTAACATTCAAAACACACTTTTTTTTTAAATCCCAAAAACGAAGATCAGCTAAAGTTCTTGCTTATTTGAATGAGATACAAAACTTCGAAAGGTTATAGTATCACGTCAGAAGATCCGAGAAATATGGGACTTTTACCTAGATTAGGTAAACTCTTCTAGATACCCAAGATATCTAGATCACCAAAGAGATCTAGATAGTAAAGGTGCCACGGTAGAGATTCACTTAATATCTAATCCTAGAGATCCTTTCAAAGACTTTGGGTTAAATAAATAAATTTTAAAGTTTCATTCTTTAAATTGTCTTTGTTTTTAAATTCTTTAGTGAATGAAGTGGTGTGTTATTTGTTTCAAAATGTTTAAAATAGAGATCGTTCTGTGATTAAATTTTGGGCTGTAAAAGATATTGATATCAAATAAATAAAACGAAATGTGGATCATGCTTATGGTCATTCGGCTCCTTCCCATGCTGCAGTGAAAGAATGGGCAAAACAATTTCACATAGACCGATAATCCATAGGAAATTATTCACTTCAAAATCGACCATTGAGGCATTGATTTCGGAAAATATTACTCTCATTCCGGAAAAAAAATATTAATTGCAGGAGATTAAGTCAAATAAATAGAAAAAATAAGAACATATTTATCTGAAACACCTGTTTTGCTTATTCTGAAAGAGGAAATTTTACATGAACAATTATTCTCGGTAAAATGGGTATTTCGCATTATCTCAATTACTCAAAAAATTGCAATTATCGCCAAAAAACTCTTATAGAAATTTGGATTTTACGGAGCCGCTTCATTGAAGCTGTCGTATCACGAAATCATATATTAGCATATTGGAAAATTTAAATACGTGATTACTTATTACATAATATAATTATCGAAATTTAGTTTTTAATATGAAAAAGTAGACACCAGATTCTGACGAGGTGCTTTTTTAAAATTATCTTTAAGATTTTATTTTTAAGATGATATCAAGTGTGAATGTAAAAGTTTATTGTTTAATATATATATATATATACACTTAAAATTAAAGACTTATTTTTTAAACGTACCTCATCGGCATCTGGCGTCTCTTTTCTGATAGTAAAAAACCGTATTTTGATAATTATATAATGAGGAATCGCGTATTAAATTTTTCCCATATAAGTTAACATGGACTTTCACGATCGGGGAATTTCAATGAAGTTAACCTCTTAAGATTTTGACAGTCTCCTTCACAATTCAGATTTAGCTTCAATTGACTTATCTATTTATAAAATTCAAATCTAAATATCGTAGAGGTGAATTTTATGGTTATAAAGCGACGAATATAGCAGTTATGGGGCATTTTTTCAAATAAATTTCTACACTTTTCAGGGTATTCAAATATTTTAAACAAAGAATTTCGGATGATTATATTGGGGAAGGGGAACTTTCACTTTATCTTTTTTAGAAGCCTCCCAGTCCCGAACTTTTGCAAATAACTACGTATGTAGGGAAGTTTTATTTTCGTAAAGGAGTCTGATAAATGTTTATGAAGAAATATGACGTTTTCTATGACTGTGTAAAATAATCACTTAAAAAAAAAAAGGCAACTTACTGTTATAGTGCAGGCAGTGCATAGGCTTAGTTCTCATATATCAGAATAAAGCGCCCTGAGAATTAAGCTAACATTACGCCCTGTCTGTATTTAAACGAATCGATTCCAGCCCCATTTCACTTCATTCTAATTCGGGTGATAGTTGAGTTATATTTTTGAGCAGAAGTGTCGCTGGTGTGTAAAGATTATCAATATTAAACAGCATCCCAAATGAAACAAAAAGAAGAAAAAAAAATCTCAATAAGTGTTCAAATCTTTCTGTTATCTTATAAGTCAGTTTCAAAGAAAAAAAGAGGTCATTTTAAAACACATATCTATTGTTTGTAATACCAGAGTAATGCGGTAAGCAGAGAAAATTCCTCTATTGAATAAACTGTTACAATTTTCATTAAAAAAATTATGCTTTTACAAAGTTAATCTTTCGAATTATTCATTACTACCAGACCCGTCCGGCGCTGCCTTGGATCGGGATAATAACATTAAAACCTTTACATTAAATCTTATTTCCAAGTAAATCCTATAATGTGAAATGATATTTAAGTTTAATTTTTGAGCTGAAATGTTGCTGATGAGTTAAGATTATCATTATTACACAGCATTCCAAAATTTTAAAAAATGAAAAAAAAAAATCCCTCAAAATGATGTGTTTAAATCTTTCTGTAATGTTATAATTCAATTAAAACAAATACTTGGCATTTTTTAACTGAAATCTATAATTTGTAATACTTCAGTAATGCTGTAAGCAGAGAAAATTCTTTTATTGATAAACTCCCATTTTCATAAAAAATTATGCTTTTAAAACATTTTTTTAATTGTTCATTATTATTGCACTTACTGTGAGAGTATTTGTTTTAGTTAGTAGACTGACAACTGAAGGACGCTTCTTTTTAATTTTATGTAAGCAGCGTAAACAATACGAGTAAAGGTAATGCAACTCAGGGTTAGAGAAATATATTCTCTAGCCCTGATGAACCTACTTGTAAATTATATTCACAAGGTATTATGAAACTTGTGCCATATAATTTGATACATACATGTTATTTGCAAATACGCTAAAAATACAAGGTGCTAACTGTTGTTTGAAAGTTTTACAGTCGTGTTTGAAACTTAAAACTGCCATGAAACTATGAAGTATTATTGAAATTGTTAAAGTATTTAAAGTAGGATTAAAAGCAGATGGTAAAGTATTTATATTGCTGCTTATCATGTAAAGTGTGTGCCATATATGAAAAAATTAATTGTTCTCAGTCTTTTTAAACAATATTTTCAATCAATGAAAGTTTATTGCAATATGTGAAAATATATACTTAATTTATGCACATTTAGTGAATCTGAACAAAATTGACAGTTTTGTTTTTAACTAGTTTTAACTTTTTTATTTCTAGCTATTTTTTACATATTTTAATCTATTTATTACGTCAATCACTAATATTTTACTTTCTTAAAGCAATTTTACATTACATTTTAAGTTACGTACTCCATAGCTTAAATGAAAGTTGACTTAAGTAGAACGTTAAAGAATTTTTTTTTTTAATACTGTAAAATTGAATAATGATAAATAGTATATGTACACTGAAGATATTTTTTAATTGTTTTCAAACATAATTTTAACACTTAACCAAGTATTTACAATTTTTCAGTGTTTCGAACAACATGTTGGACTTTTCAAATAATATTTTGAATTTTATTTTAAATATATTGAATGAATGCCTTTTTAATCTTTGAAAATAAATAATATGCAATTGTATTGTGTTTGGTATGACCAATATTTTGTTTCCAATTTTTTGAAATATATACATTTTAAGCAATATAGTTATGTCCTAGTGTTCGTTATTTATTGCTGTTTTTGTGAATTCTTAAATGCACTTTGAATATGTGCTTTATAGCCTGAATTTAAAGCTGATTTTGAAATATGTAATTTTTTTTAATAGAAATATCTGTGTAATAGAATATTAAACTATGATAAATAGTATGTACAGTAAACAATTTTCTTTTTCAATATGTGTTTAAATAATACTTAGATTCTGAGCTCGAAAACTAAACGAGAGAAGAAAACGTAAGTGAAAAAGTGTAGATATCCATATGTAGTATATTATTGCATCGCCATAGAAGAGTACAAAGTGTTGAGGATGATATTGTGAATATTTATTTTGTTCTGTGAACGAAGCAGCTTATTTGTTTTTAAAATATTTAAGATATATTGATGTATTATATAAAATATGTATTATACGTTGGCAATAAATGTATTAATTTTATGAACGTTTTGTCTGTTTGTTTTTTTTTAACATTTAAACTACATTTTAGGTAGATTTCGTAAGAAATACTACCTATTACATTCTCACCTAAGTTGGAAATTTTGAAAAATTTTTGCAGATCTACGCCGATCATGACTCCCAGAACCCAAAACCACCCCCAGTTCAAAAGTTTATATATCTATCTATCTATCTATCTATGTCACTTTTTTCTGACCACGATAACTGGAAAAATTCTGCATAAATCTCTTCCAAACTGATACATAAAATCAAGGGTCATAAAATCTCGGTCAAGTTCGTTAATGGGAAAAATCGAACCAAGGGGGGGGGGAAATGGGGGGATTTTTGTGAAAACAGAAAAATCCTCATAATTTCTTTATTATACGTATCGAATCCGTTTAAAGTTATTATTACTTCTAGGAAAAGGGCCGAAAATGTATGTATGACAGATTTTTGATATAATTAAAAATGGCCCCAAGGGGGGGGGGGGAAAGGGGGGTTTTAGGAGAAAAAAAATCATAGCTTCGTCAATTCACAAGATATCAAATCCGCGTAAATTTATTATTAATCCTCTTAGTATTATCTAAAACTTTTATATTGACAAGTTTTTTATAGGACCAACCGTTATAGCAAAAAAAATTAAAAACAAAAAAAAATCCCTGCCGGCTCCGCCTGCAAACAAGTTATTTTTCGAAGTAGGCGTTTCCAACTCCCGCATCTTTTCGAAACTGATACATAAAATCAAGGGACATAAAATCTCGGTCAAGTTCGTTAATGGGCAAAATCAAACCAAGGGGCGGGGGGGGGGGCTTTTTGTGAAAACAGAAAAAAAAACCCATAATTTCTTAATTATGATACGTATCGAATCCGTTTAAAGTTATTATTACTTCTAGGAACAGGGCCAAAAACTTATGTATGACAGATTTTTGATATAATTAAAAATTGCCTTAAGGGGGGGAGGGAAGGAGGGTTTTAGAAGAAAAAAATTCATAACTTCGTCAATTCCCAATATTTAAAATCCGCTTAAATATATTATAAATCCTCTTAATATTATCTAAAACTTTTATATTGACATGTTTTTTATAGGACCAACTCTTATAGCAAAAAAAAAAAAAAAAAAAAAAAAAAAATCCTTGCTGGCTCCGCCTGCAAACAAGTTTCGTTTCGAAGTAGGCGGTTCCAACTGCAGCATCATCCGCAAAAAGGTCATTTCTTCCGCAATTCCCGACAAACAGGCACACCACGTTCTGCGTCTTCGAAATCTACCTGTGCCTGTAGGCCGAGCCGTCAGGGATTTTTTATTTTAAAAGTTATATTCTATCATCTGTCATAACTTTTTATTGCATGAAAAATAAAATCACTCGGGCGCGTAATCAGCTAAAAGGTGGGTTTAATTAAATTTTTTATTTTGGTTTTCAGTCAGAACTACTACACAATAAAATACAAAATATCACATCTAAGACATGTCACCAAGTATAAGTTTTGCGATTAAAGCTATGACTGGCCAATACATTAGCATTCGGCATTATATAAGTTAAATTTTAAATCCATGATACAACAACGTAATCGGAAAATTATTTCTGGGGCAGTCTAAAACTTTATTCCTTGCTTGATTATAGTATAGGCACACTTAGATTTGAAGGGGGTGGAGAGGTCTAATTTAAAATGTTAACATTTTTCTTTATGCAAAAGGCATAACTAAAAGTGTTCAAAAAATAATTCAAATAAAATTACTTGTTCATTCATTCCTTTATCTCTACAAAAGAAATAACAAAAATTAATTTGCATAAACATTTTGCAAAGCAAGTGTAATAAAGATAATTGAGGTCAGAAATTTAAATCTTTACAAAAACTTGCTAACGAGATTTTGTATCAAAACAAGTGCCTGAAAATTAAAGATTTTCTTGAAATATTCATTTTATGAGTGGAAATAACTTGTTATAATTGTTATACTAATCTTTAATGAATGTGGGAGAAATACGTTCAGCAATGTAAATTTTTTTTTCACGAATAAGTCTTTATATTTCATTCAGAGTTGAAGTCTATTAGTTTTAAAATTTGGAATCAAAATACTCGAAAAAGCTTCAAGCTTGCACAAGTCTTTATTGAAATATTATCTTTATTAGACGAGGAAGTGGCGAGGCAAAAATATGTCAAATTTCGAGATTGTTTATTGTAGTGGTTGGGGCCCCCCGAAAGAATGCTGTGCCTGGGGTCTCTAAGTGCCTTAAGGATGTTCTGAAATCCAAGAGTTACTTTCTGCCACATTTCTGAACGCATGAAATTGACAGATGTTCTTATTCAGAAACTATGCAAACTAAAGATTTTCCATTTTTTAGTAAATGAAGATATTTTCAGAAAATACTGTTAAAGTCGGCGTTTTGAACCCAATTCCTGACGCAACAGCGCGAGAAAGAGGAAAAACTTGTCGCGGGTGTTCTTAATCAGAAACTATGCAATCGAAAGATTTTTCATTTTGTGGTAAATGCAGCAGATCTTTCAGAAAATACTGTCATATTCGGCGTTTTGAACCGAAGTCCCGACGCAATAGCGTGAGAAAGAGGAAAAACTAGTCACATGACAAGAATCGCTTCCAACGCGATAAGCAATGTATTTATCAAAAAATTGAAAACGCTATTCAATTCCAAATCACTTCAATAATCAGGCATACTAATTTTATGCCTTTGCGTTTAAAAATAAGTAAATAAAAAAGCGTCAAATTTTCGCGCTGTTGAGCAGTGAATTCGAAAACCCCCTTAATCTGGCTTTCACTTTTACTTATCACAAAATCCCTTTTTTAAATGTCGATTGTTTTTATTCAGAAGGGCATTAAAAATGATAAACAATGACGGTGCACACGAAAATAATCAGGAATTCAGATCAGAGCCAAGATCCAAGTAATTTGCAAGATATGCGGCGTCAGTAAGTCAAGCTCAACTTGAAAGTTTGAGCTTTGGTTGCCAAATCTACTCCTACAAAAGATTAAATCAATGCAGCATTACGAAACAGTCTTGTTTGCAAACATTTAAATCTCAACTCTATATGCAAAGCGAGTTTCCTCAAGTTTAAGCTTAAAATGTATTGAAAATTTTTAATATCATTCGCCAGTTTTCATTATAAACTTTTTAGATATAATATATTAGTCCTTCTATCTTCTGTTTTCCTTCACGCACATCCTTTTAATTTTAAGGAGCCACTTCACTGAAACTCCCCGATCGCGAAATCCTATGTTAACCTATGGGAAAAATTAAAAGTGTGATTACTCGCTACCTAATACAATTATTAAAATAAAGTTTTCACCATTAAAAAGTAGGCATCGGATATCGAAGATATGCGTTTTTAAAAATGGTCTCCGTAAATTTTAAGTATTTTTAAAAGGTTAAAATTTTACGACTGGAAATTTCAAAGTTCATAGGAATTTTTTAATACATAAAAATCAAGAAGACAATTTTTAAAAACTCTCATCATTGGCATCCGACGTCTACTTTCTGATAGTGAAAACCGTATTTTAATATTTATATTAGGTAGTGAGTAATCGCGCTTTTAAGTTTTCCCATAGATAAACATGGGATTTTGCAATCGGGGAGTTCCAGTGAAGCGGCTGTTTGACCCTGCGCCAGTCACGCGAAGACACTCGCAAGTTAATGTTGTTAAATCAGTGGCAGGTTTCTTTACAAATTTCTCATTTACATTTCAATACTTTAAATTTGCATAGATTTCAGCTTCAAGTTGATGTCTAATCGAGTATCGTTTTACTTTTTCGACTGTGGTTGAATTTTTTTTCCTATTCCTATTATTTATCTTTCAATCGTTTGCGAAACAAAGTATTCTCAGCAGGAAAAAAAAAACTGTAACCAAAATCTAAAAAGTAAAAAGAAATCCGGTTAGACATGGACCTCAGCTATCCTAGGACATATATATTGAAATTCAAATGCGAAATTTGTAAAGAATGCTACTATTGGTTTAACATTAGCTTGCGAGTGTCTTTACACGACAAGAGTAGGATCTTAAATGGTTTTAAAAGTGTGGGGTCTACTTTCTTGACATAAAATAGCATTTTTTAGGGGTTTCCTTTTTTTATGAAAAAACAAAGTCAGAAGAATAAAATTGTGTACACATAATTTTTCTCCTAATTTAAAAAAAAAGTCGACAACTAGGTGTAAATATTATAAAAACTTTCATTTTCCTTGAAAAGACGTCTTTTTAATTGGCGGAAATCCTCAACAACTGCTATATTATGCGATTGATGTTATATTGGGGTTAAAATGTTCGTGAACTGTTGTCACCCCCCCCCCCCCATTAGACTAGAATTGTTTAAAAATGTACAGTTTTATATATATATGTCGTAGGCTAATTGGGAAATCCGGCTCTTTGCAAAGAGCCGGTCTAATTGGAGAATCATCTCCCTTTTCCCAAACAGCCTGCTATTTTTCAGGCTTATTGCAAAGAGCCTAGACAGCGTTAGGCTAATTGGAATATGGTCATTTATTTCTCAATCAGCCTGATAATTTTTAGGCTTATTTAGGAGCATAGATAGCGTTAGGTTATTTGAAAAATGGCCATGTCTATTTAGAAAATGACCAGCTCTTTGTCAATATATGGTGTTGTACCCAACTCGAACCTGAAAATTCCATTCGAAGTCGACCCGAACCCAAAAGAAACATTCCATCGAACCGCAACCCGATCCTAAAAGGACAAAATAAATTCCTTCGAATCGCAACCCGACCCGAACTACAAAAGTGAAGTTAACCCGAAACCTGAGCAGAGACCCAACAAAAAATCCATCGAATCGTAACCCGATCCGAACCTAAAAATTCGAAGTTAACTAGTAAACCAAACCGAATAAGATATAAAAATTCCATCGAACGGTAACCCGATCCGAACCCGACAAAATAAATTCCTTCGTGTCGCAACCCCACCCGAATCTGAAAATCGAAGTTAACCCGAAACCTGACCCGAACCCCGAACCAGGAAAGAAATTCCATCGAACCGTAACCCAATCCGAACACGACAGAAAATTACCATCGCCTCGTAACTCGACCCGAACCAGATAAGAAAAAAATCCATTGAACCCGATCCGAACCCAACAAAATAAATGTCTTCATCTCGCAACCCGACCCGAACCGGAAAATTGAAATTAACCCGAAAGCCGGTCCGAACCAGACAAATAAAAATCCATCGATACGTAACCCGATCCGAACCCGACAAAATAATTTTCGCCGTCACTCAACCCGATCCGAACCAGAAAATCGTAGTCAACCCAGAACCCGACAAAAAAAAACCTTCGAACCGTAATCCGATCCGAACCCGACAAAATAAATTCCGTCTCAACGGAACCCGATCCGAACCTGAAATTTCAAGTTAACCCGAAACTCCGACCCGAACATGAAAATTTAAATTAACCCGAATCAGACAAAAAAATCCAACGAACTGTAGCCCGATCCGAACCCGATAAAATAAATTCCTTCGTCTCGGAACCCGACCCGAACCTGAAAATTGAAGTTAACCCGAAAGTCAACCCGAACCAAACAAATAAAAATCCATTTATACGTAATCCGATCCGAACCTGACAAAATAATTTTGGGTTTTTAGGTTTCGGGTTAAATTAAATTTTCACGTTCGGGTCAGTTTTTGTGTTCACTTAAATTTTCAAGTTCGGATTGAATTACGGTTCAATGGATTTTTTTGTCGCGTTCGGGTCGGGTTTCGAGTTAACTTCAATTTTCAAGTTCGGGTCGGGTTGCATGACGACGGAAATTATTTTGTCAGTTTCGGATCGGGTTAAGGATCGACGGATTTTTTTTTTGTCTGGTTCCGGTCGGGTTTCGGGTTAACTTCAATTTTCTGGTTCGGATCAGGCTCCGTGACGACGGAAATTATTTTGTGAGATTCGGATCAGATTACGTATCGATGGATTTTTATTTGTATGGTTCGGGTCGGTTTTCGGGTTATCTTCAATTTTCAGGTTCGGGTCGCGTTGCGAGATGAAGGAATTTATTTTATCGGGTTTGGATCGGGTTACGGTCCGATGGATTAATTTTGTGGAGTTCGGCTCGGGTTTCGGGCTAACTTAAATTTTATGATTTGGGTCGGGTTTTGGGTTAACTTCAAGTTATGTTCGAGTCGGGTTGCGAGACAAAGGAATTTATTTTTTTGGGTTCCGATTGGACTACGGTTCGTTCGATTTTATCGTCTGGTTCAGGTCGAGTTTCGGGTTAACTTGAATTTTCTGGTTTGGATCGGGTTGCGTGACGATGAAAATTATTTTGTCGGGTTCGGATCGGGTTACGTATCCCCTTTTCATATGTTTGGTTCGGGTCGGCTTTCGGTTAACTTCAATTTTCCAATTCGGTTCGGGTTGCAAGATGAAGAAATTTATTTTGTCGGGTTCGGATCGGGTTTCAATGGATTTTTTTGTCTGGTTCGGGTCGGGTTATGGGGCGATGGTATTTTTCTGTCGGGTTAACTTAATTTTCAGGTTCGGGTTAACTTGAAATTTCAGCTTCGGATTGGATTGCGTTGCGAAGGATTTTATTTTGTCGAGTTCGGATCGGGTTATGGTTCGATGGATTTTTTTGTCGGGTTCCGGTCGGATTTCGAGTTAACTTCAATTTTCAGGTTCGGGTCGGGTTGCATGTCGACGGAAATTATATTGTCGTGTTCGGATCGATGGATTTTTTTTCCTGGTTCGGGTCGGGTTTCGGGTTAACTTCGATTTTCAGGTTCGGGTCGGGTTGCGACACGAAGGAATTTATTTTGTCGGGTTCGGATCGGGTTCTATGGAAATTTTATGTCTTGTTCGGGTTGGGTTACTTCTTAACTTCGAATTTTTAGGTTCGGGTCGGGTTCCGACTCGAAGGAATTTATTTTGTCCGTTTAGGATCGGGTTACGGTTCGAGTTGGGTACAAGACCAAATATTGACAAAGAGCTGGTCATTTTCTAAATACGCATGGCCATTTTTCAATTAGCCTAACGCTGTCTAGGCTCTTTGCAATAGGCCTGAAAAATAGCAGGCTGCTTGGGAAAAGGGAGATCATTCTCCAATTAGACCGGCTCTTTGCAAACAGCTTAGGCTCTTTGCAAAGAGCCGGATTTCCCAATTAGCCTACGACATATATAACGTTTAAAAATATTTTAAAAAATACTTTTAAAGCTTACTCAAATTTTACATAATTTTATTTATTTACATAACCTTAACCTCCATTAACCTTATTTATTTTTAATCATCTGTAAACTTAATTTTCGTTTAAGCCTTCTTTCTGGTAGTCTACAATTTGTACAAATATATAGAGAATATAAAATTGGTCATATTTTCGTGTTTCTCGAGGTTCCAGAAGTTCCACAGTCTAGTCATCTCATCAGTTTGCGCTGTCTTCCGTTGGTCATCTCACTACTGTGGCTCTAAATAAGATTTTACATTCAAATAAGAAATACAGTAAAACTTCGATTATCCATCAGCCACGTGGCTGTCGCTAGGACGGAAAAGATGGATAAGAGGAAACCTCCCTCCCCAGCACAAACGCGAATAATTGGCTAAATTTTACTACAAAAGTTCGTATCGTCTAGATACAAATGAAAATTACAATTGAAAATTGTTTATACTGTTATATCTCCTTAGCCCTCAAACTAGTACACTATACAACAAAGTAAAAAATATTGCGTTTTTAAATTGGAAATCTATTTCGCGTGCAGTCTGCATATTTGTTTCCAGATAAACGAAGACAGGTCCGAATGCACCTACGCACTTCAGATTTTCGATTTTTTGATTCGATTTTTTTATAAGATTTTTAGCGGTTCTTTTTTCGCGTTCCGCAACAATTTTTTGACATTCTAAAAGGATTCCGGTTTCAAACTTGCTCAATATACAATATTGTCCTATTTTAACAAACTTTATTCGGTGTCTGTAACCGTGATTTTTTTAATTTTACACAATTAGTTTAACTTTTTTGGCACTTTTTTCTTTATCAAATAATTTCGGTATCTAATCTTTGCGACTTAAAGATAAATTTATATCTTTGTATGCAAGAAATCTTCAGGACGCATTTAAAAAACAAAAATTTTAAAAATACGAAATAGGATTTTTTTTTTTTAAATCAATAATAGTCGGTTTACTTCAAGCTTTTGCGGCGTCCGGTAAAGGAAGAAAGAAAATTTTCCCGAAATCAGACCTCACGTGAGAAAAGGGTTCATATGGTAAGAGGTAATGAACACGTGACTTTGGAAGAGGTTAAGTCGTTAGTTAGGGCTATTTATGCTGGACTTTTTTTTTTCAGAGGAGGGGGGGTACGAAGAAATATTTAAGTGTTCATTGATTTGATTATACTTTTTGGATGTTTTAACAGCTGAGCATTTTAACGAAATATTTTACTTCAGCATAATCAAACCAGTTATTATTTTTTCTTTTTTGCGAAAACATTTTTAATGTATGTTTATAAAGTTAGTTCAGCATTGTGCGGGTTTTAACGAAATAGGTTATCTATATGATGTTGCGTATTAACGAAAAATCCCCGTTATAGTGATTGTTACTTTAACAATTTCCATGATCGAGATTTTCAGGTTAGTTTTTTTTTCTTGCGAGCCCGAACTACAATAGGCCCGCAGGCCTGTCTAGTGCCAATTTTCTCAGAATAGTCGGACCGGGACAGGCTTATTTTTTCTCCACAGACTCTGGCAGGGCCAAGCCGTAGAAACGCGTGTGGGTCTTGTCTACTAGTTATAAATATGAAATACATTTTGCTTTTATTTTTGAAATTCATTACAAATATAAACTGAAAACAAATTTATTAAATAGTACATTACATTACGATTGTAGTTGCATTACTATTTGAAAAAAAAAAGTACTTTATTTTTCTGTTTAATTTTTGACTCTCTCCCCCTCCTCCGCCTTATTTTGCGTGTCTCTGTAAATAAACGATAAACGCCATATTCTACACTAAGTATCTTTTAGTGCACCTCAACAATTTATATCAATTTCAATATGTTTGAAATAGTGTACCATCATTAAAATGCATCGAAAACGATTTTTCCCCATAGAACCATAATGTAACGGATTCTTTTGAGTACCCCTGTAAACAAACAAAAAATACTACACACTTCATTTTGAACAACGAACATGCCATGGTAAATCCTAATAACATATATAAATTACAGGGCAATTCGACTATATTTACGCGAATTAGAGCACAGTCAGACACTGCCAGACAGACGGCTAGACAAACCGAATTCATAAACACTTTTCAACTACGTTGGAAAGCGTGAAAAACGGCCCATTCCACGTTTACGTGCCTGACATTTGTTAAAACTTCGAAAGCTTGAAATCTTAAATCATCTATCTCTACTTTGCAGATAATCGCAGTTACGATAAAAGTATACGTGCTTTATTACCTTAATGTTATATGACATCATTTCGAAGAGGTTACAGATCAGACACCTGACGTCTTATTTAAAATAATAATAATAAAGTATTAGTAATACCAGTTCAGAATTATTTAAAATCCAAAACTTTATAGACATCAGCGGAAATGTCAGTTTCTGAAGGTAAAAAGTTTTGACAACTCTATTGCTTTTATTTTATTGCTAATCATAAGGTGAAAATAATATTGGCATCTAAACTACAACGTATTTTTTCTCATTTCAATACAAAAGTATTAAATAATTGACGATTTTGAGAAATTTTCAAATCATTAGGCATTTTATATTTATCAATTTGAATGCAAATTTTCGTAAGTTCATCGATAATTGCGGTACTTGTGTGAGAAAATAAGATTTCTTTTTCATAGCTAGTTTCCGTTGAATGTGTCTAACAGGTTATGCCATTTTCTCAATAAATAATTTTCTGCAGTTCACTCGGGATTATTGAACGAAAATTTCATCCAGCTTATAAAAGTATAATGTTTAGAAAATACAATTATAAAGATTGCCACCAATAGACTTATATACATCTAATTCTGTTTTTTACCTGACCCAGGAATAATGTTTTTTTTTTACATTGAATACCACTATTATTTTAATAGTTATCTTCGATGTATTTAATCGCAGAAATACCAATTAAATAAGTCAAACGATACTATTAAGATATAGTGGTATTTAATGTCCGCAAACCTTTAAAGTTTAAACCTATGATCATGTATAAACTGAATTAAGTGTACTGTATTTCAATTGTACAAACTAGTTCTATAAAATGTCTCTTGTGTTCATAACTAACCTTTTATTTTAATGAGGGATATACCATAATCTACTTCAGCAAACATATTAAAGTTTTATTTTAATCAGAGTATTTTTATGCCAATTAGAATGAAGACAGACAGAACAAGGGGGCAAACAAACATTATAAATGAAGGGTCGAGAACCAGAGTAGACTATGCCACATTTTTGTGAAAAATGAGTTTGAAGTGTCAAAGCATTCTATGTCATGTCATCTATTAATTGCATAATAAATTTTATTAATTTTGAAACTATTCAAGTGACAGTATAACAGATGGTCCAACGTAACACGGATGTCAAATTGCCAGTGCAAGAGTGGATCAAGTGTCTTGGTCCTCTCTGGCATTGCCAACTTTATCATCATATGCTTGTTGAAGAAGCTTTGTCTCCTCTGTCACTAGCAGAACTGACCTAAAATAATTTGACAAAAATTTGTACAAATTTTGGAAAGTATTTTTCTCCAAATCACGGTGGCGAGGATGGTCTGCTCCGGTTCTAAATTAAGTTCTACATTTTTGTGAAAATACCTTTTTCGAATCTCTAAAAAAAGGAAAAAAAAAATTAGTATCTTCCACGATAGGTACAGTCGATAGAATGATTATTTGCACACCTCAACTTTTTTCAAACTGTAGTAAGAGAAGTAAATTTAAGCAATTATAGTCAAAGACCCGACTGTTTCAAAGATCTGAGCCATAGACTCCATATTTTTTCTTTGTGATTCTGTGTTTGTTGTCTCCCAAGCTTTCACCAGAGATCCTTTTAAATTATTTCTACTAGTGAATATTTTTCAAGCTTCAGTGTCCAATAACATCCTTGGTGGTTTTCTGTGTTGAGCTCTGTTGATAGTGGATAGTGGTATAGATAGGGGAAAGTTGTCTTGAATAATTGTAAAGTAACTATGCCTTTGTGACCACAGTATTATGTTTAGGATCTCATCCTGCTGGAAGTAGAAAGTTTTCTTTAGGCCTAATTCCTTGCAAGGCTCAATTATTTATGGCGATAAATTTTATACTTCCAATTCCATTAGAAGCTACCCCACCACCACCAAATCATAGCATTCCCACCATCATATTTTTGAGATGAAAGTATAGGTTTAGGATCTAGAGAAATTTTATTTTTTTTCGCCATATTTTCCGATTACTATGTGGGGAGAGATGTTACTCTTCTCTCAATTCAAAAAATCATGTAGTTCATATATTTAGGCAAGGTAAACTCAAAACGTTTTTTTTTTCTAATTTTATTCAATGATGAGAATAGTTTCTTTTGAATTGCTTTCATTTTATGTCTGTATTATGAAAAACATTATTTATTATTTTAGCTGTCACCTTGATCTCATCAAAAAGTCACCTGTAAAAAATGCAGCCAAGTCTCGTAACTCATTTACCGTAAAAAGTACTGAGATCGTATGAAGCCAAGTTTAACTATCTTATTAACTTTGAAATTTTCATTCACAAATCACTCCTAGTCTCTACATCTTTAGTTAATTATTATTTTGTGACTTGGCAATTCCGCAGCACAGGAAGTTATTACACCTTACTATGTTATGGGATGAGATGGGATAATTTAATTAAGGCAAATTATATACGCACAGGGAAGTTATTACACCTTAATATGTTATAGTATTATTTGATTAAGATTAACTATATACCGGGTGATTATAATTAAAGTTACGATTTCAAAAATCGATAATTTTAAAACTACTGGTGATAATGACTTGATATTTTAGCAGAACAATCGTGAGGCAATGGAATTTTGTTTGGCGAAGGAAAAATATTGTTCCAAAATGTGCCGATAGATGGCGCTGTCAGGGTAATGTCAGGGGAAAGACCAAAAATGTATTCGCTAAACACAGGAATGTTGTTAGCCAAAAGGGAAAAAAAAGAGTTCAGGGATTTACCAAACATTTATTAGCGAAAAGACAAGAATACGTTTTTACAGCGACAACAACAATAATGACAAAAAAAGAAAAAAAAAGAGCTTCATGGAACAAACACCTTACTGATGATTAAGACATAAGTTCTTCGATATTCCCTCCGCCTTGTTCCGCTACTAATTGGAAGCGCTAAACGGCATGCTCCACAACAGATATGAGGGTATCTGTACTGATGCAATGGGTGTGGTGTGTGATTTTTGCTATCAAGTCGGCTAGATTCTGAATCCGCCCGCTGTAAACAACATTCTTCAGGTACCCCAAAAGCCAGAAATCACACGGGTTTAAGTCGGGGGAACGTAGCAGCCACGTTGTCGGAAAAAGGCGGCTGATGATCCTATCATCTCCGAAATTAGTACTCAGTAGCTGCTTCACAGGAGTAGCAATGTGCGGTGGAGCGCCATCTTGCATGAATATTGTGCGATCCACACACTGACGCTGCTGAAGTGCCGGAAAGATATGGTTACGCAAAAGTCCTTCATACCGCTTGCCAGTAACGGTACAGGTAACGGGATCCGCAGGTGGGATCTCCTTGAAGAAAAACAGACCGACGATAAACGCTGCCGTTATTCCGTACCACACAGTGACCTTTTCAGACTGAAGAGGTAATGGGTGTAGCTGGGACGGATTCTCGATCGCCCATATCCTGCAATTTTGCGTATCTACAGAACCTTGCAAATGAAAGTGGGCTTCGTCAGACCACAGAATGTTCCATGGCCATCCGTTGTCCACTTCCATCCGGGCAAGAAATTGTAGTGCAAAAGATTGACGTGCTTCCAGGTCAGCAGGTACCATATCCTGCACATGAATTATCTTGTACGGATAACAGCGCAAAATGTTCCGTCCTCTACCCCGTTTAACGTCAAATGAACCGGTCTCTTCGAATTTAGCAATAACTTTTCGCAGACCATTTGTTGTTATTGGACCCCTTTTTATGAATTTTAATGTCCGAAACTTCCTAATAGCTGTAAGTGCAGAGTCATCGTTCTTATAAAAAAGCTTCAAGATCAGAGCGCGATCTTTCATAGTCAGAGTCATGATGAAACATTCAGGCAAAGAGCTGGTGCTCTGCCTTTTTATGGCAGCGATGTCTGTGGTGCGCATGTCACGTATTAGTAATTTGCACACCTCCAGACCATTGTGAACCCTGAAAGCGCCATCTATCGGCACATTTTTGAACTATTTTTTTCCTTCGCCAAACAAAATTCCATTGCCTCACGATTGTTCTGCTAAAATATCAAGTCATTCTGACCAGTAGTTTTAAAATTATCGATTTTTGAAATCGTAACTTTAATTATAATCACCCGGTACATCACATTCTCGTGCTACGTAATTGCCAAGTCACAAAATAATAATTAACTTAAGATGTAGAGACTAGGAGTGATTTGTGAAAGAAATTTTCAGAGTTAATAAGATAGTTAAACTTGGCTTTATACGATCTCAGTACTTTTTACGGTAAATGAGTTACGAGACTTGGCTGCATTTTTTACAGGTGACTTTTTGATGAGATCTCACTTCTTTTTGTAAATAATCCTCCTTTTTTTGATTTTGAGCTCTTTTTGGAGATCATCCACTGATTTTCGAAAAAGTTACCTTAAATAAATTTTAGGTAACTAGGCAAGCACTACTTTATGGAAGGAGGGAGTCAAAAGTACTCTCAATTGCAACCAGGAAAGGTGCTATCCATATCTGAGACATTACTCGCAGCCTAGATATTTGATATTTAGCACAAAAGTACTATTTAGGACAAAAAGAAAGCTAAAATTAAAATTTCCGGAAATTTTCAATAAATCAAACTATATTCGATTTTTCGAAGTTAGTTTTTTTTTTCGGATTTTTAAAATTTTCCTTACTTTGTAGCCTAAACCCTACCTTTCTGCTAAATGTCAAGCTGGTAGGACTACAAAATCAATTTATTTCCAAACCTTTGACTTTTTATAAATTTATTGATTTTTCGATTTTACTTCTAAGTCTCTTGATTGTCATGCCAATATAGTAATATTTTGATCCGTCTTCTTAGGATCATTTAGGTTCAGTTGAAAGATAAATCAAGATAATCTTAGAGTCACCATGATTTTATTTAGAAAGGACTATCAAGCCATAACCAGCCAGTAATGTCGGGAGGAGAGGGGGAGCTGTGAATTTTTTTTTGGTGCTAACATCATTTAACAATCCATATTTTATATGCAAATTAAATAGAGTATAACCTGTGGAAGAAAATAAACATGTCTATAAAGAAACCGCCCATGAATTCTTTTCAAATTTTCGATGTTTTTCGATTTTTCCGATTTTTTAAATTTTATTTTCGGTTTTTATTGTGTTTTTAATTTTTTCTTATTCTGAAATCCAAACACTGCCTTTACGCCCAATTTTAAGTTTCTAAGGTTAAAAGATCAAATTATTATCATTTTTTTTCAACTTTTTTGGAATTTTTGGAATTTTTGAATTTTTTTTTCAAATTTTCTGGATTTTTTTAATTTTTTAATTTTTTGTATCCTAAATACTACCTTTATTCCAAATTTCAAGTTTCTAGCGCTATAAAATCGAATTATTTTCAAATTTTCGATGTTTTTCGATTTTTTAATTTTATTTTCGATTTTTATTGTGTTTTTAATTTTTTCTTATTCTGAATTCCAAACACTACCTTTACGCCGAATTTTAAGTTTCTAAGGCTAAAAGATCAAATTATTTTCATTTTTTCAATTTTTTTCGAATTTTTCGAATTTTTTATTTTGTTTTTCAAATTTTCCGAATTTTTTTAATTCTTCCTTTTTCTATATCCTAAATACTACCTTTATTCCCAATTTGAATTTTCTAGCGCAATAAAATCGGATTGTCTTCAAATTTTCGGGTTTTTTTCGATTTTTTCAATTTTGCTTTCGATTTTTTTGGTGTTTTTGATGTTTTCTTTTTCTGGATACTAAACACTACCTTCAAACCAAATCTTAAGATTCTAAGACTAAAAGATCGTATTATTTTCAATTTTCAATTTTGATGGAATTTGTTGAATTTTCGAATGTTTTTTTTTTTCGAATTTTCCGGATTTTGTAATTTTTCCTTTCTTTGTACCCTAGACACTATCTTTTTTTCCAAATGTCAAGTTTCTAGGGCTACGGGATCTACCTAATCTTTTTGATGACGCGTGAACGAGTGAGTGAGTGACAAAAAATCGAATCTTTGAGTTTATATATCGTCTGAACTAGAAAAGGCAGAAAGTTGTAATTTTAAATTTTGGTCCTGTGTGCCAAACACTCTAGAAAAACGAAGTTTCAAAATTTTGGGATACACCAGCCCGGAGATATGGAGGGGTCGAAAGTGCCCTGAGTTGCTTCCAGAAAAGTATGCTTACGGCCGTGATTTCTCGACTTGGCGGAGGCACTGCTGTGCCTCCAGATACTAGAAAATGTCAGAAGGTCTTACGTAGATTTTTGAACAGAATACTTTTTTTTTAATTGTTTTATAACTATATATTTTTGTCTTTGATGTTGACTTACTGAAACCGCCTAATGTGCGTTTATTTTCAAAACATCCAATTTCCTTAATGGTTTCTGATGATATATCCAGCAAAGAGGCGTACAAATAATTATTGTCTCGACTGTATGTATACCAAAACTGTTTTCAGAAAATAACTGAAACTAAAGTATTTAAGTGCGTTTAATTTGTGTGTGTATGTGTGTGTAGCTTATAATATTTTATTTTGTACTAGCTGATTCGCCCTGGCGTTTACCGGGTCTGTGATATCTTAGTATACTTTAAATATACCTAATTAAGTATATTTAAGTGATTAGGTATAATTTTAATATACCTAAATTCAGTGCCGAATGATTTTATATATTTAAACGAAAATCTTTACAAACAATCCAAATGCTGGGGGCCCACACTGCTTTAGGTAGCGTACACCCTCTAATTTGTATGATTTTATATTTTTAAATAAAAATCTATCCAAAAGAACCTAGAATTGGGGTCCCCACTGCTTTGGCAGCTACGCACTCTCCGGTCTGTTTTTATTTAATATTGTTAAACGAAAGACTGGCGTAGCACAGGCTCGTGATAATAACCTTAAATATACCTAAAATCAGTGTTTAATGAATTTATATGCATTTAAACGAAAATATTTCCAAACGAACTTAATGTTGCATGTCCAACTGCCTTCGATAGCGTATACTTTTGAATTTGCACGATTTTATATTTTTAAATTAAAATCTATCTAACGAAAAAGGGGCTCTCGTTATAGTGATTACCGATTTCATTTCTGATGTTTAGATATGTTAAACTTTCAATTCTGACCAAACTTTCCTGAGAAAATCTAAATAATACACCCACGTCCCTCCCTCTTACTCAAAAAATATTTCTTTCTGTTGAAAATGTAGGTATCCCAGCACATGCACAGATACGAAAATGTTTTAAAGCAGTAAAAAAAGGTTGTGAAAAATCACGAAAAGAGTTACAGAACAGAATACAGCTCCCTTGATCCCCAGTGCCCAACTAAGCTCTTAGAAGTGGTACGCATCCGCAAAAAAATTGACTATGGTTAATCTGCGGCAACAAAATGCCGGAAAATTTCTTGCTGCGTCAAATGTGTTGAAGAATGACATGAGGGACTATGACGTCTTGTGCATACAGGAGCCTCATGTTGTATCAAACGGTAAAGTCGGCCACATACCAGCGGCGGCAGTGGCCTACTACACACCTCTTCAGGCACGCTCTGCGGTCGTCGTAGTAAATCAGTCACTTGACATAGTGGAACTGATGACGACGAGAGACATCGTCGCAATCCAACTTGACTTTGCCGGGAGAAAGATGATTGTGATTTCGGTGTACTTGCCGCCAGAAAACCCTCAAGATCCAATCGACACACATATGGAAGTGCTGCAGCAGATTTTACAAAGTAATGCAGAACACGACGTTATGATAATGGGAGATCTTAACGCTAAGAGCTCAGTATGGGGGAATCCGCTTGGGAAATGCGATAGTAGAGGTGACCACGTTCTGGAGCTGTGTGCCCAGTACGACCTCTCTATCTTCAACGATGCAACCAGTGAACCGAAATTCCAGTCGACTAGGGGAAACAGCTGGATCGATCTATCACTAGGTAGGCTTTCGAGACCAACAGTACTTGTTGGTTGGAGAGTAGAGTCCAGAGAAACAGCCACGGAGCATATGCGTGTGGTTACGGAGATCTCCACAGAGACCCCACCCCAAAGGCCCAAATACCGGGTTCGATTCAAAGACCTGATTGTGCCAAAACTCCGGGAGGCCCTGTCCGAAAGGATAGGGGACATGTCAGTGGACTGGTTAGAAGGGAAGTCAGTTGACGAGTGTGTCTCTAGTCTCACAGAGATCGTTCAAGGTCTATGTGAGAAGTACGTGCGTACACGGAAAGCGCGTAAAAAGGCGTGGTGGATTCCAAGCCTCCTCGTAGAGAGGAAAAGAGTGAGTGCCGCAAGGAGGCGGTACAGGAGGTGCGAGGATCCTGACCAGCGGAAAGAGTATGAGGGACTCTTCCGCAAAATAAGAGCTCAGTTCAGGAGATTGGTCCGACGGGCCAAATGGGCGTACTACAGGCGCATTCCCGAAGAGATTGAGCCGGGGAAACCTTTTGGCCCACGCTTTGACTGGATGAGAGGAAAATCCTCTCATAGCCTGAAACTAAAAATGGTCGGGAGAGGGGACGAGGAGAAAACCACGAGCTTCGAAGCTACCATCGAGAAACTGATGGAATACCACTTTCCGGTGGACGGAGATGATGAGCCGTCGTATGAAGAAATTCGTGCAGAGACACATCCGCTGGCTGGCGACGATCCGGAATTCACCCAAAAGGAGGTTGAGGCCGTTTTCAGGACTGCGAATCGAGGGAAAGCCCCAGGACACGATGGATTACCCATGGAGGTAATAGAACTAGTCTACAGGGCAAACAAACCGCTATTCATAAAACTCATGAATAAGTGCTTGAAGGAAGGAGAGTTCCCTTCGAGCTGGAAAATAGCAGACCTTGTTCTGTTTAACAAGGTTGATAAGGATCGCTCGGATCCCAGCGCCTACCGTCCTATCTGTCTTTTGACAGCCTGGAGTAAAGTGTTGGATAAACTTGTGACAAACAGGCTGGTCTTCCATGCCCAGTCACGAGGGTTCCTTCACCCGAACCAGTTCGGATTTACTCCATGTAAGGACACAGAGCATGCCCTGCATGAACTGCGCAAGACAGTCGAAGACTGCCATGCGCGAGACAACGATTCATGTCTCATCATGCTTGACATTGAAGGTGCCTTTAACAATTTGTGGTGGCCGGCGATCTATGCTCAACTGCAAAGGATGGGTTGCCCTGAAAATCTCTACAGGCTAGTTCGGAGTTTCCTAGTGGACAGGAAAGTCATATATCGAACGCAGAACGTGTCCCTGGAGCGCATATACGACAAAGGCTGTCCTCAGGGCTCGAATTCAGGTCCCTTTCTTTGGAACTTAGTAGCGAACTCCTTGTTGGAGTTGTATCTGGGTGAGTACGTGAAAATCATAGCTTATGCCGACGACTTTGCACTACTAGTCGAAGCGCTAAACGCCCACGTTTGTGCGAAGCGAAATGCGTTGAAATGCGTTATCCTGCCTTAGCGAAGATTGCTCGTTGGGCGGCACTGCATAAGCTCGAATTCAGTCCGGAAAAAACCGTGATGGTTTACTTCCGCAAAGTGCGCCGGTTGGGGAGTTACAAGAGGAACCCTAAAACGGCTCCTAGACTCCTCTTCCTTGGAAGACCCATTAAAGTCGCACAAAACACACGCTATCTGGGAGTAATGGTGGACGACAAGCTGAACGGAATGGTACACTGCGCATACGTCAAACAAAGTCTGGCAAATTACATGAGGACGACCCGCTCGCTCAGTCAGAGGAGTTGGAGCCTCAAAGGGGAAGTACTGAAACGTCTGTATAAGGATGGCATAGAGAGGCTCGCGACTTATGGTAGCAGTTTCTGATGGACGGGGACCGGTCGCATGAGAGAAAGCTTGACACAGCTCAACGATTGGCCCTCATTGCGATTACCAGGTGTTATCGGACTACTAGTACGGTAGCGCTTCAGGTACTCGCCGGGACCCTTCCGCTTGATCTGCAAGTTGAAAAAGAGTTTAACCAGAGTCGCGTACTCCGTCTAGGGGAAGATGCCAAGATAGGTGGAACTATCATACAAACTGATGAAGTGCAGAAACGGATGGGAAGATGGTCAGCACACCCCGCAGAGGCACCGGCCATTGACTGGGAGGAAGCACCCCAAAACAACGGGGAAACCCCAAGCCAGCAGGGATTGTCGGTCTATACCGACGGGTCGAAAATAGGAGGAGGTGTAGGATCTGATTGAAGAACAAGCTTACCACCTCCCGCCCCATGCGACAGTGTACCAGGCCGAGCTAGTCGCCATTATCAAAGCATTAGAGCTGTGCAGAGCCCGAAACGAGCTCTCACTGTTTAGTGACTCTAGATCGTCACTAACGGCATTAGCGGATCCGTACTCGCAAGACCCACTATGTGTACGTGTTCACGCGGCGAGAGAAGGCCTTGAGGTGAAGTGGTTCTGGGTAAAGGCCCATGTAGAGATACACGGCAATGAAACAGCAGACCGCCTTGCGAAAGCAGGTGCAGGTTTAGATGTCATTGACGTCCTTCTAAGTCTGTCGTCCCGATCCGTAAAATTTAGGATCCGCCAGGAGGTGCGAGCCCTCTGGCAAAGTCGATGGGAGGAGGCGGAAACAGGTAGGAACGTGTTCAACTTAATTCCGAAATAGTCGGAAGAACGCGCCTGGACTGCGCCTCTTATCAACTGGGCGATTACAGGGCATGGACCATTCCCGGAATATTTTCACCGCTTCAAGGTAAGACCTCTTACGTGGGGATGCCCATTTTGCACAGACCCAGATCCAGCCACGAGTGAACACTTATTCGTGGCCTGTGTTGGAACGCAACCTCTCAGGGATAGACTCTGCCCGAAGCTAACCGCTTCAACTGTCCGGAACTACTTCTTGGTTCCGGGAGGGAGGAAAGCACTCACGGCTTTTCTCAAAGAAATGAAGCCGCATCTTCGATAGGTTCCATTAATGAGCAGTCCCTTCTCAGTGTGTCTGAAGCGAAACCTATGGTTTTGGTTCAGGTAAGGAACAACAGGTAAGTGAGGGGTGAAGTAGGAAGATTGAAGTGACAAAGAAGGAGTGAAGAGAAAGGGAAGAATTCAAGAGACAGATGAAGTGAGAAAAGAGAGAAGTATGAAGAGTGAAGTGTCAAGAGAGAAGAGAGAAAAGGTGAAGGTGAAATTTAAATGGCAAATGTAAATATTATGTAAATATCGATGTTTTTCTATCCTATATATAAATAACCCAGTCTAACATGTGTAATAAACGCCGCTCTCGTGCGGCGACCAATACCACCCCTATGGATGTAGTTTGTAAATAGTAGCAATTTTCTAGATGTAGCTACTTTAATAATGCAGAACAAATGTTTGTAATAAATGAAGGACCATTAAAGAGCAGTGGCTCAAATCCTGGGTGGGGCGAGAGTTGGCACGTCTTCCTGTTGAAGGAAAGGATCTCGAATAAACAACACGATGCGTGTGGTGACAGAAGGAAGACATCCTAGGTCGTCGGTGAGAGCAAGGCTCTCACGTGCAGCAGAAAAGCCGAACAAACATGTTAGTCTAAAGTGCAAGGGCAGCGGTTAGGCAGTCACTACGCCCAAGTGAAAGAATAGCTATCGTCCGACCTGCTTCGGCAGATAAACTTGCGATGACCTGTAGAGGTTGCATGCAGTATCTATTTGGCTTCAAAAGTGTTAATATTAATATTTTTATAAAGAAGACGTCGTTTTAAAGGTAAATGTACGCCTGTTAATTTGGTAACATTTTTTCGTATTTTGAAATGCAGAATGAATGCAGAATTTTAAACATTGCAGAAAAAAACAAAAATAGTGAAGTGAGTTCCAAAAATAAAAATTTTTAAATGGTTAATTTTAATATTTTTTAAAGCCGGAGACGTCATTTTAAAGGAAAATGTACATTTTAATAGTGAGTATTTTTTTTTTTGTTTTTTTCGCATTTCGATTAAAAATAGCGGATGCAGATTTTTAAAAATTAAAGAAAAAAATGAAAAACCCGAAAACAGCATTACGAAAGACATTTTTTGGAAGGATTAATATTATTTTTTTAATAGACTACGCCATTATAAAGAAAAAATCCAGATTAAGTGGGTATACGTGTTTCACCAATTTTTTAGTAGATTTGTTTTAATTAATTTCCTCCTCCTACATAAAAGCTGAGATATGGCGAAATGACCTAAAAAATTCGACTCCTCCCCCATTTAACCACCTTCTGGGGGGGGGGGATTTCCAAAATTGCTGAAATACGTGTTTTATTCATTTTTTAGTAGATTTGTTTTCCTGATTTTCGCGCTCCTAACTAAATCTGCTGCTGATATATGGCGAAATGACCCAAAACTTTGAATACCTCTTTAACCACCTTCTGGGGGGAATTTCCAAAATCGCCGAAATACGTGTTTCACCAATTTTTTAGTAGATTTGTTTTAATTAATTTCCCCCTCCTACATAAAAGCTGAGATATGGCGAAATGACCTAAAAAATTCGACTCCTCCCCCATTTAACCACCTTCTGGGGGGGGGGGAATTTCCAAAATTGCTGAAATACATGTTTTATTCATTTTTTAGTAGATTTGTTTGCCTGATTTTCGCGCTCCTAACTAAAACTGCTGCTGAGATATGACGAAATGATCTAAAACATTCGACCCCCCCCCACCCTTTTAACCCCCTTTGGGAAGAGGAGGATCAACTACCTCTCGGGCCCCTAGGTTTGGCCTTTTTGGGGGTGGGTGGGAGAGTAATCTTCTTAGACTTGACCTTTTTTGACGGGGGCTCTCCTCTTTCAAAGCAATATATACCGCGTAATTCAAAATACATGTTTGCTTAATTATCACCTAAACCATTGATGATGGAAACTTACTTCCAGTTACAAAAAGTATACAAATCAAGTTCTGATTTTATAAATGGCATTTGCTTTACAAGGGACTGTATATATTTTAAAATACGGAATTCAATTTTTAAACTATCCCTCGGTCCTAAAAGTTATATTTAGAAAAATGTCATTCGTTTAAGAAGGAGATAAAAAATCCTATCATTTTGCAGTCAAAACATATTAAATAATGATACTTCAAATTTTATAAAATTTCAGTGCTTCCTGTCACTAAAAAAGGAAAGAAGTTTTTTTTTAGTGCAGATAAACGTTGAAATAAAATGCAAAGTGTCATAATTCAAAAGTTTTGGTCGTAACAGAATGAGATTTATAAAATGTTCTTCCTAGACGGAACAGAACTTTTTTAAAAGTTTAATTGGGACCTAAAGACTATATAAAAAATGAAATTTCGTACTTTAATATGTATACAGTCTTTTATAAAACAAATGCCACATCTAAAAGATGTACTGGATTTATATAATTGTTGCAAATGGAAGTATATTTCTATCACCAGCTTTATAAGAGATAACCGAAAAGACATTTATTTTAAATCACCTGGTATAACAAAATAATGAGAACCATTTTTTAATCTTTAGCATAAATTTTCTTTCAGAATGTATTTACAGTAAGTAATTTTACAAATTAACATATTTTCACGTAAAAATTTATATGGAATCTGTAACCTCAAAAGGACTTTCTTAGTTTATCAATGAATTGTACTGGAATAAATGGGTTATATCGGGTGACCGCAGAAAATAGGCAAAATGCTTGATTAAAACTTAATAACCGTTTTAACAGACATCATTCATAGAGCTGCTGACAAAATCTCGCCCAGGCCGCGTGGCTACAGAAGCCGCATAGAAAAGCCAACGCAAAATGGAAGCCAAAAAATTTCATGAATCCAGTATTTTCTTCTTATGGATATAGAAGGAATTAAAAGGGAAGTAACATTTGGATATGTTAGTAACCTAAAAAATTTAATAAATAAGCGAAACAAAGAATATTGTACATTAATTTATTTCTTGCATAAACTGTTAGCATGATATTAAGAAAAAACCAAAAGAAAATCTTACCATCGGGGCCCCTTTTCTTTCGGGCCCCTAGGCTTCAGCCTACTCAGCCTAATGGGTAATCCGCCTCTGCCTTTGGGGAGAAATTTCTGAAAACGCAAAAATACGTGTTTAACCAATTTTTTAGTAGATTTGTTTTCCTTAATTTCGCGCTCCTACATAAAACTGCTGCTGAGATATGGCGAAATGACCTAAAACATTCGACCACCACCCTTTAACCCCCCTTCTGAGGAGAATTTCTACAATCGCCGAAATACATGTTTAATCATTTTTTTAGTAGATTTGTTTTCCTGATTTTCGCGCTCCTACCTATAAGTGCTACTGAGATAGGGCAAAATTACCTAAAACATTTGACCCCCCCCCCTTTAACCCCTCGGGTGGGGAATTTCTAAAATCGTTGAAATATATGTTTAATCATTTTGTTAGTAGATTTATTTTCCTGATTTACGCTCTCCTACCTATAACTGCAGCTGAGATATGGCGAAATGACCTAAAACATTCGACCAACCCCCTTTAACCCCCTTCTAGGGGAAATTTTTAAAATCGCTGAAATAGGTGTTCAATATTTTTGTTAGTAGATTTGTTTTCCTGATTTACGCGCTCCTACCTATAACTGCTGCTGAGATATGGCAAAATGACCTAAAACATTCGCCCCCTTTAACCCCTTTCGCGGGGGAATTTTCAAAAATCCCTTCTTATTGCTTGCCTAGGCCATAACAGCAATCTACATAGTATAGATACATAAAAGTGACTTATTTTTACACGTAATATTAAAATAAATTTAAATGTAAATAACAATAAGAAGTTTTAAACATTCTTTATGTATCTGAACTTTGTACTCTATTAACGAAAAAAGTTTTAAGTATTCAGAAGATTTTAAATATCTGTTTTTAAAACTGCCAAATGGTAAATGTGATGGTAAACCAATTAGTTGAATAGATTTATTTTTATATTCATTGCTTTCAAAATGAGAATATTTCTTTTTCTACACAATGTGACAAATTTCTTATTAAAAGTAGCGATTTCTTTTACACTGAATTTTAAAATGAAATTTGCACAAGAGGTTCTTTAAACGTTTTATCCACACATACACACAAAGAATTTGATTTTTAATAAACAGGCAGATGCTCTCAAAAATTTTCTCGAGTTCTCAAATCTGTCTATTTATATTTTTATGTATTTTATAAAACTTGCGAAAATATAAAATTTATAAGACAAATGCTACTTTGAAAAAAGCTTTTTTGAAAGCAAATTGGCAGTTTTATATGAAAAAATTATGAATTATTACAATGAATTATTTTAGATAATAAAAGTTTCAGATTGTATTGATTTCAGAAGAATGCAATCAAGCGAAAATTCACCAATTATTAGGTTTTCTCTCTTTTCTTGCTTGCACCTGTTTTCTTTGTACAGGGTTTTTTTTAAAAAAATTTTAATGTTTCACATTTTTTTATGGAAATATAATAATGAAAATCTTGAAATTAGAATTTTTATTGCGTTTAAAAATATTATAATCTAGCGCGGTTTTCTTTTTATGTTATTTCCAAAAACAATTTTAATTACAAATGGAATTCGTTTTTACTGGTAACTTAAATTTAATACATCATTTTCATTTCCCTCTCTTCCCTCCCTCTATCTCCCTCCCCCTCTCCTCTCTTCTCCTCTCTCTCTCTCTTTTTCTTTTTCTTTCCGTATTTTAAAATTATTTCGCAAATGTTTAAAGGAAAGAAAGAAAAAGAGGTTAAAAGAAAATCTTGATCATTCAAACAAAATTTCTCTTGAAAGGGCAATTAATAACTTTCATAACACCTACATGATGTTCAATCTACAAAAACGGACTTTTTTTACTCCTTATGTTGAAGTATTCATTCGCCATGCATCATTTTGTCATATTTCCTTAGGTAAGAAAAAAAAATGGATCATAGAATGTGTCATAAATGTGTAAAGGTATCCTGGAGGTAGAGGTTTTAGAAACCTTCGTGAATTCTTTATTAAATAGAAATTGGCAGGGACCTTAACTATAGTTTGCATGTGGAATCTCGAATAAATTGGAATAAATGTAGTTTAGGGCAGAGAGATTTGTGTGAAGTTTATGACAACCAGACGGAGTTGCGAAATTTATTTTAAAGAGTTGTGAAAAACTTGGAAAGTGACTAAACTGTATTAATTAAAAATATATGCATAGTTTGAAATTATTTTTTTTTAAATTAATTTTAAAATATGCATTTTTTTAACAGAAACCGATTTATAGAAGCTTTAAATATGTTAATTTAAAATTACAGCTCATTCCATAAAATAGATTTTGAGTTATGCACTGAAAAAAAAAGTTTACGGTATAATACTAGCATCCCAGCTGCCAGTATTATACTGTAAAATTAACATTAATAAACAGTAAAATAAACAGTAATACTACAGTAAAATTAACAGTAATAAATAGTAAAATAAGCAGTAATACACTGCTGCGCATGCGTGGTAGCGTATTACTGAATACTTTACTGTTTACTACTGTTAATTTTACGGTATAATACTGGCAGCTGGGATGCCAGTATTATGCCGTTATATATATATATATATATATTGCAATACATTTAACATTATTGAATTTTAATTTCGGCTGTTCTTTTCCGGGATATCCTGTGTGTACTTATTAGTAACTTATTTTTACAATCTCTGCTCTCGACTTTACTCTGGCAAGCAACGATATTTTATGAAAACTTCGCAAACAAATTTTAGAAGCATAATTTAAAAATCAATTAATAAATTTTCTGAAATAAAGAGTCATCTAATTCTATCTTCTTTACAATGGTTCTTGCATTCAACTTTTATTTATTTTTTAAGTGCGTTCGTAATTATATAAATACGCAGCACCTATAATTGTCGTCTGGTCCGTCCATCTGTCTATCTGTCTGTCCGCATAAAACAGCTCAAAAACTACCCAACCAAATGATTGGAAATTTAATATATATAATCATTTTGCAGAATTTTGTCGAGTCATTTCAAATTTTATGAAAATTGAATCAAAACTTAAAAAGATATTAATAAAAATATTTATTAAGTAATTTGGATTTTTTTAAAAATTGGTACTTCTTTGTTATAGCAGCTTCCGAGCATTAATCGTCAAGCGACCGAGATGTATCATTCTATTATATCCAATCATACGTAATTAATTCAGTGATATCATATGATAGGTAATGATACTAGATTGCCATGGTGATTACGTCCTATTTAAAACGGAGTCATATTATTTCCGTATTACTGAATTTAAAAACCGAACTTGTATACTAAAATTGTTTAATTATAGCAATCCTATAATCTACCGGCAGTTTTTGAATAGATGTTTCCGGAGAAATAGATTTGCAAGGGGAAAAAGTCTAAATAGGGAGTTCAAGTTCTGAAATTTTCAATACTCGGCTTAAGTTTCATGTTGGAATTTTCAGTAAATGTTAATAAATGATAAAATGTTGGCAACTTAAAATGTACTTATTTTATTAAGGATGTTAATCATATCATAATAACAGGCGATATAATTCATTTCACTGAAACTAATTATAGTACAAACGCACCTCATTTGTCACGTTTGACGTACAATTTCCAACTTGTTATTTTCTTCTCTCTTCGTTTATTAGGTAAAATTAGATAATATAGCTAAATTGTAAATTGTTTTGGAGGTTCTTAAAAGTCTTAAATTCTCAGAAATAGTAGACATACAAGCTTGATCCATTCACTATATTCATAAACTCGCAGTATCGAGAGACATAGTCACCACACTAGGGTTTTCGGGCCCGTTTACTTTTTCGCAGTTTGTGTCCCTGCTCGTGCAAAAATCAATGAAATCAGGTCCGATTCGCCCAGACCCGATCTTCTCGGCCAGTTTCTATCTATCTATCTATAATCAATCAATTAATCAACATTATACCACAATCCTTTTAAAAGAATATTTCATGCATATTTAAGCAAAGTTTTTAAAGCTCAGCATTTTTCAGATTACAGAGGTCTACAATAAACATTTTTCTTTAATGTAAATCTGGTGTATCTCTGCATGCTGATTTCGTAGAAAATACTCAAAATATTCTATCGCATTTAGTTTCGACACAAATTAAGAATTTCTAATTGTTTGGAATATTAAACAATTTGACAAAAAGACATCAGAATATCTAATAGGTAAATTATAAATTTAGCCATCAAGACACCAAATACTACTAAATACACTGCTCAAAACAATTAAAGGATATTTGAAGTTTTTTATAAAATAAAGATATAAACGAAATTTTTTTTGCCGAAAATAGAAGAAGAGAATCACAAATGCAAATTTTTCTGGTTTTCAAACTGTGGAGTATGCAAATTTTGAGTTCGACGTCAAAAACGTCGCTTCAGCGGCAGCGAATGAAATTTGACTTTCAACTGGATAAAAGAGAATGAAGACAAGGATGAACGGCATTCAGTGATTGCTTTGTTTCGATGAGTACGATGTCTCAGCGAAGTCATTTGACAGATTCAGAAGCTTGGAGAATTGTTGGTAGGTTAGAAGGGGGCCAAACTCAAGCCGAAGTAGCGCAAGCCATTGGAGTGTCACAAAGTGTCATTTCCAGGATCTGGAACCGTTTTTTGGAGAGTGGATGTGCAGGCCGAAGACCAGGGCAAGGTCGTAGACGGGCAACAACGCCCAATGAAGATCGGTATTTAGCGTTAACAGCTCGGAGACACCGAAACATGAACGCTACTCTTCTCCAACAACACCTTCGCTCGGCTACAGGCACCACGATTTCAACTCAGACTGTCCGAAACCGGCTCCATGCTGTAGGTCTGTATGCTCGCCGACCGATGGTATGTGTTAGATTAACATCAAGGCATCGTCGCGACCGCAGGGAGTGGGCAACCGAGCATGTCAACTGGAGGAGAAATGAATGGAGCAATATTCTGTTTTCTGACGAGTCCCGTTTTTCTGTGCATCCGGATAATAGGCGTATTTTCATCTGGAGGGACCGTGGCAGTAGGAATAATCCTGCGTTCGTGCACGAAAGTGTCAGATTTGGCGGTGGAGGAGTGTTGGTGTATGGTGGCATCTCCATTGACGGGCGCACTGACCTCTACATCATTCGAGATGGAGCTCTGACTGGTCGCCGATATAGGGATGAGATCCTCAGACCTATTGTAGTCCCTTAAGCTGCAGCAATCGGAGATAACTTCATTTTAATGGACGATAACTGCAGGCCACATCGTGCAAACCTGGTGGAGGATTTCCTTTTCGAGGAAGGAATCGTTCGAATGGAATGGCCAGCGTGTTCTCCAGACATGAATCCAATCGAGCACGTTTGGGACGCTCTAGGAAGACGAGTGCCGCCAACAACCCCCACAAACTCTCCAAGAACTGGAAAGAGCTCTTCTGGAAGAGTGGAGCAGAATACCCCAACTCGTCATTAATAGCCTCATTGAGTCCATGCCTTAAAGGTGTTCAACGTTGCTGGCCGCCCGTGGAAACCATACCCCCTACTGAAAATGATTTTCTTTGAAGAAAACACCTTTTCTTATTCTTTTTTTCTCATATGCACAAATTGTGTTTTTTTCCTTTTGTACACAAATGCGCAATAAAATGCATTTTTTTCTGCCAAACATGTGTAATTTATTCTCATATAACCTACTATGTCTGTCGACCATGTATCAATCAGCTAAAAAGTTTCCCAGATACAAAATCCACCTAAAACTGCAATATCCTTTAATTGTTTTGAGCAGTGTATCATATCACACTACTGCTGGTTGCTGCATCCTTAGGATATTGCTGCGAGCAATGCACGAGACAAAAGTTTTAAAAGGGCATCTTTCTTCGGAAAAGGATAGTTAAAAAAAAAATCACAATTTTAAATCTGCATAAAGAATAAAAAGTAGATTGTTATAAATATCTCTTTGTAATTTATTAAAACAAAAAATGAATTTCTAAAAATTCCATTAGTAAATGATAAATAATAATAATACCAATATTATAAATGGTATGGTATATCACAATTTTTACACACACGATATAAAAAGGAGAAAAAAAACTGGTCCGGCCTGAATCTAATGAAAATTTTTTGAACGAATCTGTACACACCTATAATCCAAACACTCAGCATACGTCTAGTGTTGTGAGATTGTCCAATACAATAAAAAGCCATTCAATTGGAAATTATGTCTTCTTTTAAGTTATGTTAAAGTAATAACCGTAGGGGCAAGTTTTTATATTGAAATTGCAACAAACTTTGAAAATTTTAACACGAACACATAACTTTGACACCCCATTTGGATTCTTCATTAAATTTTATCTTCAAATTCCAAATGGGAGATCATTCGGTGAAATAGTTGAAGAATTATAATGTATATGTAAAGTTTGGAACTTCTAATAATTCATTTTTAAAATTTAAAAGTTGACATAAAAAAAACTACAATGCGGGTAGTTTTTTAAGCATAATTCAAAATTACTAGGTCAAATTAGCTAAAATCTTGAATTCGCATATTTGGAGCTTCTAGATATCGATTTTTATTAAAATTCTTATGGATTACCATATAAACTTTTTTTAAATATTAATTTATATATTCCTGTTTCCAGAGGTAAAACTTGCCGAAGAATCTAAATATGATGTCAAAATTGTGTACCGTGGTCGTATTGAAAATTTCAAAGTTTGCTGAAATTTCAGTATGAAGAACACCCCCCCCCCCCCAAACACCACCACGTAAACTTTTTTTAAATATAAATTCAAAGAATATATAATTCATAATCGAATGGTTATTTTCGTTTTTCTCTGCGACAATTTGATAATTCAATTGTAAGAATTTCTTTAATTGATTAATTTAGGGAGGGCAAAGAGGATTTGTACATCTTATGTAAGTTTTGTTAAAATTTTTAGAAAGTAAAATTTAACTAATTTTTTAGTATAATTTTATTTAAAACGTTTAAGTGAATTTTGGAAATAATGTCAAAATCAAATTCTTTTTAATGGAGAATTCTATTCTCAATTTTGATTTCCTCTTTTATATTGCCTTCTTTTTCAATTTCCATGGAAGATGACGATAGGGGCAATGAATGTTTTATAAGTAAAAAACAATGTGACTGTAATGTTAATTATTGTTTTTCAGGCCTTATTAGGAGCTCTTTAAATCCTACTTTTTAGTTTCTTTTATCTATAATAGAAGAAAGTATTATAATCCATTTTTTTTTTCGACTAATGGTTTTTGTCGGATTTTCACGTTTTAGGGGTCAGGGATCCCGAAAAAAAAAAATGTTTTTACAAAATGTTTGTGTATTTTCTTTGTATTATCGAAAAGTGTATGAAGTTATGCATAGAACTGAACCAAACTTCATGCATGAAGTTTGGTCTAAATTATATATATAGATGTTTTTGACTGTGGACGGACGTCAGGTCCCAGTTGAAATTGGGGATATTCCCCCGGAAGGGATTGCTCTGATAGCAATTTTTGTGCTTTTTTACTTATTGTATCATCCGAAAGTGTGCGAATTTATACATAGTATTGAACCAATTGGTTCATATATATGTTTTTGACTATGGACGTCAGGTCCCAGTTGAAAATGGGGATATTTCCCCAGAAAAGGTGTTATGATAGCGATTTTCTCGATTTTTTTGCAGTGTCACTGAAGAATTTATGAATATTTTTCGACAAAATTTTATATTTAAATGTAATGAATTGGTTCGAGGTTTGTATACAATTTTAAAAAAAATCAGCCTGAAGGGGATGCTGTAATAGCGAATTTTATTCGATTTTCGGGGTGGGTGCGGCAGCTGTTGAAAAAAAAATCATATTGAATCACCTAACTGTTCAATCTATATTTAATTTGTATATTTGTAATAAGCAAAATTTTTCACTTATATATTACCCGTTGATTAGCCCTCATTACGAATTCCCCCCCTCCCCCATCCCCCATTTTTTAAAAACATTTATTGACAAAAAATTTGAAGTGTAATATTAATAGTAATAATAATAATAATAATAATAATAATAATAATAATACACGATTTTTAAAGTTTTAACATGTATGAGACAGAAGAAAGTTTTGGGGTTGGCAGATACGACTATTTTAAATATAGTTTTGAATTTATTCTGAATTATCTCGCTTATATGTCGAAATCAGAAAATAGTCTTTGCGCGAGATCTCTTTGCTTCAAGAGAAGTGGGTGAGAATGCACGTTTGTTTAACTTAACGTATGAAATCGTAGTAAATGTTAGTTATGAAAGAAATCATATTGGCTTTCTATGGAAAACCCAGAATCTCTGCGCATGCTTTAGTGCCGGCACGTGCTTCTATCGATTGAGGTATGCTCCACATCTTCAGATCCAGCGCAATTTCACGTGAGAATCACGTGACCAGAGGTCTGTAATGAGAGGGGGCGAAATATTTTACGTCACTTCTTTTCTGTTAAAAAAAACTTCAAAGAAATTAAGTTATATTTGCGCTTTTTAATCAAGAATTGGATTGCTTATTATGTAATTCAATTAATATATTAATAATGACTTGTTCAATAAATCAAAGGAATTTTTATTACATTAATTTTGTGAAAAAAATATTCAAAGCTCTCTTAAAAGTAATTCGGATCTATTTTCCTGTTTTAATAAAACAAATTTTTAAAGCTTGTAAAATACTAACATTGTAACAATTTCTAGACTACAGATGTAAGAATAAGATAAATACTGAGAAGCTCTTTTTCCAATTAAATTAGTATATCTTGAGAGGTAATCAGTGCCTGGTCTCATTCATTCTTGAAAAATAAATTAGCATATTTTGTACAATTTGCGTAATATAGAATTTTTTTTATTTAAAATATTTGAAGATACATCCTTTAGCTATTTCCCCAAAAATGGAAGACAGGCATTAGAAACTTTGCGAAGATTTTTTTTCTTAGCTTTGTTTTTTGAAAATGAGGAGAAATCTTTTTCCATAATGTATTAAAAATATTCGCCTATAATAGTCATTTTGTAAAGCTTTGTGAAAATAACAAGAACGAAAAATCCTGCATCAGGCATAGTTATGAAACACTTTCAACACTAACAGAATATTATTCAGAAATTACATTTTTTCATACAATAAAATCGATCATAGTCCGTTCTGTAATCGAATTATTTTGTGCGTCTCCGTAAATCAAGGTAAATGCAATGCACTCCTTAATCTATAGAGAAAATGTTTTCGTGCACTTTGATGATAATTTTTAATCGCATTGTGTTTGAAATATCATAACATCATTAAAATGCATAGCAAACAATTATTCCCCATAAATCATATTGAGATGAAATTCTTTTATGCGTCCCTGTAAACGAACTATAAATGCTACTTGTTCTACATTCCTGAGAAAACACGTTTTCGTCCACCTCAGTAATGCATATCAATTTCATTATCTTTGAAGTACTGTAACATTACAAAAATGCATAGGAAACGATTTTTCATCAGAGACCATAATGTAACGTAATTATCTTGTGTGTTCCTGTAAACGAGCTACAAATGCTACACACTTCATTTTCAACACTGAACATTCTATAGTAAACATCAATAATACATAAAAATTTCATGGCAATTCGAGTATATGTACGAGAGTTAGAGTACGAATAGACGGCAGACAGACGGACAAACAAACCGAATTCATAAACACGTTTCAACTAATGTTGGAAAATGTTAAAAGGGAAAGTGAAAACGTAAAACAAACTCGCCAACTATCAAATACACAACATAAATATGAAATTCATAATTTATTGAATACAATTCTAAAATCAATTTAAAATTTTCTCTGTTTAATCAAAGTATTTTTAACCTTTCATTTATTTATTTATTTTGAGTGTGTGTTTTCTTTTATGATTGTGATATATGTCTCCTAATAATCTAATCAATCTGTCTTATAATATATTCAATTACAAAGCGATTTGGTTTTCGAGTTATAAAAAATGCATTCCATCAGATTAAATTTGCATTTAAAGCTGCATGGATGCTTTCTTCAAAAGGTTACATAAAAATTGATTAAAAAGGATGTTTTCTTTCGAGTTATTTCCTTTTTCCTAGGAAAATACCTCTTGTAGAAGATACAATTCAGAGATTTTTTAATAGATAAATCGTCTCATATGAAAGTATAGAATCTAACAATATTCATCTTATAATTAAAACGAGAACGAAAAACCATGCATCATGGCATAGATTATAAAACGCTTTCCAAAACTATCGAAATATTGTTAGGAAATTTTATTTTTGCTCATAAAATGAAATGAAATATCTAACTAAACATTAAAAAAAAAAAGAGTAAAAAATTATTTTCAGCAGTTGTTGTCCGTAGTTGGTAATGTGTGCGATTTTTTTCGTGCAGTCCTGTATATGATTTACGCACTTTGTAATACGCTAAGAAATTAGTTAAGTTTTAAAAAGCATACCACAGCCAGCAATTATAGCTCACAGTCAGTCCTGTAATCGAATTCTTTTGAGTGCCTCTGTAAATAAACCATAAATTCAATGTACTCAGTAATCTATAGAAAACATGCGGTAGTGTATCTGAATAACATATATCCATTTCGTTGAAATAGCGTAATATCATTAAAACACACTGCAAAATATTTTTCCCCCATACATAATAATGTAATGGAATTGTTTTATGCATCCCTGTAAACAAACTATAGTTTATATTTACTCTATATTCTATGGAAATCATGCTGCTATCCCCCTCAGTGATGTATATAACTTTCATTATGTTTGAAATAGTGTAAAATCATTAAAATGCACTTAAAACTAATTTTCCCTATTGATTGTAATGTAACGGAGTATTTTTGAGTATCCCTGTAAACTAGCCATAAATAATACACACTTCATTTTCAATACCGAACATGCCATAGTAAACTTTAATTACATGGCAATCCGAGCATATTTACGTGAGTTAGTGTGCGGATAAACAGATAGATAGATATGGACAAACAAACCGAATTCGTAAACACTTTTCAACTATGTTGGTAACTGTTAAAGAAAAATAAATAAATAAAAAATAACCCACGAAAATTGAAGTAGTAAAGTGAAATGCGGGAGAGAAAGAAGGATTAGAATTTCGTGGCTCAGTTGCATGCTATGGCTTTCTAAACTAGAGATTCCTCGTTCGAAACTCATAGATTCCAGAGCTACACAAAATTCGAACTGACTGCATTATATATATATATATATATATATATATATATGTTGCGGTGAAACACCGAAATCTGGAGAATGTCGACTTTCACCGGTGAATGTCAACAAACACATAGTCGCTTGGTGTATATCCGAAATATTTGCTAAATACCTTTATTTCTGACTTACACCGGTAAATGTCGACATTCACCATGCACTAATGGTGAATGTTGAACATGTCCGAGATTTATATTTTTTTCTCCGTAATTCAGTCGCAATAAATTTTTCGCCTCTCTTTCTGAGAGGAATGACTTAACTTGACTTGACTTGAACTTAAAACACACAGTACATTCAAAATGAGAAAGGAAAATAATACAAGTTAAAAAATTACTTAATTATACAGTACGTTCTAAATGAGAAAATAAAATAATAGTAATAAAAAACTTACTAAATTATGTGATTCAAATCTTATTTATTGCAACAACTTAAACTATATTATGACACTTTGAATTGCACAAGAGGCCCTTGCTTTTACAACTGCATTTATTTGTGGAACACTTCCTTTTGAAATGACAGCGTGTATAGGCTTGCCTACCGCTTCTCGAATTAGCTGCAGTTGCTTCTCTCATCGAAATTTCTTTAAAATAAATCTCATCTATGGAAAGTAACTTTTCTTTACAAATTACGAACTGATTACGTGTGTACAGCTGCTTGACGGTACCATTTTCATTTGCAAGTTTATAGAAGTCGGAGTCTTCTTTTCCATCAACAACCGCTAACACATTTCGGTTATCTATACGACCACGGTCGACATCAGGGACTTATATTCGTACAGTATCACCGATTTGAGCAGGAGGAAATTGTTTTTGTCAGGTTCGTAACATTTTTGTTGCTTGCAATAGAAGCTATTCTCTTTCACGGCCGCTCTTTGTATAGAAATTAACTCGTGTTTTTCAGTCAGAACTTGATGTGAAGACGTGGTAGATTGCAAGTCCTCTTCAATATTTTTCTTTGGAATATGGTTTTCGGTATGACCACCGCTCAAAATTTTTTCAGAAGTATTACCAGTTTCTTCAAGCTGTTCTTCGGTTTCAAAAGTATTGGCAATTTCTTCAAGTTGTTCTTCGGTTTCGATATTTGCGATTTGTTCGCTAGGCAAAAAAGACGATGCTATGCCTCTTTTCGCTTTAATGCCAAACATGGCTTCATAAAGACTTTGGCGTATTCTTTCGTGGTATGTAGTGTTCTTGGCAAACTGAACAAAGGGTAAACCTTCTGACTATTTATTTGTATCGTCATCGTTCATCCATTCAATTAACATATTCTGTATATCATGGTTGGCCCTTTCAACTGAGCCTTGTGTTTGACTGTGACGATGCTTTCCATGAACTATCTTAACATCTTTCCACATAGCGCATATTTCGGATATGACTTGATTACTGAATTCTCTACCATTATCTGATTGCAATGTTGCTGGAGCATCAAATGTTAAAAATACTGGAAGAACGTGATACGCTACTTCTTCCGCCCTCTAAGTTTTCAAAGGTTGTAGCTGGACAAACTTAGTTAAATAATCTTGATACACCATTATGAACTTATATTCGCCATCTCTGTTTGACTGTATATCTATCAGATCAACTTGACATCTTGAGTTTAACTCAGAACATATCATTGGTTTCACAACAATACCTTTCTTAAGTGCACTGTGTTTCATTTGACACTGTTTGCATAAATTTAAATACAACATTACAACTTCATATGTAATATTTTTGTATTTACGTGCATACGTGTTCTTCCTACGTGGCCTATTCTAGTGTGAGCTTCATATAGTATACTAAACAATTCCTCATTGGTAACATAATACTGTATATTCGTTTCTCCTGGTTTTAATGCGTACAATTAACTTCTCTTCATCATTAATTTTTAAAACGTCAAAACGTTTTAAACGTCTCTAATCCAAAGGTGTGTTGCACTTAGTTTTAGCAGAAATCAGTTCAGAAAGTAATTTAGAGTACTTTTCTTGAGAAAAATAAAAACAATTGTCTTCTCGTTTACCCGCAATTAATGCATTTAACTTTTCAAGAAAAAGATCACGATTCACTGCAGTATCCATTCTGTATAAATTAGGTATCGGAAATAAAAAATAAGAAAACGTTGCTCTTACCATCAAACCTTGCATAAGACTGACAAAGCTGACTGACTCCACCAGAACAAAGTATTTGGCGGGAAACAGCCAGTCACCTTATTGTCGGCTCAGGGCCTTCTCGATGATCGCGCTGCGCGAGCAGGTCAGTAGCACTTCTCACCGGGCCTGAATGTACGGATCGTGACGTTACACCGTCACGCTAGCTACCGCAAGGGAGAAAGAGATTCAACCTCCTCTCTTTTCGACCTCCACCAGAGCTTATCTGTGATTGTCGACATACACCGGTAAGGGTCCGAATGTACAAGAATGTAATGAAATATTCGATCTTTCACCGACGTATTTGGTGTTTGTTGACATTCACCGGTGAAAGTCGACATTCTCCAATTTCGGTCTTTCACGGTAACATATATATATATAATATATATATAATATATATATATATATATATAATATATATATATATATATGTATATATATATATATATATACAGGGTGATTCATAAAAGATGGGCAGAACTTTAAGGGGTTATAGTACACTTAAAGACAAATAATATTAAATAGGAGACTAAGGGTCCCAGACGTATTCCCAAGGAGATAGGGGGCATTAAAGTTTAGGGTCCGAAATTTCAAATGATTATAAAACATGGAAAAATTGGTCGATTCGTTTGCGGTTTTTGCAAAAAATTTTCTTTATGCCAGTATTTTCTTGAAATAAAATTTTAAAGTTCAATTTCAAAAAATGCCGATAGGGGGCGCTTTAGACTTTGGAGTAACAAACAACTATTTTTTAACGTTATTTTTTGTATTTCTTTAAATGATTTCGAAAGCTTAGACTTAAACTTAAATTTTGATCTAAAAATCTGAGTCCTAACGAGTAGTTAAGTAGCGTAAACTGAAATTTGAAATTTGAAACCCTTCTCCCCCCAGAACAAAAATCAGTTATTCCCGATCTTTGTGTCGTAGATTAGGCTCTAACTACTGCCGCGTTTTGCTAAAATTATTCTTTATGTCAGTATTTTCTTGAAAATAAATTTTAAAGAAATTTTTCAAAAAATTCCGATAGAGGGCGCTTTAGACTTTGGAGTAACGAACAACTATTTTATACCGTTATTTTTTGTGTCTCATTAAATGCTTTCTAAAGCTTAGACTTAAACTTAAATTTTCAGCTCAAAATCTGCTGAGCGTGGTTCAGTAGCGAGGGGAGGGGGTTCAAATTTCAACTTCTGAACATAGTTCAGTTTGCACTACTTAACCATGCCCAACGATTCTGTGCTGTGATACGAGGCAAAAATACAACTTTCGTCAAGGACTGCATAGTCGGAATTCACTCATAAAGGCACTGGCACAGTTGGAAACGTCGCTCATGCAAACGTTAAAGCTCCATTCCTGACGCTAGTCACCGGGTGAAGAAGGAAACAGAAAGTATGCAAATGTCAAATGGGGAAGAAGAAGAACACGTATGCAAAATTTCGACACGATTCAGGCATAAAAACCACTGAACGGTGAGTCAAGTGTAAGTCGCTGTAGTAATGAATCGGAAGATGGTGCCCTTCACGAATAAGGAAAAGGCTGAGATGCATTTAATTTACGGAGCGGCAGATGGAAATGGTGCAGAGGCACAACGAATGTACGGAGAGCGATTTCCTAACAGGCGGTTGCCTAACCGCAAAACTTTCGAGCGCTTGCACAGACAGTTGTGTGAGACGGGATCATTTCTCGCTTCCCGGTCGAATGCAGGTCGTGCAAAAAAGGACGAATCAGTAGTTGTTGCAGAAGCTATTCTGGATGTAGTAGCGGCGCAGCCAAGTACAAGTACACGAACAGTGGCTAGCCAGGTGGATACCTCACAGTCCACGACTTGGAGGGTACTGAAGGATGAACATTTGCTCCCGTTTCATGTGCAACGAGTCCAGAAACTGTCTCCAGGGGATTATCCAAATCGTATTGAATTCGCCCGCTGGTTTCTGCAGCAGAACGCGCTAAATCCACATTTTGGACGAACTGTGCTTTTCACCGATGAATGTACCTTCACACGTGAAGGTACATTTAACACACACAATGCACATGTATGGGCGGATGTCAATCCACATGCTACGTATCCACATGCTCATCAGAGACGCTTTTCCATCAATGTTTGGGCAGGAATCCTCGGAGACCACCTAATCGGACCGTACCTTCTTCCTGAACGCCTCAACGGTAAAACATACCTCACATTTCTGCAACATGTGCTGCCAGACCTGTTAAACGTTGTTCCTCCACGCATCCGGCGGGTCATGTGGTTCCAGCACGATGGAACGCCAGCCCATTACGTACGAGACGTCCGCAACTATCTGGACATCACATTTCCGAACAGATGGATTGGTCGAGGTGGTCCTGTTGCTTGGCCTGCTCGCTCGCCAGATCTTTCACCCCTCGATTTCTTTTTTTGGGGACGATTGAAGGCTCTTATGTATGAGACACCCATTGAATCCCCCGAGGAACTGGTCGCCAGACTTTCCGCCGCTGTAGGGGAAGTGCTCGAAAAGCCTGATGTTTTCGCGAATGTTCGCCGTTCCATTCGTCGCCGTTGTTCTGCGTGCATAACCTCTGGTGGTCACAATTTTGAACATTTATTGTGATTACATGTTAATAAATATGCTTTGGTAACATAATCCTAATTTGTGTCTTTTTACCTCGTATCACAGCACACAATGTGTGGACATGGTAAACTGAACTGTGCTCAGGAGTAGAAATTTCAAACCCCTCTCCCCAGAAACTTAACCACGTCTAACGATTCAGATTTTGGGCTGAAAATTTAAGTCTATGCTTTAGAAAGCATTTAATGAGACACAAAAAATAACGGTATAAAATAGTTGTTCGTTACTCCAAAGTCTAAAGCGCCCTCTATCGGAATTTTTTGAAAATTTTCTTTAAAATTTATTTTCAAGAAAATACTGACATAAAGAATAATTTTAGCAAAACGCGGCAGTAGTTAGAGCCTAATCTACGACACAAAGATCGGGAATAACTGATTTTTGTTCTGGGGGGAGAAGGGTTTCAAATTTCAAATTTCAGTTTACGCTACTTAACTACTCGTTAGGACTCAGATTTTTAGATCAAAATTTAAGTTTAAGTCTAAGCTTTCGAAATCATTTAAAGAAATACAAAAAATAACGTTAAAAAATAGTTGTTTGTTACTCCAAAGTCTAAAGCGCCCCCTATCGGCATTTTTTGAAATTGAACTTTAAAATTTTATTTCAAGAAAATACTGGCATAAAGAAAATTTTTTGCAAAAACCGCAAACGAATCGACCAATTTTTCCATGTTTTATAATCATTTGAAATTTCGGACCCTAAACTTTAATGCCCCCTATCTCCTTGGGAATACGTCTGGGACCCTTAGTCTCCTATTTAATATTATTTGTCTTTAAGTGTACTATAACCCCTTAAAGTTCTGCCCATCTTTTATGAATCACCCTGTATATATGTATTTGTATATTAATTTTACTTTCAGGAATTAAAATTGGATGGAGTAATATATATTCACGGATATAATTTTGTTATAAGTGTATTAAAACCAGAATTATTTTGTGTGTTTTTGAATCATTTTGTGTTTGGGTGTCATCGATGATGTCGTTGTGTTTTAAAAAAAGTGTGCTCTCAACTTGTCTTTCAAATCATTTCTCTCAACTCGACTTAGTCAACATGTATGATGCATTGCCATGTGGATGTGAATATTATGCAGAAGTTGTGACATTTTAAGGATTCTGTATAATTATTGTGAGTAAAATATTTTATCTACACTTTACGCGTTCATATTTCCAATTTTATTATTTCAAAACTGTTATCTCGTGGTAATTTCCTGAGGTGTTAAATACAGTTTTTGGGATAATCGATGTGAGTGAAATATATTGTATATTCTTAATGGTTTTTTATTTCCTATTTAAATATTTCCAAATTTTAATATTTCCAATTGTTGACTGGTAATAATTCAGTGTACCTGGATGATTCTACTGATCTTAGCATTATGCCAGTAGAAATATGAAACACTGAATTATTATTTAAAACACATGTGGGTGCATCCAGGCTGATGAGTACATGTGCATGTGTTTTTTCATATCCAATTCATATTTAATTCTCATGTGGTCCAATTTTCCATTGTATATGGTTCATATTTAATTTATTAATCCATTTGTATTTACTTAATTGCAACTCCAATTTATAATTTTTTTTTCCCTTTCTCTCTATTTCTTTTTTCTTTTTTCAGTATTCTTTAGGTATGAGTAAAATTTGGCCAATTACCATTGAAGCACAAGCTATGGTAATATTATGTTTGCACATGTTAATTATTAGCTATGTGGTATTCTGTATACACAATATCATTAATTATCTCTTTGGAGATTTAAGTAGAATGATAATAGAACTTGATATGTTTTTTTAAATTCATAGATATTATAATTATATATATATATATATATATATATATATATATATGTGTGTGTGTGTGTGTGTGCGTGGATAATGCAGTTCGAATTTTGTGTAGCTCTGGAATCTATGAGTTTCGAACGAGGAATCTCTGGTTTAGAAAGCATGCAACTGAGCCACGAAATTCTAATCCTTCTTTTTCTCCCGCTTTTCACTTTACTACTTCAATTTTCGTGGGTTATTTTTTATTTATTTATTTTTCTTTAACAGTTACCAACATAGTTGAAAAGTGTTTACGAATTCGGTTTGTTTGTCCATATCTATCTATCTGTTTATCCGCACACTAACTCACGTAAATATGCTCGGATTGCCATGTAATTAAAGTTTACTATGGCATGTTCGGTATTGAAAATGAAGTGTGTATTATTTATGGCTAGTTTACAGGGATACTCAAAAATACTCCGTTACATTACAATCAATAGGGAAAATTAGTTTTAAGTGCATTTTAATGATTTTACACTATTTCAAACATAATGAAAGTTATATACATCACTGAGGGGGATAGCAACATGATTTCCATAGAATATAGAGTAAATATAAACTATAGTTTGTTTACAGGGATGCACAAAACAATTCCATTACATTATTATGTATGGGGAAAAATATTTTGCAGTGTATTTTAATGATATTACGCTATTTCAACGAAATTGATATATATTATTGAGATGCACTACCGCATGTTTTCTATAGATTACTGAGTACATTGAATTTATGGTTTATTTACAGAGGCACTCAAAAGAATTCGATTACAGGACTGACTGTGAGCTATAATTGCTGGCTGTGGTATGCTTTTTAAAACTTAACTAATTTCTTAGCGTATTACAAAGTGCGTAAATCATATACAGAACTGCACGAAAAAAATCGCACACATTACCAACTACGGACAAAAATCGCTGAAAATAAATTTTTACTCTTTTTTTAATGTTTAGTTAGATATTTGATTTCATTTTATGAGCAAAAATAAAATTTCCTAACAATATTTCGATAGTTTTGGAAAGCGTTTCATAATCTATGCCATGATGCATGGTTTTTCGTTCTCGTTTTAATTATAAGATGAATATTGTTAGATTCTATACTTTCATATGAGACGATTTATAGAAAATTGTCTAGATAGATCTGCTAAGGCTGTCAATTCTCGCCAGAGGGCTTGATGACATTTCATTCGTGCTGGAATTTCATTGGCGTAAGAGTTTCACAAGCGCCAGGATGGGAAACAGTAGCACTTGCGCATTAACTTATATTTGATAGCTGGAACTACAGACATCATCTGCTATTAAAGTTTTCCTGTCAGCTTTACGCTTATGTGTATAAAGATTTTTTTTTTAAAGAAAATTATGTTTTACGTGCCATATTGACTGAATATTCATATATTGATAATTTTCAGTTTTGATTATATATTGTTGAATGTTTTTTAGAAAGAAAAAGCTTAAACTAACACTAGTGTTTAATAAATAGAGCAGGATTAATTCAGGGTAAGTATACCTTTCATTTTTCAAAAATTTGGTCAACAATGAAAATATTAGGTGCTTATTGAATTCACCTAATATAATCACAGTAATGTACCTTACCTGAACGTCAATAATTCTAGCTATATGTATGTGGTATTAAGATTGATAACTAAAAAACTTTACTGAAACGAAGATCGCACTAGAATATGAATACAATCACAATCATTTAATTGGACATGAAATACACGAAAATAACAGTTGACTATATAGAACCAGAAGGTCAGTAAAAATAAGAATGACCTTTTGTCTATTCAATAAATACCGGGTGTCCCAAAAATGACTGATGGATTTTAAAATTCAATAACTAGCAAACGGTGACAGATATTAAAAAAATTCTTGCAGGAGGGTTATGTATGATGTCGGGAGTTTTTTTACTGTGATTCTTGATTTTAGTTCGAATTTCAAACAATAGATGGCGCTGATAGCGGTTGGCGCTCATTCGAGGCCGAAACTGACGTCACTCAGCATTGATGCGAAGAAAGGAGATTAAGGCTATGGAGTGGGTCTCATTCGCCAGTACAATCTTGCTCTTTGCCCCGATTCTGAACTCATTCGATATGATTTCAATGGAATGCGTTGTTGCCATGGAAACAACAAATTCTTCGATAGTAGAATACAGCGTTCAGAGGTTCAGATCAAGGCATAAATTTAACAAGCAGTATTCGAGTTGCAGGTGATTTTACATTTATGAAGTTTTATTTTCCCGGTTTAATTACTTTTTATAGCCTGATTTAAAGAATATTTTATTCATCGTATTTTAAAACTACTAGGTGAAATAAACCATTTTCAATAAATAGTGTACACTCTTTTAAAAGTACTCACTAGCTGATTGCATAGCAAAATAACGAATGAAGATGTGACGGATTTGATTTCTGTGCAGCTCTCACATACCTGCATTGCCGTCATTTCGCGAAACTAAATTTTCATATTGGTTAGATAAAATTCCCATAAACACTCATAAATGTAAAATCGCCTGCAAACTCGAATACTGCTTGTTAAATTCATGCCCTGATCTAAGCGCTGTATTTCACTATCGAAGAATTTGTTGTTTCCATGGCAACAACTCATTCCATTGAAATCATATCGAATGCGTTCAGAATCGGGGCCTAAGAGCAAGATTGTACTGGAGAATGAGACCCACTCCATAGCCTTAATCTCCTTTCTTCGCATCAATGCTGAGTGACGTCAATTTCGGCCTTGAATGAGCGCCAACTGCTGTCAGCGCCATCTATTGTTTGAAATTCGAACTAAAATCAAGAATCACAGTAAAAAAACTCCCGACATCATACATAACCCTCCTGCAAGAATTTTTTTAATATCTGTCATCGTTTGCTAGTTATTGAATTTTGAAATCCATCAGTCATTTTTGGGACACCCGGTATCAGGCAAAAAAGTGCACTTATTCTTCTCTTTTCTGAAACTATATATTGCAAGATTTTAAGTCCTGCCTTCCACAATTTACCCAGAGTTGAATTCAGGGATTGCCCCCCCCCCGGAAGATTTGATATTTTATGCTTTTAATGGTTAAAAAGTGCAATTTTCTCCTCCCCAGAACACTACAATGTCCCTCCCCCGAACCACAGAAATCCCTCCCGGAGAAAAGGGTCTGAATGCAACACTGAATTTACCAATCAATCGCTTCCATCCAGATCATTCTACTACTGATATCATTCTATTCTCGTGGATCGTGAACTTATATAGGCAAGACCTGAACCTGATTTATCCAAAAGGCACGTGAAGCAATAGCTTCCCCTCTAAAATTTAAGAGAGTCCCCGAAATGACTTCAAAATGGGACATCTATAATTCCCTTTATATATTTTTTGCATTGCGTTAAAAAAAATTTTGGGACTGGAAAGTTTTCTTAATGCAAGAAAATATCCACACTACTTCAGGAAACTTATCTAACATGATAATTTGAATGTGACCAATAGGCTTTTAACTAGCCATATGGCATACAGACGTGTTGGTAGGAAATCATCTGAATCTGAATAACACAAGATACAACAACTATTTATACCAGAAATATATTCTGTCTACATTATATACAGGGAACATAAAAGTTGTTTGATGAAACATCTGAACTCAGCTAAGCTCCTTCTGGGAATAATACTTGTTGTATAAATGAGTTTCCATGAATGTAGAATTTTGAAAACTTTTCCCGGTTGATAGGAACCTCCAAAATGGTATTGTTCTTCCCATAGCTTCAGAAATTAATCCGGCCCTGTATACAGGATCATGAATTCATTAAAGACCGTGGACTGTTGCATTTCCTTGAGTTGATACATTTTGTTTGGACTTTGCTCTTCATTTTCATATGTGTTAAAGAATACCTCAGCAATTACAGAAAAGCAAGATTAACATTACTTTAAAATAATTTAAACAAACAAGTAACACATACTTTTACCTTACTAGTGTTATTATTATTTTATTGGTTTGAAAATGGAATAAATAAATCAAAAAGAGCAATTATTATCTCGACTATCTTTTAGAGTGAACGTCAGAATCTTAAAGTTCTGTCGCTTTTTAGCACTTCTGAAGAGCATGGGCGCCGGATATATGGGTTCTCTGAGGCTCAAACATCCACATAAAAAATTCTGAAGATATCGAGCATCCAGAAATTGTGAAAGCGAAAGTTTACTCTATTCATGGAGAGAGAGAGTAGAGCATGATTATACTTTATTAACGCATTACTTAGTTTCTTTGTTATCATCCCGGAAATTAAAATTTAGGCTGTATCAAAAGTAATTTCGTTGTTTGAATGCTTTTTATACCAAAGTATGTAGCTGGCACTTACTCACCCCTATTGTTGAACATAAAATGTAATTTAAGAGGATACTAGCTGACCCCCGCCCGGCGTTGCCCTGGGCCCGTGATAATAAATTTAAAAAGCAACATCCAGTTTTTATTATTTTATATCTTTAACCGGATTTTGTATGAAATTATATTTTAAAATGAAAAATTCGCAAAAAAATATTGATATTTAGTGATAAAAGCGCTCATTTTCTTGTTTTTTTTTAAACATGGTCGTTTCATAGTTTTAAAATAAAAAAAATGTTTTTGTCCGAACTCGTTGAAATCTTTATTGGTGATAAATAAAACGGTTTTTACAGCCCGTGTAAAAATTTCGTGAAAAAACATTGTTATCTAATTGTAAAATAAATGTTTCCTTCTCGCTTTTTTATTTTCGCGTCGGCTACTTTAACATAGCAATAAAAAAAAATGTTCTCATCTTCCGAACTCTCTGATATATATAACTGTACCCAAGCTCTCCTTAAAATTTTGCGAAAAATATGCATATTTAGTAGTGGAAACATGACTTCTTTAAAAAAAAAAAAAGCTTTAGCTTTCAATCTCAGAGCAAAAATATATTAGAAGGTCTATGCTTTCAATGCAATGGTGACTCCATCCGTTTTCAATCAACCCTTTCCAATCTCCCTAGGCTAAACAGGTGAAGGCTAATCCTTCACTTTCCCCTTTCTGAGGAGAGAAGCCTTCAAAAAACGTTGGCGCATGCCCAAAGAGACGATATTCGTGTGGAAAATTTGACAGAATACGCTTTTCGTTTTAAATATATAGATATGTCCCTCTATATTCTATAATTATACAGACTTCTTTCTTTCATTTTTAGGTTACATAAAGGGTGATTCAAATGTTGAGATTTTATGCATCGTAAGGCATGATTTTAAACTAGGCCTTAAAATCAATAAAGCTGTCCTCAAAACTCGCCGAGTTGGAGACCAGGACAAGAGTGTCCGGACAGCTGAAAACAAATCCAAACGTTTAAAGGAAGGAGACCTCAGCCTTGAAAACAAACCCAGAAATGACTTTTCATCAGTTGTGAATTTTGACCAGTTGAAGAGAAAAAAAGAGGAGAAATTTATTCCCCACAATCAATTTTTATGCTAAAAATTAACAAAACTATATATTCAAAAAATAATAACTTTTGAATGTGTAGTTTTGTTAATCAAAAACTTACCGAGTTGTGATACAATGAATTTTATGAATTTTCAGTGTTTTTTGGCACTAAAGATGCGTTTTTCTGTTTTTAGAGGCAGAAAACACTGAACATTCATAAAATTCAAAGTAACATAGCTCGGTAAGTTTCAGTCCTAAAATAACGGGATATTTTTAAATGTCCTTCTTAGACTCGGAGCATCATTTTTCTAAATATTAATTACAGGAAAAAGGGGCCGTTTAAATAGATTTCGCATTTTAATTTCTACACAGCCCTTTGTAAAGCATACACCATAGGTAAAAGTTATACTTGATTTGTATAGTTTTGTAATTGGAATTGTTTTTCTGTCATTTTAATGGTTTGAGAGTTAGATGTTTAAAATACATTTTCATGTGTAGCTATTTCAAAAACAATGAAATCTATATATGTCATTCAATAGATACATGTTATTTATATTAGAAATGGTATATGTAATATTTATAATTATTTTTTACAAAGCTACACAATAGAACTCGAATACATTAACGTCTATAGACTGTATTGTATTATATTTTAATGACATATTACACTATTTCAAACTCACCGAAAATTACATATTTTAGGATGCATTAAAATGCATTCCTCTTTTTACGTTACTTTTCTATTTTTACGAGAAGAATGTATTAGATTCGTGAAAAATTTCGACGGATTTATACGATTTAGAAACGTTCTGAACACGATTTGACTATTTTTAGAAAATGTCAGTCCGTAAGTCTGTATGTGACACGGATTTTGTAGGTATTCTATCTCAAGAACTAATGAATAGGATCAAGGATCAAGGACGATTAATTGAGTGTGCCTATGTGGGGCGTAATGCCCACTTTTACCACGTATCTATAAGTTATCGATCGAAGCAGAAGTCATCAGATGTTAGGTAACGATCGATGGTGCATCTCGCAGAGAGCTGCGGAGGAGAAGGGCTCTGTACAAGAGCATCTAATTGTAAAACTAATGCATAGAATTTCAACAACCTTCATATGCTGTTAGACCTTGACATGTAGACGCTGATTAAGTTTTTGTCTAAATCGCCCAACAGTTGGCGCTTTTATGTCTTATGTTTCATTATTTCCACAATAGCTATATTTCAAGAACTAAATGACCGGAATTTCGCCAAACTTCATATTCTGTTAGAGCTTGACATATATAGATCTTTATTAGGCATTGGTATACCTAATATTGTTATACCTAATATAATTAATATCACGGAATAGGTGCCGCTACTCTGTTTTTCATGGTTTCCGCGATAGCTATATCTCAAGAATGAGTAGATTGTCATTTATTTTTGGTTGCAGACAATTTGATTTATATAGAAGTATACTATATAATTGTGCATTTTGTGATAACCAGGGCTTCACAAATGCAGTCACCAGATCGCCACTGGCGACCAAGTTTTTTTTTTTAATCTGGACACCAAGTTATTCAATCTGGCGTCTTTTTTTTTTTTTTTTTTTTTAATAAAAATTGACCTAAGAAATGTGCTCAAACAGTATTCAGAATAGTTACCGGGGAGTTTTTTCCGTTTCAGAAACAAATTGTCCAAAAATAGGCGTGGGCGTGAAACGTGAAAAAACGCTAAAAATCATATAAAAAATTCTGGAAAATTTTTTAAATCGCAGAGAATAAAATTTACTTTATTATTTATTACATTTACTCGATTCTTTTACGAATGTCAAAAAACTGCCACGGAACGCGAAAAAAAGGCTACAAATTGCATAAAAAATCGCTAAAAATTCAGAAATCGCAAAAGGACAAAATTTAATATATTGGTTTCAAAGACTGAAACCGGATTCCTCTTACCAGTTTTAAAAATCACAGCGAAACACGAAAAAATCGCTAAAGAAGAGGGCAAAATTTACTATAGTGGACTAAAAGTTTAAAATAGGATTCCTTTAAAGAATGTCAAAAAATCGACGCGGAACACGAAAAAATGCTAAAAATCACATACAAAATTAAATTAAACAATCTAATTAAAAAAAATCCCGTACTATTCTATATACTATGTAACTAATAATTCTAAACAATGCTTGTTATTAGTTTTTCTCAATTAATACATAAAAAAAACTTTTGTGCCTTTTGAAAATCAATGAGGGGGGGAGGGGGCGACGTAAATATTTTTTACTAGCGATTGGAATTTTTTGCTGGTTACCATATTTTATCAAATTTGTAAAGCCCTGGTGATGACCACAACGTACTATTTTTTTTTAATGTTAATTGTGTTGATTTAGTCCTTACACGGACCAGAATGTTCTAGCTGGTGCGTGTAACATCTCTGTATTTATTATGCAGGTAAAAGAATTCGAATAATACATTTATAATATTGTTATGAATTTTGTATATATCTGTAAATATTCCATTTGTTTAAATTTATTTTATTTTATTATTGTGAAAATTGCAGTATTATTAATGTATTTCCTATTGAGCATCATGTAACTCAATGCTAAAGGCCTCAGGTGGTTTGCAAGAAAAACAACCTTACAGCATCGGTTTTTATAATGAGTTCTATTGGAAAATCGCCAAGGAATGGGTTTATCGCCAAGTTGGCGATGGTTTTGGCGACTTATTTTTGTCGCCAAATGTCGCCAAGTTGGCGACGGATTTGGCGACTTTTTGTGCAACCACACCCCCTTATACCTATACATTGGGATCCTTTCTTGCTTGGGTTCTCTATTGAAAGTTAAAGCACTTTCTGGTAATTTCTAGCATCTGAAGGCTCTGGAATAATCTGGAAAGATCTCTGAAACCTATATAAGGACCACCATCAGTTCAGTTAGTTAGTTGTCTGTCAACTGCGATTGAATTCATACGAGAGGCTTTGCATTGAGAACTGTGTTACTCTGATCGATTTTGTCGTTGATACGTCGTATTGAACGCATTGTTTCTGTGTGAAATTTTGCTGCGCTTTTATCGGATTTGAAGATTACTGATTATCTTGTAATTTTCAGAAGATATTTGTGAAAGTATTGCACTGTTTATAGTGAATAAAGCCTTTTTATTGTTCTTATATATTGGCATCAGTCCTTTCGAACCCCGAGCTCACAACAATATTATTGCCGAAACGTCAGTTGAGTCTCACTGTGGAGATCCGAAATGTTTTTGGTTTCCGTCTGTCTGCCTGTTCCGCGATAACTGCGATATTTTTGGTGGGTATGTTGGTGAGGTACCCGGAATTAGCTGTATAGTTTTTAGTTACATTTGGCTCATTCGTTCGAAAAATATAGAACATTTCTTTTTAGTCATAATGCTTTTCAATGGGAAGTCAAACGATTTTTTTAAATTTCAATAACATTCACCGAAAAGAAAATGTCGCATTGGGATAATTGTAAATGCTAAATATATGAATGCTAAATTTACGAAATGGAGATCTTAATTTAATCCAATCGCTTTGAAAATTTGCCAATATATTTATTAGAATTTCGAAATTAATTGTATAAATTATTGGGAAATTTTATGTATTAATTTGAAAGACGTGAAACATTTTAATTTCTCATTTTTTTCCAAAAATTTCCAATGCATTTTTTTTCTCTCTTTCATTAAATAGTTGCTAAGCAACTATATTTCAATGAATATCAACAGAAGAAAATTCAAATGAATCGCATTATTTTGACGCGAAATTTTATTAACAATTAATTGCTAATTTTCGGGTGATTTAAGTTTTCAATATGCTTTTTTTAATGAAATAGATGAGAACTTTTTTTAACTACTAAAGAAAAATTACCAAATCGGTTTTCCAAATGAAAATAATAAACATGTTGAATGCGTAAATTGAATATAGTTCACATAAGAGGAATTTACATTTGTATAAGTATATATAATACACGAAATTTTATTCAATTTCATCAATATTTGATGTTTAGTGGTTGAAATAAAAGTATTATTTTAAGGCTAGGATAAAATCTCTTGTTCAAAGAGATGGTTATTCTAATGAAATTAAAATAGTATATATACCTACATTCAGACATTTACTCAAGAAATGAAATAGCACAATTACTGGAAATTGAGAATATAAAATTAAACCGACAACGGGGTGTTCTTCAGGGGGGCTCCCCCCCTGAAGTTAATGTATTGTTATTCTGAAAAAATACAGTAATAAGTAGTTTATCCTATCATTGCATAACATTGTGTTTAATGCGATACTTCTAAAATTTACGGAACTTTCGATAAATTTTATATTCTTATAAATGTATAAATAACTTTAAAAAATTGAATTTTAGGATATCAAATATTATGCAGGTAATGTTAAAAATTAGTGGGATTAATGAACAATGACTTGTAGAGCTGACGTTGAGGCCTCTGATCTGTAGATTTACTAGTTGTTATTTATGAACGGACTACATCCTTTTTATACTCATCACCAGCTGCGTTAAAGATAAGCCTGAAATTTAATTAATTCTTTCAAAATTACCCCCATAAACACTTCGTACAAAATCGCTTTCGAAAATGATGAATGAATTGAATTGAAATGAGGATATCCGTGCATTAGCAGGCTAATGACCGAGAAGTGACCCGGAGATTGCAGTGATTTCATTTAAGTGATGCAATTCATGGTAGAGTTGACAGAAATTTACATGCTAATACTGAATGTTAAACTTTCTAAAGCTTTTTTAAAATATAGAGTTGCTTATTGCCTTCAGTCACTGTAGAAAAGTTGTGTCATTTATGGTAAAGGCATTCCGATCATTGAAAGAAACCATACTTGTATCATTGCGTATTATTGCTTCATTTAAGTATGCTATTCATCTGGAATAAAAATTAAACTCTACTAATTTTTTATCAACCTAATAGATTTATTAAATTTTATTTGAAATCAGTATAATAGAAGATTCCCCTTTAGTCAATGTGATTAAAATTAGTACTTTTAAAAGAGGTTTTTCTATATCTAATGTATGTTTTTAACCTTCTCAGCACCGTGAACTGATACATTCGTTCACTAAGCTGTAGTTTTCACTGCAATAGAAGCATTATTTAAATTAATATAATTCTACAGATATTCCAGTTTTAAAACACTGAGTAATGATCAATAGTCTCAAGGATTATATTCATATACGTAATTAAGTTTTTTATATCATGTTGGAAAAATAATTTTTTTAGCATTTAAACACATTTACAAAGAAAACAACATTAAAACTTTGCCTTTTTGCTCGGCGGTTGTTTTTTCTTACGGCTGATTATCTGCACAAGGGATATAGGCCAAAAAGGGGAATGCCCTAAGTGGGGGTCTTTTTAAGGGATCTTTACGCAAGCTAAGAAAGGTTCGAAGAAAACCACGGAAAAATCCGAACAATTAGACCAATGGGCGCGACAAGGGTTTGAACCCAGCACCTCCCGCCTACCAGCTTTGAGAACAGAACCTCTCAGCCACTGGTGAGGCTATTATAAAGTATAAAAAAAGAGCATTTAAAAAAAATCAACCAACCTACCATTTCATTTTTGTCATAGCGATCATTGCAGGAATCGTCATGGCGACCTAGGCCAATCATATCATAGACATGTTAAACGTAGACCAATCAAATCGTCCAAACTCATATGTAAAGTAGGGGTCATAAGGAACGGACAGGTGTTACACTGCACCACAATAATTTAACCCACAGTGACATCATCTATAAGGAAAGGGCATGTTTACAAACAAACAGTTCCATCAACCAATCTACCACTGCCTTTTTGTCGCAGCTATCATTGTAGGAATCGTCATGGCGACGTAGGCCAATCATATCACAGACCAGTTTAACATAGACCAATCAAATCGCTCCATCTCATGTGTACGGTAGGAGTCGTAAAGAATGAACAGGTTTTTCTCCCAAACCAACAGTAATTTAACCCCTTCGCGACGAGCGTCTTTTACAGAATTTTTAATCTTTTACCACCGGTTTTTTAAAACAGAAATTTTCGGCTAATTGAATCGCAGAAATGCTATGATTTAATAAGGCAAAGCTTACAATAAAAAATAACTGGTGGGAATAATCGAGGATTCTGAGCATCTTATGCGTCACGTATACGTGTCGCTCGTCCCCAAGGGGTTAACCAACAGTGACGTCAGTTGCCCTTTCCTTATCTAGAGAATATTCGAGGAGGGGCAGGGGGCGATAATACAAATCTGGAGTTTCCACGTAATGTAAGGATGGATTTACCATCCCCCTTGACAAAGAACAAATCCACAGCACATAGAAAGAAGGCACTCAATATAACGACTGTCCAATACAAGTTTCGCATTATAACGACCGATCGAAAAGTCTGATATTATATGTAACCGTTCACGCAAAATTATTTTACATAGGTCAAATATTTTGAAAAAGTTTACTATACATAAAAGCGGTTCTTTCCCTATATCTAAAGTAGCTGAAAAAAGAATACTTTGAAACTTATTAAAGAAGGATTTATTCAGTAGCTATGAATAGCTGGCTGAAAACTGCATTCTTATCCACAAGATTTCATCTCCATCCTAAATTGACTGATCCTTTCTCCATTCAAGAAAGAAAAGCATTACAAAGACTTATTAATGTTTAATTTCTGGCCGCCGGACTCATCCACAGCAGGTAATCTTCATTTATTTCTTGTCCTCTTATGTATAATTTTAGAATTTTTTTTCATTATACATATTTTTATATAACATTTTTGATAATAGTTGCATTTCAGAATTTTTATACAAAAATGAATAAGACAAATATATTTGTTTTAAACAATTAAGACTCATTATCAGCGCTAAAGGGAGGGATGATCACTCCGTTGCGCCCCCCCCCCCCCCCTTTGTATCTGCCATTGTATGGGGTAGTCAATTTAAAATAATAAAAATATTTATTAATTTTCCACTCTTACTGTGTAAATAAAATCTGAAAAAAAAAGTTTTTTTTTTTTTTTTTTTTTTTTTTTTAAGTAAACTTTTATAAAATAGTAGAAAATGATTTGTAAATATAATAGGTTTGGAATTTATGTCTATTTTTGAATGGGATGCTTGACTCTCATAATAGAAATATCTATAAGACCTGCCATGATTGTAGAAATTTTAAAATTACTTATTTATATTAATTTTTTGGGAGAATGGAGCATCTTTAAACACTTTTTGATTCATTATTATTATTATTATTATTATTTTGTATCAATATTTTACCAGATTTATGTTATGAATTTTAACAAGAGTCCTGCTTCGGGTAGGGGTCGGGTTGAAGAGTATCAGCAGGTTCGGGTCAATTTTCGGATTGACGAAAGTTTGTGTGCCTGGTTCGGGTCGGGTTTCGGGTTGACTTTAAGCAGAAATTTCAGGTTCAGGTTGGGTACAACCAGGGGCGTAGCTACCGTGGAGCAGTTGGAGCAAGCTGCTCCAGGCACACGAATCCTAAGGGCGCAATATTAGGAAGGACAAAATAAAGATTTGTAAAAGTATTTTCATATTTTCTTCTTTTATCAATCAGATATTATGGATGGATCAGAAATATTACACTCAGCATATTCCTTTGATATTTTACCTTTTTTTCAACCTCAGCTACTTCGACTTGATACATGTTTTTATACTCAATTATATCGTTTTATTCGTTATACTCAGTTATACTCAATCAAACGTTTCAAAGTTGTTCTTAATCGTATTAAAAGCTATTTATATCAAAATAGTTATTTTTAAAAATTACGAAATTTATTTATTTATTTATTTATTTTTTTACGGTCCATGACCCTGAGCATTATATATTTAATGAAACATTCTCCACGTCCTAACAAGTAAAACAATAAAAGTTTAACTTTTGTACAACCCAAACTTATCGAGTTATGATAACTTGAATTTTATGAATTTTCAGCATTTTTTTGCTCTAAAAACGGAAAATCGCGTTTTATCCAAATATTACAAGTTAAAATTAAAAACTTCTTGGGAATTAAAACTTTCTTGTGCTTCTTTATTAGCATTCCATATTGCTTCGAAGACTTTGAATGGTATTAAACGAGATTGAGGTGGCAGATTACACTAGGCCCATTTAAAATCGGAAATCCCATACTGGTAGTAAATATTAGTAGGTACCCCTACTTAAAGAATTATAGTTCATTTTAATATTTTATTTCTATTTATTTACATTGAATATCTTATTGTCAAAACACTTTGACTTTTAAATCGAAATAAGAATATAATAAATGGTCTTTAAACGTCAGAAAAGTTTTATCAGAACTTTTCCATTGACAAGGGGGCGAACCAATTTTACTTGCTCCAAGGCGCTGAATGTGTAGCTACGCCACTAGGTACAACAACACCCGTGCAGGATACTACTCTTAACTAAATGTAAAAATTAAATGACGGCTTAGAAAAAATTTAATTATAAGAAATGTCGCACCTCTTGAACTGTCTCAAAGAGTGGGGCAGACTGGGACAGATAAGCACAAATAATAATTAAACTGTCTACGAGTACAAAATGCACAGAAAATTAAAAAAAAAATAATAAAAAACTGAACTGAGTAGTAATTAATAATGTGTTCTTTAGCATGTTATATTTCACATGATTGAATTGTTCCTTTTCTCAAACTGTGATGTTACTTAACGTGACTGAATTGTTTCTTCTCAAATTCTAATTCTGACTTGAGGTTAAGTTCAATAAAATATCAGTGTCATCAACAAATGATCGTTCTTTTATATTAGTACTAGCAGACTTCGTCCGCTACGCTGGTCGGTATGTCCAAACGAATCTTGAATCAAACAAAATATATATTGATGAATTTGATCTTGTATTTTAAAGGAATGTGGACATTTACCCGTAATAGACTCCCTCATTGCTGAAAACGATACGAACGCCTTTGCGCTGTTATATTTTCTAATTTGTCAGACGAAATTTGAACTGATAAGGACTTCAGAATAGGCTCAGGTGCACATGGCTCAATCAAACGTTTGCCAGACCTTGGACTATCCACACCTAAATTTCCAGACTTCTAGGTGGGCTAGATTTTGCTAGCCATCGCCAACAGACACACACACAGAGCGAAACTTTCTTTTATTAATATAGATAGATTATAGATTACACTCCAAAATTTTGCTTACATGACTTATACTTATAGGGCCCAAATGAGACTAAAATTATTTCCTTTTATCTTTGAAAGTAACGGAATCCCACCGATTTTCTTACAGTCGGATTCCTCTAAAGAGGAAAACAACTGTGCCTGTGATTTCGATGGAATTACTTTCTATCTATCGGCCTTCTAGCCCACAAACTTGAATGACCCGCAATGCTTTTCTTCTCTTTCCCCTTTCTCCCAAATTTGTTCCCTTTTAAACAGCGATGGTTGAGGCCATAGAAATAACTAGCGGAGCTTCGCCCTCTACGCTGGTCGGTTTATTTAGTAAGAAAATTTCATTTAGAATCCTGCAGAAACTGCATCAAAGTATTTTTAAAAACTGTCATTGTTGATTTATTTTTTCACTGGTAAAACTCGGAACTAAAATAGGTAAGTTCTATCGATATCAAGTCGAATGAGTCAAACTTCGTCATGATCGGACCCATACAACCCGAGATAATTTGAAATGAAATAGCAAAATCCTTAGCGTTTTATTTTTTTTTCTATATAAAAATCGGGATTTTGCTGAAATAAAAAATTATGGGCCAAATTCGAAAATGTTTTGAAACTCTGAAATACCAGCTCACTTTAAGCGAGATGCATATTTTTCAGATACAAAAATCCAATATTTAAAAAAAATTATAGGGCCTCGAAATTTGGCGATGTAAAAATTTTGAATCTTTCGGTGAGTAGTCTCAATGTCTCGAATTAAAGTCGGGCGTTTCGGTTATGAAAGAATGCGCCATAAAAGCGAATCAATTAATTAAAAAATAAATTATATTTCCGCTTCTAATTATCCCATCGTTATGAAAATTAGATATTTGGATTCGTCGAAGAAAGATACTTATAAATGCATAATTTTCAAATTCATAAATGCAATATTTAAAATAATAATAATAATAATTGGGCGTAATTCTTCTAGTATAAAGAAATGTGGTTTCCGTCCTCCTTTATGATTGAACACCAACGAATGGGGTTCTCATTCTAAACCCCGCTGTCAAACAAAGCACGCGCAAGAAGGCTCATCGATCACGCTCAAGGCCCTCCGGGAAGTGGTAGAAAAAGTAGAAGTTGTAGAAGGTTGCGAGCGGTAACCAATAGGCGAGCTATTTTTTCCCCAATCCTCTTGATTCTTGTTATTTCTATTACCTCCTTTATTCAACGTTCAAAAAAAGTTGAAGCATGCGCAGAAAGATCGATTTTGCGCTGAAATTCTTGGCTTCGTGCTTTAATATATAAGGATCCTTCTTAATTCTATGGTTGAGGCTAATCCCTTTCTAGCCTTCGTCTCCAAAAAAGGAATTATACAGAGTTTTATTATTTGTCACGGGCTTTTCTTAGGAAATTTATATGTGACATAATGAAATGTTTTATATCGTCATTTAAAATTTAATTTGTATTAGAAATACTTTACTTTAATTTTTGTTTATTTTAAATTAGTTTTACGAGGGAGGCCAAGCTTCAATTGCTTCCCTCGATGAGCCACCTCTGCTCTTACCTGATTTAAACAAAATTAATTTTTTTAAAGGCTAAGTTTCCATGATCAAGTTCAATTGATGATATAACTAACTTACTAAGAACGATGTGCTATATACTAAAACATTCCTGAAAACTTATTTAACTTTTGTTTCTTCTACAAAAAGTTCTACTTGGCTGGCAATGTACATATTTCGAGCTTTCAGTCGTTTAGTATTATAGATACAGTAAACTTTACTTATGAATCATATATCTCCTTCATGGGGCCGATCTTCATAGGCACGGGGTTATTAGAAGCAAACGCTGATACACATGAAAATTTTTGAAATAATGCTTTGCCGTCATCTATTACACAGTCTTTTTCTGGGTATACATATATACCCACATATGTGTGACTGTTGCCTTTTGTGGTGTTCGGTTTGATTTCAATTAGTATGTAATTTCGCAGAAGAGTAAAAATCTAGTTGAATTTCTACATATTTATGTTTTATACTATTTTTCTTTATTTTAAATGGGAATGTCCTTTTTCTTTTTTTTTTGTGTAATAATATATAATTAGATTTTTTTTTTCTAATTTTTTAAAACAGATAATAATTTGATAGAAGTGACGTATAAAAGAATAGAATTATTTCCAAATCCTAATATTGCGATTGACATCTGCGGTGTCGCTGCGCTGTTGTTTGATATCCCCCCACGCAGGGCCGTGCGAAGAGGAGGGCGAAGGGGGCCTTTGCCCCGGGCGCGGAAATTGAGGGGACGCCAAATTTATACTACCAACCACGGTTTAATTTATTTATTTATTCATTTTTTGGTCATCGATCATTTTCTGGGGAATTTCTTTTTCTCTTTTCACCATTCTTTTTTTTCTGTCTCAAAATATCATGATCTCTCCAACAAATAAGTGCAATTTTCTCTTATGCTATTTAGTTGTTTGCAATTTCTGAATTAAAATTAAACCTTTTAAAGTTCCAACATAAACGCGAAATGTTTATTCAATAGAATCTATTTCTGTTTCTGTACGTTATCAGTTTTGTGTTACCTGTCACAAAAAGAAGGGGAGAGGGTGCGCCAAATTTAAACTTTGCCCCGGGCGCAGTTGTCTCTTCGCACAGTCCTGTCCCCCACGGGTTAAGATATTACGCCAGTGGTCAAGATATTACATATAAAGCAATATGCAATTAAAAAAAAGTTGTTTCTTTCACTAAGGTTTTTTAAAATAAGAGAAAACTAATGATTTCTAAAAGTTAATTCAAGGAGATCAAACAATCCTAACTTTAAAGAATAGCAGTTATTATTTTTAATTTCTCTTAATTTTAATTTAAAAAATAATTTATAAATGTTTGTGTTTCTTCTTGGGTCAGATCGGGGCCTCCGAGATGTCGCTGTGTGTCCTACACCGGGCCTGCTACAAGTAACGTCACAACCTGCTGACGTCAAAACAGTGATCCATAATAACTTAAAAATTTTCATGTACTTTGTTCGTTTGTACGGATTGTTTACGATAATATTTTGATTTTATTTATTGTTTTATATAGTAATTAATAATATTTTTCAGTGTATTTAGATTATAATGCTATCAATAATTATTGATTATAATTATTAAAGAAAGTGTAGATTATATCTATAAAATAATGAGAAGAAAATGTTGTGCTCCTAGTTTCTAATCTAAGTCTTCAAATTCGCTACTGATAATGAAAAGAAGAAATTTTAGCTACGAAAATTACCTTGTGATAATTTTATTTACATTTCAACAGAAGTAGTCTGCATTAAATGTTTCGATATACGTTTCATAATTCGTGAAGCTAGAATTAATATGATGGTATTGAACTTGATGTGGTGAGAAAAAAAATAACCCTAACAACGAATGTCCATCCTACTGTAATGGAAATATTCCGACATATTTGAATGAATTTGTACTTCCAAATCAAAAAGAGTCAAATGATCTTTAGAAAAAAAAATAAATAAAAGAAGCAGACGACAAACAGTTTAAAAAATGATTTTGAAAGAAATACTGTAATAAATTAAATGAAATCTGTATACATTTAGTTAGAAGTGAGTGTGCTTTGTTTATAAAATTAAAAGTAACTGATTTACACAACTTAGTAGTTCTACGTAGTTCCATTTAACATTTTAGCTAACTTAAGTGTACAAATATATTATGAAAATAAAACTTTTGATAAGTTAATTTGAGTGGTTATTAGGTCCTAGATTATTAAAATATTACAAGTCAGTTACAAAGTTAAGTTGGAAAATTGGGTACTTTTCGGTTAGCCGGGCGCCAGTTATATATATATATACACACACACACACATATATATATATATACACATATCTACACACACATATATGTATGAATTAATATATATATATTTATATATGTACATGTATCACTGGCGCCCGGCTAACCGAAAAGTACCGAAAAAGGCTTATGGCGAGAGAAGGAAAGTTGGCAACATATTTTCTGGCAACCTATTCGTAGTTTCATATAAATATTTTTTTTTCGATATTTATATAATTTATTTAATATAAAGAAGCCATATATCTCTTTTTATATGCAGGTAGAACAGAATTGTATATATAAATAATTTTATATATATAAATAAACATAAAAGTTCATTAGGTTTGTTTTCATAATTGTGTATATAATTTAAAAACATATCGAACTTTCTGAAGCCCGGATTACGCCAAAGCGTTAAAAAAAAGTGCCAAGGTCTCTATAGTTAAAAAATGTCGATTTCTCTATTTAAAGTGACATTTATTGTGTTTTGGTGGTTAAATTATGGTATGTAGTTGTAAAATGGAGGAATGGGATTGATTTTGTAAAGTTTTTGGTAGATTTATTATATTTTTTGTACGTATATTTATTGTAAAATAATGTGTTTAGGAAAAGGTAAGTCAATGGGTTCAATCTGATTTATTAATCTTAGCATTTTTTTTAATTTAAAACTTTTAATTTCCTGTAATAAAACAAGTGTATTGATTCCCTTTTATTTCACGATTATGAAATTTAATATTATTTATGTAATCACAAATTATAAGAGCGGAAATGTTCTTTTTATTACATCTTTCTGCTGCGATACATTGACCAAAGTGGATCACTACTTTGACGTCACTAATACTTGTAGCAGGCCCGGTGTAAGGCTCCTATAATACAGGATATTATAGGAGCTCTAGCCCGGTGAAGGACACACAGCGACATCTCGGAGGCCCCGGTCAGATGCCCTTCCTTTTCATCGTAGCAGGAAATTTGATTGCATTAGATAAAATAGTGTTTTTTAACTTAAAAATATGTGACCTGTGAAAACTAAACCTTGTTTCAAACGGAAAAATATGCTGATTCCGACGAAAAGAATACCATGCAATTATACACCTGCTGAACCGCGACATACATTATACATTATTACGAAGGTCGCCAGTGAACCCACATAAATGAAAAAAAATCCCAGCTCTTTGCAATTCCGTCTTGGCAGAATTTACTTTATCTGCTAATTTATCAGTTACACTGAACATTAATGAGTTTGCGTCATAATTTCAGTTTTGTACCTTGAATACACACCGAACATACGATCTACTTATCTAGGTCAATAGATAGAGTTAGTGCATACGAAACATGAATTTACATATATGTATAACATAGCATATAGGAAAATAAATAACCATATGTTGTTGTATAAATTTTCTGTACGCTACTGATCTTGAACTTCAGTTTAACAGTTAACATTACGACAAACTTATCTCCCTGTTCAAGTGCAATATTTTCAGAAAGTTTCACTGCGATTGGCAACAAGCTGTAATGTCAATCTGAGGTCAGGTTTAAAGTGCTGCAAAATGTAAACAAATCCGGTCAACGCAGAGAAATGTTTTGGTGCTAAAGTGCGATAAGTTGAAGTACCTTATGTCTGATTTATCTTCTCGTCCTCCTGATATATTCACTTCTTTAAACCGGAGGAGGCAATGGCAAGTAGGAAGCTTAAGGCAGCACAGTTTTTCATTAGATATTCCTCAAAATATTTATGATACCGACAAACTGTCGCGAGGTTTAGATAGCGTATGCTGTGAAGAGCCTTTGAGAACAAGAGACGAGGATCGAATATTTTTATACTTACCTAGAAATTTATCATACTGCGAAGTTTGTAATGATGTTATTCGAGACCATGTTCAGAAAAAAGTTCGACTATTAAGTAGCCGATTGTGTCAGTATGATGATGTTCCGCCAACGCCGGTTGAAAATAAAGTCGTTTTCGGTGAGTTTTCTTTTTTTATATTACGTATATATGTATGTGAATAGATGTGTTTAAAAACATAAAAAAAAATAAGCATATTACATGCAATCATATATCCCCTCCCCCCCTTTCTAGTGCGGATTATGTAAACCACATCCATATAAACAGAGTAAAAAAAAAAAAAAATCGTAATACTACTGTAAAATGAGATCCCCCCCCCCCCCCCCCAGTTCTTTAAAGTCTTTTTCATTTTATTTGCTATAATCATTTAATAAAATAGGAAGATTTTGTTTTATAAATATTGTTTAGTTATCTCATCAATCAAATTTTGGTAGTTTTAAATTTTTGTTGCATTTGTTTGTCCCGACCAATTTTTCACCAAACTCATTATAGAAATTAAGAAATGTTTTAAATCCTGTATTTAAAATAATAATAATAATTATTATATTGTTGTAGTTACAAAGTATATACACTTTTTAAATTGTGTAAAGTGAAATAAGATATACCAATAAAGTTTATATAATTTTAAATTAACAAAGTACTTTTTTTTTGAGGGGGGGGGGGGGGACGGAGGGATAAAAAAAATCTAAGAAATAAAAGTTAGAAAAAATTTGCAGATTGTCAGATCAATGTTTGTTTATCTACCGATCTTGTGAATCATTGTCATGTGGCGCCATCTTTTAACCATTTTGAAAACTAAAATCATAACAGTCAATAAAACCATGAATTTGAGAAAGTCAATTAAAACATTTAGAAAGACAAACTTTTAAAAGTGCAGTTTAATTACTTACTATGTTAAGTGCTTATTATGGATAATTCAAAGATTAACATTAGTGATTTTGTTTTCGTATATATTTATGGTAAAGAATTTTAAGTAAAGTGAATTAATTAATGTGTTTTATTTCATGTATATAAAATTTAGAAATATAAATTATACTTGCAAAAATCCTTTAAACAGTTATTTTTTATTTTTTAACCATAATCCCATACATGATTAAAATTTCTATTATAGTTACAATCCAATGCACATGAACAATTCTTTTCTCCATTCAAAATATTTTGATTGGTATCAAAATATTTTAAATCTTCTAATTAACTTATTTATAACTTTTTATAACCTTTACCTTAAATTATCATTATAAAGCACAAAGAGTTTATTTTATATTGCATTTGAAATATCTAAAATTTTTTTAATTTTTCTAATGATAGAAATGACATTTTTTTTTTTTTTTTCTTAAAATGCACCTGGATTTATCAAATTACATTCTGAAATGTTTATTGAATTGCATGAAATTCTCATTTTTTTTTTTTTTTTTTTTTTTTTTTCAAATGTATATTGTGTTCTAGGATGGTTCACATGCCAACAAAAAATAAATTAACAACTTTATTGGAATTATTAATATTATGAAGTATTTAAAGTGTATTATGAAAAATGTGAAGGATCTATTTTTAAAGGTAGCTGTAACAAAATGAGAATTGCACATTTGTTAAATAAGTTAAAACTATTTGTTTTCTGTGTCTGTTGTTGTCATTTTTTGAATTAATAAAATAGTAAGGTTAATAAATTCTTATTTACATCTTTGAAATCATTTAAAATAATTTGGCTTTTTTGTTTAATTCTTTCGCTTTATAAACTGTTACTATTTTTTAAGTGATACAGTAAAACCTGTGAAAATAAAAAGTAATTAATAATCCTGATGAAAGAAAGAAATATTCTGCTAAAGAATACCATACCATTAGACACTTTACTATTTTATATGAATTTGAACCAATAATGTGATAGTTTAATTAAAACTTTTTAAAACTAAATTTGCATTTTATTTAAGTTATATTAAAATTATTTCATTACAAACAGAAAGTATTGCAATCATTCTGCTCATTTAAAATAATATTTTTGAATATTCTAGAACTCGGGGAAGAAAGTGAAGATGAAGATAGTTCCAGTAAACCTACACGGACTTTATCATGTTGTGTTGAAGAACAAGATCACAAAGCCAGACGTAATCGCATACAACCTATTTTAAAAAAGAAGATGAGAGCTATTTCTTTTCCTGCTCCCAGACGAGAAGGAAAAAAAGTTGTACGTTTTGCAGACGCACTTGGTCTTGAACTTGAATCAATTAGATATCTTGTTCAGAGAGATTTACCAAAAATTGTTCCTTCTGGAACAAAATTACATTCTGACTCTCCAACCTCCCCCATTCGAAATGTACCTAAAAAAATTCAACTTGTTCCTGCTTTTCTAGTCCCATCTCTAAGTGCAATGTTTATGGAACGATTAAAACGACTCAAAGTATCACTGCACAGTGTTAGCACTGCTGATAGTACTGTTTATGGAATTATTAGCGTAGTAAATTTGACATTTCATAAGACTGTTTTTGTTCGTTACACTGTAAATGACTGGATGAGTTATCACGATGAATTAGCAACATATCTTGAAGGATCTAGTGAAAGTGACACAGACAAATTTTCATTTACGCTATTTTGTAATCCTTCTGATTTGTGCACTACTGGACATTCTTTATTTTTTGCAGTGTGTTATGAAACAGAGGATGGTGTTTGTTATTGGGATAATCATGGTGGAAAAAATTACTGCATTAAATGTGAAACTAGGGAAATACCCAGGGTTGGAAGCCACAGTTGGGTACATTTTCTTTAACACTATTCAATTTACTTCCCTAATTATTATTTGCACAAGTTTCTATGGGCATTTTTATTTGAAAATAATGTATATATTATGTTAATATTGTTTTTATTCCTACGTTTTATTTTTGTATAAAAGACATATGAATTAGGAAAGTTTACTTTTTTTGAATAAAAGCTATTTTCACGAAATAAACTTTCTGTTAAACAAAACTGACCAAAATCCACATGACTCATATACACTCTGTGTTGGTTTAATGGTACTACAGTAAAATTTTGTACATCAAGTTGAAGTATTTTACCTCTTACTTAGAAATTCCAAACCACTATGAACATACAAGCCAGCACTGGGAATTAAACCCAGTATCTCTGATCTTAGAAGAATGTAATATTATATGTGATTTTATTAGAGCTATATTATCTGCATTACAATATTAGGATACAATAACTTTATCTCAAATCAAAATATTATTGTACCATCTTTGCTATAAGCCTTTTAAATATTACTTCATTTAGGAATTTTAAATTGTATATTTAGCTTTATATTAAGAAGATCAAATATTCTCTCATGGAATACAGATTTTACAGAATGAAAGGAAAGTGCTAAATAGAACTTAGGTATAAGGGTTTGATTTGACTTGGTTTTGCACTTTATTAAAACATTATTAATGCATAGTCTAACTTTTGAAATTAGGTGAGGATTTCTGATGAAGCTGCAAATTATATACATCCTAGTAATAAATGATGTAGATTTTTAGAGAACCCTTTACATTAATGAGAAAGTGCCTGGGGGCACAAATACCAAATATTATTTCATGTGGTTCTATGAAACAGACAAATTATTTGTATATTAGTAATATGGGCAGTTTAGAAATGCAGTAAATAACTTTTAATAATTTGAATTTAATAAGTAAATAAAGAAAAAAATCTAAACAATTTTATTAAAGGAATAATTTGAGACAAATACAAAAGAATAAAATAAAATTATCATTCTTTGAAGTTTTTTAATGTCTCATGATAAAGACTAATTACATAAAGTCAAATTGACCATATTCATGAATTCATTTATTGCATAATCTGTAATATGCAGATACAGATATGATTATGTGATGCTATTATCATTTTGTTGTTTTGTCATGAAGACTAAAAATGCCGAGATATTGAATAGATTCTAAACCACTACAATGTTCAAACTAAAACTCAGGCTCAAATTCCATATATCTCAATTAGTGTGCAGGTAAGAAATTATTTTAAGTCAAGTTCACCATATTAGTGAATTTGCCTGCTATTCACTACATCAGCAGCTTGTATACTATAGAGTTATCAAACAAAAATCTGACTTCTATACATAAAAAGCTGTAAAATCAATCAACTTAAGCTGCTTAATTATTTGGTAGGAAATCACTTCTAATCTATTGAATTTGAAGAACAAAATCCTATTCTTAAAGAATCATGAATGTCTTTTCAAATAAAGACAGACAAAATTTATATGTTTTTAGAATACATTTTTGCATATGTAGCTAAGTCTTAATTATTGACACTTGTGAGAATTGATAAGCTCAATTTATCCTCACTAAAATGATTTTAACATAAGCAGTATCCTATTGGTTTAGCTGAAAATAATAAGCAGAGCTTAATTCAAAGGACATCCCCACTGATGACAATTAAATCTAAGGTGATATCAGGTATTCAGGTTAATTAAAATTGAAATAATTATTTAAAAAAAGTAATATACAGAAATAAGAATATCACATAAAATACAAATCAATTCAATTTTTAATATGCATTAAATTTATTTTATATATTATATATATATTTTTTACAATTGACTTTTTCCACGTCCATTTGGATAAAGATAAAACTTTAAAGATAAACCAGGGGGTCCCAGCACATTGGTGTGCCATGGAAACTTTTAGCCAAGTCTTATCAAGATTGTACGAATTAACAGAAATTAACTTTTTATAAAAGTAATATATATTTTAAATTATATAGCTTACTTTGTGATGGGGTTTAGTGTTATAAATGAGTGTAATATAAGATAAAATGATAATATGCAATAAAAATAAAAGTAGAAAATACATTTTCAAACAAATTATTTATTATATTTTTGTTACAATTTTTTTTGCTATAATGGAGCATTTTGTTATGTTGATAAATAAATTAAAAATTTATATATATTTTTGTATGTTTTTTAATCATCATAATTTAAATATGCTACAAAAGTTTTATTGGCTGAAGTATGCTGTGAAAATTTAACTATGGGTTCAAGTGTGCCACAAGATGGAAGACTAAAAAACTCAAGTTTTGATGTAAAGGTAACATTTAAGATCTTCTACAGCATGTAAATTTTTGACTAGTGCACATTTTGACTTTTGTACATTGTGTGTATATTACATTACATGTGAAAATAAATTTAAAAACACAAATTTTTCAATATTTTTCTTGGATAAAATAATAAACCTGATTTTTTTTAAATATTAGCTCAAGTGTACTATAAGTAGAAATACTTAATTTTTAGTTGTAGCCTCTGATTTTACTTACCCATCATACGTAGTATAGGGTAAGTCTTGTAATCGTTTTGAAAATCGAAAAATTTTTTTTGACGGATTTACACGTTTCAGACACTGGAGATTCCAAAAAACATATTTTTAGAAAAAAAAATTTGCCGTCCGTCTGTGTGTGTGTCTGTGTGTCTGTAAACGCTCTATCTCCCGAACAAATTGAGATAGAGACTTGCAATTTGGTATGTACTTAGTATGTAATAATGGGAAGAAGCCTATTTCATTTCAATAACCTCGATTAACCGGAACATTTTTTTTCGGACTCTCGAAATATTCGTTCTGATGAAAGGTATATAAAAATTTTCGAAATTGTTTATTTTAAGTAGTAAATATAAAAAACATAAATTTTGCATAAAACATGAAGTCGATCGGATAATGAGTTGCCGAGATATTTGTAATCGTATTTTCCACACTCTTCGATTTTTCATGACCCTGTATTTCATCCAAATTTCACTTCAAAGATATATTTTAATTGGAAATTTGACGCTTAATCAGATGCAATAAATCGCTAGTTAATAGGAGTATTATTTTTGGAGTTATAAGGAAAAACCTCTTTCAAGCAATTCAGTAATCGAGCCTTTTTATGACGTCATCAAGCCACGATTTTATTTGAATTGCAATGCATTTTATAAGTAGTTTACACATTTTTATTTTAATATTTTACATTATACATATACATGATGGGTAAGTATTACGGTGGCCCCCAACGACTAGTTTATAAGTGTACTGATCAACATCAGCACAGATCAATTATTTTTTAAATAAATATTTAACAAGAAATTTCATGCTTCTGTTCTATTTAGCATTGAATTATTATTAATAATAATACTTATGTGCCTTTCAATGGGAAAGTTCTTTCGCTCACTCCATAATAATAATAAATAATAATAATGAATGTTTTACTTTATTAAAATATACATTTTAATAAAATTAGTGTGCTTATAAAAATAAAAAGATTTACAATAGGACATTTAATTTCTAAATAAAAATATGCTAATTTAACATTTTAAGAATGAAAGTTAACTTTAAGGATTTATGATGAAGTATAGCCTCCTCAACAACTCAAAAGATTGATTTTATTTCCAATTAAACTACTCTACAGCTGCATTGCAGATAATTTATCATATCTACTACTAAGATAGCAAATAACCTGTATTTTATTAACAGTAAAATAACCTTCATATTAGATTGCTGCAATACAAAGAAACTGATATGTAAATAAATAAATTGCATTTAATCTGATGACTATTTACACTATTACGAATAAATTTGTATTACTTATACATTTTTAGTAGCATTTTCAATGCTTGTTACGAAGAATTATAAATGTCTGCATCTGATTGTACATATTGATTTTTTTGTATATATCATTAGTGAATCTAGTCTGTTAATTTTCTTAATATGTTATAAAGATTTACAACCCTTTCTTTTTATGTAACAATTTAAAAAAAAATGTAGAAAAATAAGTATGATAAAATGTATTTGTAAGATGCATTTATCCTCTTCAGGCTTAATACATGCATAATAAAATACAGCATTTGTCATATTTTTAGAAAATATACATCTATATAAATTTTACATAATGTATAATTAAATTGTTAAAATTTTGATCATTGAAGGATTAAATATGTGTTTCATAAATATCTTTCTTTCTTTTTTTTTTTTTTTTTTTTTTTTTTAAAGAATTTTGATTATATTATTGAAATAAATAATTGTTCAAAAGAGAAAATTTTCAATTATGCATTTTCTATGATTATTCCACATATAGTTTATTTTCTATTTTCATTGTTGATCTGTTATCTATGCTAGATATCTTAAATTAGGTTAGTGCATATTACAATATTCCAATTTTATTCATAATCTAAATAAAATACACAATTTAATTAGATTGTTTTACTTTTTGTATTTTCTTTGTAATTTTTATACTCTGTACACATTCAAATGTTTGGCAATTGCACATTTGGCTTTGTATATTGTCTGTATACTTTATTACAAATATATTACAGATTAAATTGAATTAAAAAATTCTAAATCTTCATAATTCCTCTTCTAAACATTTTTTTTTTTTCAAAATTGATTTTTAGCTTGATATCTAGTTCTATCGATAATAATATATTGATTATCTTTATAATTGATATTATATTTGACGAAGCAGACAGAGAGAAAAGAATTTTTTTGAAGTTTGATACAGAAGATGCCATTCAATGTAACCTTGGGACCAGAAATTTTCGATAATATCCGATTAATACAATAAGTGATTTAAGAAAATGCTTAATAGTAATATGTGTTATTAAGAAAATGATAACTTATCCTTGATAAAATAACTTTTTTTTTAAAAGGTAAAAACATTGAATGAAAGGATTCAGTCATTTTTGTTTACAATTCTTCTGTAAAAGATCATTAATGAATTGATCATATTTATATTGTTTTTGAAAATTGTTCAAGTGATATTGTACACCTCGTTTAAAAAAGTTCAGTGAGCTCCTCATTTGTAGGTGTTTTTTTAATAAATTTGCTCATTTTGTCTTCCTGATTATCACAGTTATTTTTTATTATTTCAAAACCTTTTCTGGCAAGTTTCAGTTCCTGCAAATTTTGCAACTACAGTAATGTAATGACCAATCACCATCCAAGCCTTATAATCTTCGTTCGTCATATCATGAATGCGTTTTGGAGTTTCTAAAATTTTGGGTTTATCATTTTTTTTTTAACTTTACAGAGTACTCCCCTAACAAAGGGATTTTTAAGTGTAGCAAGAATATTCATTTACCCTTTTTGAATAAACTTTATAACAAAACCAATCTTTCAATTGCACACTTTTCAGAAACTGGTTTATTGAAAAAGTAATAACCTTGCACAAAGTGATTGATTTTAGGGTAGAATTGAATACTGTTGGTTGGACTTGGCTGATTTAAGAGACTAATAACAATAACCATGATTGCATTAAGGGTGTTGGTCAGTCAGGTCTTCAATGTTAAACCTATGGGCGTGAAATTCATTCATATTTTCAGATAACTCCATAGAAAATTAATATTTTAAATATTTTTTTCTGTGTATCTTTCTTAAAAGACATCTCTATCTTTCTTAATTGATAAAATATTTATAAAGTATAAGCTTAATTTAATATTTCATGTGTTAAAAATCTTAGTAAAGCTAACGATTGAGAGTAAGATTTTTACACTTCAACTATAATTGTATATAATTTATAAATATTTTGTCAACTAAAAAAATAAAAGACACCATTTAAAAATAATACAAAGAAAAAAAAGTTAAAAAAATTAATTTCTTGATGAGATACTGCAAAAACACAAATGCATTTCATGCCCATAGGTTTAACATTAGTGATTGGAATTTGAGATCTGATTTGACAAATACCTTTAAGCAGCAACTACTATATTTTAATTGAATATAGCACTTAGATACATACTTCAGTGATAGTAAAACTTATAATTTTAGTATTGAAGTATTTTTTTTTCACCACTCATTTTAGGAATTTTACATCAACATTTTACTTAAAAACACCTAGTTAGACATCATGAAATTTAGAACTTAGGTTCTAATCCCATGACATAGTATTTTTTTATTATAAAAATGCTTTAATAGTAATTTTTTTGGTATAATTAATAGAATTTTTACAGCAAAATTTTCTATTTAGCAAGTGTGAGTAACATTTATGTTATCACAGCAGTGTCAGTATGAAGTGGTTATACTTCAAAATTCTTTTGAAGTGGTTATACATATTTGTTAACACATAACCCTGCTGTTCTGTTCATATTTACTACACGACTGTACTGTTCGGGTCAATATGGTCTGATTCAGAATTTTATAATTTCTAGGAGTAAATGAAAGGTGTCTTTTTATAAATGGTTTAAATATTAGTAAAGTAATTTATATACAGATCAAATAATATAAAGTATCTAAAAAATATTTGTTAATTAAAACTTACCTTTATTTTCAATTTGGACAGTAATATTTTATATGAGATTTGAAAATGTGTTTCTTACGATTGTAGCACAATATATTATTTTTGTTGACATTGCTTGATGGACAGAACTTGCCCCTTGCATGTTTGCTACACAATGAAATATTCACAGCAGATTTTGAGAATATGTATTGACTTTAAATCTGTATTCTTTTCACTACTTTGATTAAGTCCTCACTTCTTGGTAGGTGTTGTCTTGCTACAATGTGTGGAAAATGAGTGATTTCCCACAATTCTTCCAAAAGTAGCCTTCGTTTGGTCACTTTTTTCATTCCATTTGCTGTGTATTAAAGTTCATAGAATAAAGGCATTGTAAGCAGAAGTACCAAGCATATTAAAGAATACTATCATGTGCTAGTGATTTGTTTTTCTTTTACGTGTATACGTTCAAAAATTGATCAAGAGCATCCACAACTTGTTTCATTGCAATATAATCTGATATCATTTGTGGTTTTTTATCAGGTCTGTTTACTTCTTTGTCATGATGTAAAGTGCTCATAAGAATAACATTCTTGTTGTTTTTTTGGGATGTAATTTACAAATGTTGTGTCCTCTGTAAAATAAAATGATGAGCTGCGCACTTCTTTGTTTGGAATTTCTTCAGGAATTTCTGGTTTTTTTTTTTTTCTGATGGTGCCAAGTAAAGTCATTTTCCATTTTAGAATCAGTTATCCCAAGTTGTAGGACATGAAAAAATTATCACATGTAATATTGTGCCCCAAATACTCATAAATAAGATCACTCACTACTCGCATACCCTGATTTTTCTTTGGCCCTGATTGTTGTTATTTTCCAGAATAAATTCGTGTTTTCAGTAAATACGAAGTTTTACTTTCACATAAAGGTCATCTATATATATATTAGGCTATCGTACGTGGCACAGAAATCGCTATTATTTCTTTTTTGCCGGTGGCAACAAATGTTTTGTTTTCACTATTTTGCAAATATTAAGAAAAGTATTTGAGGTATCGATTTAAAACTCATCACAGATTATGTAGAAAAACTTTCTGCATCGAAAATGCGATTTTTGTAAAAATAAGGCTGTATTTTTTCTTATTTTTTGCAAAAAACTAGCTACTTTCTAAAAAAGAAAGAAAACAAAGTGCGAAGTCAAACCAAAAAACGCGCCATTTTGTTACCAATTTAAACATTAGCTCCATTGTTTACCTTATGCAATTTAACCTCATTGTTGTCCGCATCTTTATGACGTCAATGTTACTGATGCACATATTTGGGATTTATAAAATAGAATCGATAATAATAAATGAATAAAATAATATTATAGAGTGGAGATTTCCGTCATGTCCTACCTCTCAGTTTTAGAGATTCAAGATCGCTAACAGTTCAATTGCGATCTATACCGTCTGTTACCGGTTAAAAAGAAAACAATGCGTTGCATAAAGATGCATAACTTTGTACTAAATTTTAAATTTTGAAACTTACAGAAAATATACGCACCCTTAAAACACAGAGAGAGTTAGCAAGGTGGCTGTTACAGTTTGGCGAATATCAAAGAAGGTGGGGAAACTATTAAGTTGCCCCCAATTTCCTATCCAGATATACATGATTCAGTGCACCAACTTTTCAGTGACATCGGTTTTAGGACAGTGACACCTTAAAAGCTTAAAGGAAGAGCCATACTAACAGCGACAAACAATTTGTCACTTGAAATTAAAAATAGTGTTTTACAATGTATGCTAGCAACAGAAAGGGTTTATGAAAGCATTAACATGATCATAAATTATGATCCACAAGATCAACTTGCATATACTGGAGAATTTTTAAACAATTTAACACCAATTGGAATGCCACCTCATAAACTGAAATGAAGGCCAGGGGCCATCATAATGTTATCAAGAAATTTAGTACCTTCTAAAGGTCTGTGCAAGACTTATAGTTAATAACTTACAGAATAATGATATTGAAGCAAAATAAATTGATTTCAATATTAATGAAACTTTTCTTACCCCTCGAATACCACTTATTCCATCTTAGAATAATATGCCTTTTACATTTAAGCGTATACAATTTAGTATCCGATTAGCTTTTTGAATTATTATAAATAAATCCCAGTGTCAAACTTTTGAAAGAAATTGCTTAGATTTGTCAAATCCAGTTTTTATCTAATGGTCAGTTGTATGTTGGTCTTTCAAGAGTTAGATCTTTTGATTCAGTTACTGTAGTATATGTGAGCTTTGAAATTTACAATTGTGTGCATAAAGAAGTTTTCGATGCTGAAAAAAAAAAAAAAGATAAAAATATTTTGATAATTGTGAAGGGTGTAGATACTTTCAATATAATATGTATACACTTTTTTAATTTTAAAGAGTATCCAGTAACTATTGTGTGCATACAAAGGTTTTTATATGCATGATGCCGAAAAGGTACCTCTGTTTTAATATTTCTAAATGGCGTCCGTATCTGATGATGTGTATGTATTTTTTAATTTAAAAGTACCCAGTCCTAAGTGAAGAAATTTTTATGCGTAGTATTTATACATATAATGCTGAAATTCGTATTCTACTATGCTTATATTTAAAAGAGTAGACACTAGAGCGCAGATGCTCTGCGCGGGATCGACTAGTATTTTTATAATATACTTAGATGGTTCACTTCTCATAAGTTATTGAATCGACATCAGCCACGAAACCCTACTAATTGTTGATCTAGACTAACATTTTTATTCAGATAATACAATTTTGGTAGAATTTCTACACACGTTTCCAGTTATCTTGCACAACATCTATTTTATCCACAGACCTTTCTTGACGAATGGATTTATTATCAAATCGAATAACTCTCGATATGGTGCAAAAGGTTTCAAGGGACATTGTTGCACAAAATACATTTCGGCCAGTTTCTTTATCCCAGAAACGTTTTGTTGATTCTCAATATGATTTGTAAACACCAACTAATAATAATAATCTAATATATGCTTGAAAACTTTCACTTTCAATATTTTTTCTCCCTTTTCCATACACTTTTCCTCCTTCAATGTTTGCCATTTTTATGATTTCGAATTCGAATTTTATTTTACAATTCTTGGACTGAATACTCTGTATATTGTGCCATTGGTTGAATAACAATATCAAAATGATTGTCAGAACTTTCACTTTCAGTTCCATCACTTGTACGATTTTCAGTCTTAGATACATCTTCACCTTCGCTGTCAGAAGCTTCCATTAGCTTAGCTATATCAACGTCACTCAAATGTCTACGATTCGCCCTTTTTTGTAATTAACACATTGTTTCTGTACACTCACAGGCACAACTGCTTTGCAGAATGTTAGAAAATGAAACACAATATTGCAACAGGCATGAATACATTGACCCGTGCCAACTGTATCTTTTGATTCAACTGTGTGTCTTTTGACCTTGCGCGTGTTCTCTTGTCACGTGACCAAACATACATGTAAACAAATTTTAAACAAGTTTCCAAAAAGAATAAGTTAGAGCAGTTATTGTTATTTTTTTATGTTGAATTATTCCAAACAAATATGAAAGTGTGTAAGTAAAAGTAAATACTTTTTTGAATTGGGTCATATTGACCCAAACAATACATTAGGAATACCATTAAAAATATTCCTTGGAAATACAAATTAACGTAAATCCTTCTAGGAGTACATATTTATATTATTTACCAACAAAGTCATGTAAATTCATTAAAATATCTGTGCTATACTTTTTTATAAATGAATGAAAATTGTTTTGGGTCAAATAGACCTGAACAGAACAGCAGGGTTAAGGCTGTTAGTCAGTGAACTTCCCAATCCCCCTCGCTAATGTTAAACCTATGGACGTAGGATGCATTCGTATATTTAAAATATCTCCTCAAGAAATTAATATTTTAAAATTCTTTTTTTTGTGTACACTTCTTAAAGATGCCTCTTTTTTTTCTTAGTTGTCACGATATTTCTAAAATATAAACATAATTTATAATTTTATGTGTTAAAATCTTAGTGAAACTAAATAAGATTTTAATGCTTTACATAATATTAAATATATATTTTAGAAATATTTTGAAAAAAGAGACATCCTTTAAGAAGTATACACAGAAAAAAGAATGAAGAAATATTAATTTGCTGAGGGGATATTTTGAATATATGAATGCATCTTATGCTCATAGGTTTAACAGTAGTGATGGGAATTGGGAAGTTCTTTGACTAACATTCTTAACTTAAAATAATCTTTAGTGTGAAGCAAATAATAATAATGTTGCCTAGACTGTTGTTTCGGAGCCCCCAGAGTGCATTTTATATGCAACTAGAAAATAAATAAACTACTTTATTATAAATTATACGAAAATAACTAATAAAAATATAAAAAAAGCATGTAAATAAGATTTTGTGACAGACATAAAATAAACTTTATTCATGAGTCACCACCCGACAAATTTTTTGTGGGGGACCCTCCAAACTTTCTCTGCTAAATAAAGTAACAAAAAGAAGAGGAATATTACCTGCAGGACAAAATAAAGTAATTCAAAATGTATTTATGTAGAAATTACGTAAAGAAATATCACTAAGAAATTTATCTTAAAAAAATGCCCCCAAATATTTCAACCAATTCCGATTTTTTTTTTTTCCCATTTTGTAAGTCATGACAATTTTATTAAAAGAATATTCTTAATAAAAAAAGATGAATTATTAAAAGTGTTATTCTTAATATTATCAATTATAACAATCTTTTATATTTTCAAATATATAGTCAAAATTTAAAGATTTAAGATTAAATTATGTATAAGAATTCCTTTGCATATTTCTAATGCTTTTAGTTTTACTCTCTAATACATGATAATTAAAGCACTTCTAACTATATTCTGAAATTGAATAACTAAATAACATTTTTATAATATACATTAAGAGCCTAAATTTTTAAATTAACCAAAGACACGAAAATTCACTGTTAAAAAGTCTAAAAAAAAAAAAGGATACTATAATAAAATCAAAATCCAGAGATTTTTTGTTTGAAATAGCATTTTTCTTTTCTTTTTAAAATACAACTCTCAAATAAAAACTTCACGTAGATAACTCATAACTACTGAATTTTCTGACTTTAATCCTTGTCTATGCACTATGACACCTTAGATTTATGATTTGAAAGTAAATTAGCATTCTGTAGCTATGAAAATTTATAAAATGTCAGACAAAATTCATAGTGAAGATAGATCATAGAAAGGTCAATGCAATTTTCTTTTTTAAAAGTTCTTATTGATTCTTCCATGAAAAAGATAAAATATGTAATCAAAGGAAGTAGATGCTTTTATTTTCTTAAAAAATTGATTCATCTTTTATAAATTTTTCACTAACAAAATATTTCATGTAAAAGAGAATGCCCATTAAATTCAACAAATACACACATACTATATATACAGTAGATTTCTGATTACCAGACATTAACAGAACTACAGGTATGTCTAAAAATCAAAATATTCACACTGACAATAATCAGAAGCACATTATTAGAAGTATTTCCTAAGTGTACAAAAATAAAAAAATGAGGATCATCTAGAAAATAAGTTTCCCACGGCCCATAGAAAGAAACCAAACATAATTACCTGGAAATATTTATTGTAAAAGATAGAGCAATGTTTCAGCTACTTCTCAACATAAGAACCACTGGAATTGCAACACTTGTCATAGTATGGGATAAGTTTTTGCAGTCCAGTGTCATAGAAGTCTGCCATCTGGAAATGGAGCCAGCTTCTCATGGTTGTTTGCACGTCTTCAGCTGTGGGAAAGTGATGACCAGACAGGAATTTTTTCAGGTGCAAGAACAGGTGGAAGTCGCTGAGAGCAAGATCGGGACTATAGAGTGGATGTTCAAACACCTCCCAGCGAAACTTCTGCAGCAAATTTTTTGTGGAATTCGCCATATGCAGGCGAGCATTGTCATGGATCAACACATCAGCACTGAGCATCCCGTGCCTCTTGTTCTGAATAGCTTGTCACAAGTTCTCTAGTGTTAGGCAGTAACGTTCAGCCTTCACTGTAGCTCCCCTCAGCAAGAAGTCAATGAGCAGAATGCCTTTTTTGTTCCAGAACACAGTGCACATCAATTTCCATCTGAATACAGTCTGCTTGAATTTGGTCTGTCACCGAGATCCGCTGTAACACCAATGCATCGACTGTTGCTTGGTTTCAGGGGTGAAGTGAGCAACCCACATCTTGTCATCCATTATGATCCTGTTGAGGAACTCATTGCCCTCATCATGATATCACTGCAGAAAAGTCAATGTTGCTCCCATGTGTTTGGTTTTGTGTTCGGGTGGAAGGTTCTTTGGCACCCATCTGTCACACAATTTCCAGAACAACAGGTGTTTTGTGATGATTTCATGCATAAAAAAAATCATATTAGCAGAAAAGGGCTACTGAGTTCCATAACCGTAAAGTGACAGTTCTGTAGAATGCATTGCTGTACCTGCTCCACAAGGCCATCATCAATGAGTGATGGCCAGCCGCAGCACTGTTCGTCATGGACATTTTGCCTTCATCTGCTTGCTCATCACATCCGATCCATACACTAAACACAACTGACAATGGATTTCGATCGATGTTACCTTCTGTACATTCAAAAACTTTATCACAGACCTCACCTTGCAGTCGGCGGGAAAAGAAATGAGAGCCGACATATTCGCACGCAATAACAGCATTAATGTAAACGATTGGGAAGTTACAACTGCCGCATACGAAAGCCACACCCACAATCTACCTGGCTTGTGCCTTTTCGTTTCATGTCTTTTGCAGCGACATCTTTTTGTGATGTGGGAAACTTATTTTCTAGATGAACTATGTGTAATTAAAATGATTATAAATAAATTAAATAGTTACTATCATAAACTAAAATGAATGTAACAGTTAACATAAAAGAAATGTTAAAAATAAGACAAATTTAAGGAGAAAATTTTAAATTAATTTAATTACATATCTTCTTATTTTTTTGTTATAAGTAAAAATAAGACAATTTCAGGAGAATAACAAAAAAAAAAAAAAAAAAAAATAGCAATGCACAATTTTACAAGCAAAGAGGAGGAAAGAAGAAACTATTTTTGTGGCAAGGGGAATTATAATATAATTCTGTATTATTTAGTATAAATATAATTTAAAATGCACTGTAATGATTTAGTATAGTATTTTAATCATTAATTAGCATTTTTACATTACTTGTTTTGTATAATTTACTATATGCTAAATTAACATTTTTTTTTTTTTCAGAGTTTTGACGTACAGCTAAAAAACATTTTAGATATGTCTGCACAAGTTGGGTAATGAAATATGCGAGAGGTGTCAGTTAACTGAATGTCAGATAATCAAGAGTCTACTGTATTTGAACTTCCTTGGGGATGGGCAAGTCATTAAAAAAAAAAAAAAAAAAAAAAAAAAAAAAATATATATATATATATATATATATATATATATATATATATATTTCTTAAATATTTTGTTTTATATTTAAGATTCTTCTTCTTTATTTAGTATTTTTCTTCACTTCATTTTATTAAAAATGAATGAAAGAAGAAAAGAAAAAACATATACAGTACTCACATTCTGGGAAGTATTAATGAAGTAGTTCTCATTGTCTACAAAATGTATAGTAAATTAATACACTTTAGAGGTATGTGTGTGTAACTGTAGAAAAATTAAAAACCAAAACATTTCAAAATTTATTATAAAACTTTAATTGTAAAATAACATGCAATAAATAAAATTTAATGTATCACAAAGCTTCTACAAACAAATGCATTTTGCTACATTTTCATGCAACATTTATTAACAACAAACCAGAAACAATGAAAATAAATATATGCTGTTTTAATATAAATTATGTATGCAAATTATAGTAAATTATCAAAGAAATAAAATCAATGAAAATGCAAATATGTTTATGAATATTTGTAAACATTCTACAAGTATTCTATCTGAATTCAGTAAAATGCATAAATGTATTATTCATTATATCCACTGCTGGTCTTTGAAAATGAATGTCTATGGAGAAAGCCTTTATGAATTTTAAAATGTACATAATGCGTAAATCAAGGAAGAACACACAGAAAAAAAATGAACATATTCAACATAATAAGCTAGTAATGCTCTTTACATATTGTATATAAAATACAGTTTTAAAGAATTGATTGTTTCCTTGATATTCCAAAAATAAGAGAGTTATGCTTTATCAAAATATTTAAGTAGCTATAAATATTTCTGTGTTTGGGGAAAAATAAGTTTACAAACAAATGTAATTTTTTTTAAAAGTGTCTATGACAGAAGGAACTATTTATCCTGGAGTGTTATAGAAATAACTGATGTAAAGTCATTGATCTTAACTACTGCTATAGCTTTGTCCCACCCTAAACTAGAGGATACCATATTTACTTGAATCTAAAATACATTTATTACAACAATTTTACAATATTTATCAAGTTTCCCTCTTTTATAGCTTATTATACTTACTGCTTATCAAACATAACTTTCCTATAATTGTTCAATAACAGATAGATTATAAATCACTCAAAACATGATAGATAAATAATAGTTGATAGCTATGGTAAATAAATTCATGCAACATAAGCAGAAGCAGCTAGTATAGCCACAAATTATAGATTTTTTTTTTTTTCCCTTTTAGAACACAGAATAGTATGAGTAGCAACAATTACTGCTAATGTTATTAAGATCAGTAACAAAAATATTACATTCTGTAAATTTATTTTTTAATGCTAACAAAGTTTTAATCATCTTTCTTTGTCTACAATAATGCATTTTCAATGATAAGCAGTGCATTTATTTTATGAATAAAACAAAACTATTCATAACAGTGTGAAGTTAAATACTCCCATTTAAGTTATTTTGTCAGATTTTATTTATTAACCCTCTGACCGCTTATCCCGCAATTTCCACAGGCAAGACATTTGTAAAAAAATGTATATACTACACAATTTTTGAAGCAATTTTGTCTTAAAAATTCCACAGTCAAAGGGTGAAAATGCAAATGATAAATTTTATATTTCAAACACATATTACATATTTCAAATACAAAATGATTTGAAATATGTAATAATAGAGAAGATACTGGTTGAAAGGATTTTGAAGTAAAAGATTACGCAGTCAGAGGGTTAATTTACTTTTCAAAACAATTTTTAATAACTAAAACCATCAATTAGAAACAAAAATACATATATTTAATAATAATTTTAAAAAAGTTAAATACTCATTTTTACTTTTTAAGAAGCACAATAGCCAAACTGATATATATTATCACAAAAGAATGATTAAAGAATATTGAACAGAAAGCGAGCTACCCATAAGTATACCATGATTGAGATGGATTGATAGTCAAATGTACTACAATGTAATGTGTGTACAATTTATCAGTCTATAAATATACACAAAGAATAAAACATTTTAAACAGTGCTCTCATGATAATTATGTAAGATAACTGCTTGAAAATTCTGGAACCTTTTTTCTCCTTTTTTTATACACGTGATAGCTATTATTTTGCTCAATGCCATCTAATTATACTTAGATGATTCAGATGTATTAACTATACATAATAAAAATTAATATGTATTATTAAAACAAATTATATACTTCTTATTTGAATAAAAATGAATTAGAAATACAGATGAACATTATCAAATTTCTTCCCTCCTTTTTAGGTGCGTTCATAATTATATAAATACGTAGCACCTATAGTCGTTGTCTGATCTGTCTATCTGCATATAAAAGCACAAAAAATACACAACCAAATGGTTTGAAATTTAATATATATAATCATTGCAAAACTTTGTCAAGTCATTTCAAATTTTATGAAAATTGAATCAAAACTTAAAAAGATATTAATACAAATATTTATTAAGCAATTTGAATTTTTTAAAAGTCGGTACTTTCTTGTTATAGCAGCTTCTAAGGATTAATCGTCAAGCAACCGAGATGTATCGTTAAGTTATCTGACATGTATGATGTTACAGTCATATATAACGTATATGACATTTTATAATCTCTATGACCTAGTTATAGTCATATATGACGTATATGACATTTTATTACCTCTATGACCAAATTATAGTCATGTTATTCATTCTATTAAATCCTATCATACATGATTAATTCACTGATATCTCATGATTGGTAATGATTCTAGGTTGACATGGTGATTACGTCCTATTTAAGATGGAGTCATATTATTTCCATATTACTGAATTTAAAAACTGAATTTGTGTACTAAAATTGCTTAATAATAGCAATCATATAATCTACCGATAGTTTTTTTAGATAGATGTTTCCGGAGAAATAGATATTAAATGGAAAAAATAATCTAAATATGGATTTCAAGTTCTGAAATTTTCAAAGATAGGGATAAGTTGCCCATTGGAATTTTCAGTAAATGTCAACAAAAGATAAAATGTTGCCAACTTAAAATGTGCTTATTTTATTATGGAAATTAATCATATCATAATATCAGAAGACATAATTCATTTCATTGAAATAATAACAGTACAAATACACCTCATTTGTCACATTTGACGTTGCAATTTCCAACTTGTTTGGCAAATGTTAGTTTTATTGTAATCCCCCACTTTCCTTGAATTTTGTCTTATTTCTAGAAAATCTGAGATTTATAAATAGAGAATATCGTACTGCAATAGATAAATAACAAAATTTAAGGACAAAACTCCCGAATTACAGTTTTAACTTTAATTCCTACAAATGTTTGATATTTAAATAACAAAGCTATTTCTCCGCTCAAATCAATGTGACTTTCATAACAACAACTTTTTGATAGATTAGCAGACTTTTAACAAAGAAGGTCTTCTTAAAGCACATAATCAGAATATTTTAAAAAGAAAGCTGATGAAACTACTTATGTACATTATAAAGGATCAGTCACATTTAGCTGCAGAATCCCAGTAGAAAATCTGTAAAAAAAAAATAAAACGCTTTCGAGTATTTGGCGCAAAAAGACCCGATTTGGCGAACAACACCTTTTTCTTGCCAAATGCAAGCAATTTTAATGCATTTGAAATTTCCTGGTTAAACGAGTGTTTAAATGATTTGTACTATATGAATTTTAACTTAAATGATAAATAGTTTATTATTTTTTATCTATAAGCTTACACAATATATATACAAGATGCGTATTACTGAGATTATTTCATTTTACACAGTTTCGCCAGCTGGATAAGTTTTAAGTGTATTTTAACAGTAACTGCCTGATTAAGAACGCTCTCATAATACATTTCGATATTGAATAAGTTGCTGTTTCCATGGCTACAATACTTTTCTCTTGTAGTCAAAGACACTAATAATATCAAAGTCAAATTGACAATACTTAGAATCGGACATTAATTTTGAGTTTCAAGCATTTTTAATCAATTTAAATTTTGTTCTAAACCATAGAATACCATCGTTAATTTTCTTTATATATACATTAAAAATATATATGGCAAAACCGTAGTTATAAAAGTGTATTTATTTAAGTTAAACTTACTTTAAGTAGTTCAGTATGAAAAAGTTTTTCCAAAAAGAGTATTTGTTTTTATTTCATTCTGTTGCCAACCAGCGATCAATCACCAAAAACATGGAATTTTTATAATTTTTCAACGGACGTTATATCAAGGTTCCACAAATTTTTTTTAAAAAAATAAACGTACATATCCTCAGAAGAAGAATACTTTGTAATTTTTCAAAATTTTCTGAGTACGCACTTATGGAGACCTTTCTTATAAGTAACACTTTCTTTTATCAAAATGTTTGATTTATCAATTAAAATTAATTAATAAAAAATACTAGTTAAACTGATAACAATGAATATGCTTCATCAATTAAACACAAGGTGTGATTTAATATAAATAATTGTTTATATATGATTAAAATCACCACTCTTAAAAATTTCCACTGAAAATTTCTAATGATTTTCACAAATTGTTATGATTATAAAATCATAAAAAAGAATAATTCTATCATAAATCAGAAAAAAAAAGAAAACATAATAATAAAACTGTAATAGAGATGGGCAAAGTGCCAGAAAAACTATTTTTTATGAATCAAAAGCATTAAATAAGACAGAATAAGTAAGTCATATTTAAGAAGAAAATAATGAAAGAAAAATTATGGAAAAAGGATGGAAATATTGAATGTAAAGAAACTTTAAAAATAAATAATGTACAGTAAAAGTGAGACATAAGTTCTTTAGAATTATTACTCAAGAAGATTAATTGATGTGAGACCCCATGGTCAATAATAAAAAAAAAAATTCTTTACTTTAAGTCAATATACAGTGCATAGCGGCACTCAGCATTACGTTAATTTTACCTCAAGTACTATAAACCAAATCTAAGTTGGGACTCAAGCTTATAATCTCTTGAAGTAGTTGCCAGAGTCCTAAATTATTAAACAAGATGATGAGTAGTTATTTGAGGAGGAAAATGTTAAATAGAGTTTGATATGTCAATTACTACAACTCATATGGGAGAACCATTAGGAATATCTGCAATGCTGTAATATAGCTTTATTTGAGAAATAGAGGATATGTGGAGCTTCTTTAAAAAACTCCAGAGGGTATACGGCATATAACCACTACATCCTTAAATATATGTAACCACTCTAGTATCAAACTGTAGATATTCATAATTCATATCTGAATCCAATGATATATAGGTTAATTTAACTGTTTTATTATTATTAGAGTTCATGATTTTCAAAAACTTAGCAAAAATATTGTATCATTTTTGATCTGGAAGAAGTCACCATTTGAGTGTACGAAACATGTCATCTTTATAATAAAAGGTATTTTAAGCCATTTTGTGTAATATGTTTTTATCACTTTAAGCATTAATTACATCTTTAGTTTAATGTTTAATTATTTTTATAATTTTCAAAATCTATAATTTTAATCATAAGAGCTACATTGATTGCATTTACCAAACTATTATTGTCTTTAAATCCCAATATTAAAGCCATGCTTTGTTTCACAAAAGAAGAAATACAGAAACAAGGTTACTTTAACATCAATATCCAACAGGTTTTTTTTCATGATTTTTTATAATAAAATAATTAAATTCTAATGGAAATGCATAGATGGAAGTGAGTGTATTTTCATTTTATTTTATTTTATTTAATTATCTTTATAATTTAAACCAAAACTTGGTTTTTAAGCTATGGAATTAAGTGACTCAAAACGTATATGGTACAAAAGGAGTATACTTATTTTAAACTTTAAATTATATATTTCCATCTAGACTAGATCTCATAAAAAGAAAGAAAAAAATAAAGCAAACGAATTGAGTAATACTTTGTGGAAGAAATAGAAAAGCGAGTTTGAAAATTAATAAACAATTTGTCTGACCTATGAGATAAAATCTTAATAAAAATAATACTCCTAAACTTTAATTTTACTCAAATAATTTAACTTTAGAAATTTTAGCATAAAAAGTATAATTTGAACAGATCTAAAATATTTTTAAACATCACAATATATATGTTTAATGGGAAAATAAAATACATTACTATAACTATAACAGAAGTAAAATTTAAAAATAAATAAACTCTTTAAATTAAGGTAGGGTCAACTAAAATCACCAATATCTGTTGAATGATGAAGTTCACTAGTTAATAAAGAATTAGAATTTGATGTGTCAATTACTTCAACTCTTATTGGAGAGCCATTAGGAACATCTGTAACCACTCCAGTATCAAACTGTAGATCTCCATAATTCATATCCGAACCCAATGATATATGGGTTAAATCAGATCCTGGAACTAATGTTCCATGTGCAGATATAATTTCTATATGAGCTGTTGGTATATCATCAGTCAAATCAGATACACTATCAATATCTTTAGAGTTATCATCAATAATAGAATCTAATTTTAATAAATCTTTGATTTTTGTTTTTTTTGCAAAAGTGTGTCCATTTTTTGAATTTTGAGCTTTTTTTCTTTGTCTATAACTCCTGTAACTTCCATTGAAAGCTTTTCTTTTTCTGCTGGAAGATGCCCTCTTACATTTGTGCAATTTCTCATTATCTCCTTCTAATAAAGATTTACCAGAGTTCTCATCAGATTGTTCTGACTCATCTAATAATTTTAGGTCGCTTTCTTCATGATTTTGTTTAATGTGATCTCGAAGATGTGATTTACGTGTGAAAGTTCTACCACAGATTTTACAATTAAAAGGTTTTATGCAACTATGAGTTAGTATATGAGATTTCAATTTATCTGGTCTATTGAATTCTTTGGGACAACCCCGAGATCTGAAAGGACATTTAAAACGCTTGACAGGTTCATGAATAAGTAAGTGCCGTTTCAATTTGTCTTTTCGGTTAAAAGCTGCTTTGCATGTTGTACACTCATAAGGTTTTGCTTCGCTATGAACAATCATATGAACTTTTAAATAACTCTCAGTTCTAAATCCTTTTTTACATACATTACATGTGTACGATTCTTCTTCTGAATGGATTTGCAAATGTCGGCGAAGATATCGTTCACAGGGAAAAACTTTATCACAAAGTGTACAGGAGTAAGTGTGTGATGATGTCGCAAGATGGTGATCAAGAGCTGCAGGAGTTGAGTATTTATTCAGGCACAAATTACATTGAAAGTACCTGTAAACAAATTTTTTCCATAAATTCTCAATTAAATAGAAAAAACAGTGTCCAATTATTACATTTTCATTTCAAATCACATAAAGCTATATTTAATAACTGGATAATACTTTCAAATAGGTAAAATGACACCTTAGAATTTAGTTGCCCTTTTATATATATTTATTAAAATATCTTCATGCATACATCTCATATCATTACAAATCCCAAAACTAGATGAAATTTTCTCAAAGCAAAGGATACTTTAACAATGATAAAAACAAATTCACATTATTCCATAAATCAAATTTGAAAAATTTGTATTTCATTTTACTTACAAATTTTAAACTATTGCAGATCATGTCATTCTGCCTCAACACAGTTTGTTCTTTCTTATGCAAAATAGTTAAAATGTGCATTAAGAAATCCATAAACGCTTGCATGGTAATAATTTAATTATTTATTAGTATTTTCAAAGTGGAAAAAAAAAAAAAAGGGAAATACTGTAACTTGAGATTGCTAGGACCCAAATAAAAATATTTAAAACTAGCCCTGGCAGTACTGTGTTACTAGTGAGTGCTGTTATTCATAGTATTGGTGAATCATATTCATACTTTCTACAAAGTAGACTTAGGACTGATTTAAAATACTTTTATTATTTTGAGTCCAAGTAACCTTGATTAATGATACATTGACACCTTGCTGTATGGACAGCCTTTTAAAGTGGATTCTCATTTTTAGAGACACTTTTCTGATTCATTAGCCATTGAAAGCTCCCTTATTAAAATTGACACTCAGTTAACTAGGCAATTTTTAATTAAATGTCTTAGTTTTAGTTAACTGGAATTGCTAAACTGTGTATTTTGGCAAGGTTTCACTTATAATAAATTTCAACTACAGAAAATGCTTCTATTAAACTTTAATTCTATTCTCCCAAAATATTAAAATTATTCCCAATCTGCAAAAAAAAAAAAAAAAAAAAAATATGCCGAATTTCATTTTTTGTTTATTCTTTCTCTCTCTCTCTCTCTCTCTCTTTTTTTTAAAGATGAAAACATGTATGGAAATTTCACATGTAATAGAAGAATTTCACTTTCTTTTTAAAGAAACTAGTCAGACATATTTCCTACATCATTTAATTTGATTCATTCTTCCATACAGCAATGTATCATTTTAAATGTATATAAGCTGGATCTGAATCAAAACTGAAAATTCTTGCCTATAATTAAAAAAGGAAAATAATGTAAACCAGAAGGACCCGTGCGAAGCTTTCGCACTGCAATCTTTGAGATCATTTCCTGGTACGTTTTAGTACTAATTTTTAATTAACTGATTTTTTTTTTTTTTTTTTTTTAATCAAACGCGTTTTAACGAAATGTGAGCGTATTATGTCAGAAACTTGTTCAAAAACTTTTCGAATAATACCTCATTCATCGTTGTATGTTTTGTATCTGCATAGTAAAAGGATGTTGATGTCAGAAATATTATATATGATGATTGCTTATGTATAAGAAAATGGGAAAAGATTGAGAATTTTTTGCCAAATTTTCTTCTCTCACCAAGGTTATTTCTCTAGGTTGCCAAGACCCCTTATATTGAAAAAAAAAAAAAAAAAAAGAATTATAAAAAAGATGAAAAACTGAATCTGACGTGTAGTGAATTGATATGAAAGCAATTCCTCAGATTTTGCAAAACTGTTCCAGAAATGTCTTAAATATATAAATCAATATTTGGTACACCACTTTTTTGCTTAAACATTTGATGTCCAAACTTTGTGGTCCGGCAGCCATTTAAGTGACATCAGACTTAGCTGGTGTATTAACAGTTTAATGAAATAAAAAAAAAATAATAAATACTTACAATTTTTGTGAATCCTAATGAACTGTATATCTAAATGGAAGATAATCTTTAAATTACGTAATCAACTGGTGTTCCGATACAGTACGCATATACACAACCATGATTAAACACAGAAAACAAACAATAGGTGACGCACGCATAAAAATTAAATAAAAACCCAATTAAAAGCTCAATATTTTTTCAAAAAGTACCCGCAAGAAATAAATTAATCTTATTTTAATTGCATTAGAGGATGACGTCATCTGATAATGCAGTATTTTATTTTTGTGGCAACACTGATTTCAGAAACCCTTTCATTTCATTTATGAAAACAATGCCGATTTAATTTTTAATTAACAGCAATTTTTAATCGAAAAACATGTTTTAAAGAAATTTAAGTGTACTATGTCAGAGGCCTGTTTAAAATCCTTTCATGTGGTATCTCATTCATCATTCTGCATTTTGTATTTTCTTAGAAAAAGGAATGTTGACAACAGAAATAATATATACTATAAAAAGAAGTCAGAGCATTGAAATAGTTTCAAACAAATGATTAAAGGATCAGGGTCCATAAGCCGTGTTTTCGGCCCATGAAATAAGACAAAACTTGATTTTGTTATACTGACTTAATTATTTCACTTTTTAATATTAGAAGGTTTATCCTGCACGATTTCAACAATAGTTTTTGTATTTTATTTGGATTTATATGACTTACACAAGCTCAAAGTTCGTATTATTTGTAGGTTTTCATGATAAATAAAAAAAACCCTATAAAATCATGTGAAATGATTTCCATCAATGGAAGCTCTCTGGAACATCACACGGATTAGCCAGTATGATGCCTGTCTTTTATAACGCTAAATTCACACTTCCAAAATAAGTCAAGGAGTATTTTTGCGTCCTAAAAAAACTAACAATATCTCTAATTTTCATTTTTCATTATTATTATAGCGTGATTAAAGTGAAAAATATGCAATTTCTCCTAATTTTACCTCAATTATTTATATGAGCGCAATCATGCAACACTTTCTTCTTTACATATTTGATAAAATACATCAAAATGTACAATATATGTAAAAATAAAAGTGTTGCAAAGCTGCGCTCATAGTAAAATATTAAAAATTAATGTAAAATTAGGAGAAATTGCATATTTTTCATCAAAAACTACGACTAATACGAACTTTGAGCTTGTGTAAGTTATGTAAATCCGAACAAAATGCAAAAAATATTGTTGAAATAATTAAGTCAGTATAACAAAATCGAATTTGAGTCTTATTTCATGGGCCAAAAACACGGCTTATGGATCCTGATCCTTTATAGTGTAAATAAAATAATAAGTCAAAAAGTTATTTTCAAAGATAAAGAAAGTGAAATAATATAAAGATGAAAGAATTAATAAACTGGTTAATATTCATTCACAAAATAAATATTTGTCATGCTCGAGAGCTATAATAATAATAATATAAATAATCTACAGCGGGGCTGTCCAACGCTGTGCATGCAGAAGCCACGGCGCTCTTTGAAAATTTTCTTGCCGCCCTTTTGAAGGTCTTCTTTTACAAGCATTTTTTTAAAAATAAAATTTTATTTTAAAGGATGATTTATTGAAAATCTTTGGTATTTGAGTAAGAGCAACTTTTTCTCTAAAAATGTATTTCATGCATCAAGAACCAAAAATATACTTTAAAACTTTAATCATGTGTTATCGCATTTCTTCATTAATATAGTTATCCTTTATAAAAGTTTTTATAGAAATTATAATGATGGAAATTGGTAATAGTTGGCACTAACTTTTTTAATATATATTAAGAAGGGAAATTTAGAAACCTTAGCACTATAACCTGCCTCTCCCTCCTTAGTGCATGAAAATTCAGCCTTTTTGTTGTTGCTGTTGGTATTACACTGGCTCATTGGATGTTTTAAGAAGGGTAAATGGATGTAATTTTCTCTCCCCAACCTTACAAATAAATTATAAGTAATTTTTCTCATTTTCTATAATAAAAAAAACCCTATAAAATCATGTGAAATGATTTCCATCAATGGAAGCTCTCTGGAACATCACACGGATTAGCCAGTATGATGCCTGTCTTTTATAACGCTAAATTCACACTTCCAAAATAAGTCAAGGAGTATTTTTGCGTCCTAAAAAAACTAACAATATCTCTAATTTTCATTTTTCATTATTATTATAGCGTGATTAAAGTTTCTGGCTCCTTCACCTACAAATACCTCTGAGATAAGCCCCTCAAAGAAAAATGTATAACTTAAAATTTACTACAATTTATACTTTTTCTGATTTTTTTATTTTTATTATTTTTTTTTTTACATGGAGCTCCTGAACCATAGGAGTCTTTCTTATGTCTTCCACTGTCAGATTCATTTGTATAGCATAAGATGCGTGCATAGGGCTTCTAATACTGTGAGATAATTTTATTGCAGGTTTTGAGCCATGTTAATAGTGGCACCCTTCATTGTTTGTAAACAGCGGAAGTGCACCCCTGCTTACTTAAAGGTTGGACAGGCCTGATTTACAGCCAATATCATATTGTTTTGCTTACAGAAACAAGAAAAAAGTATGAGAAAACAAAAGATAGGTCAACATGTTCAAAGAACTAATATATTATAAGGATTATGGCAAATTAATTTCAAATGTAGGTATTTTTTTGTTTATCTATACTAATAAAAGAAAGTTTTGGTCTATGTATGTCTGTCTGTCTGTTGGCAATGGCTAGCAAAATTTACCTGAAAATTTGTGTGAGGATAGTCCAAGGCAAGTCCTGATGCACCCGAGGCTCAGATTTTTAATTTTTTGATAATTAGCCAAAATATTAATTAATTCATTAAAAAAACATTTTTTATTTTTTTTATTTTGCAAATTGGCAAGTGCGTCTGCACAAAGCTTTCTGAAGTTACTACACAGAGAAAAAGCAAAGTGAAAGATCAACTGTGTTTCTTTGCCGTTTTTCATAACGCACTATGGCTGAACTGTAGAAAATACAGAAAAAAGGATGACATATTCTTAAATTTCATACTTTTATGTTTTAAACGCAATAATCCATGAAAAAAAATATTAACTTAATCCTTTCAAAAAATACAAATTTTATTATAAAACAAGAAATTATAAGAAACAGAATTATATTTATAAAACAACAAATTCATCTTTTTTCCATCACTTTTTTATGAATTATACATCTGTCAAACTAAACATAATATGGAAAAAGCCATTACACCACATTAAAGACCATACTTTGCTCTTTCAAACACCACCATAGGTTTTAAAAAATATTAATATTAACCCTTTGAACAAATTTATTTTCCAGAGGTCGTTTTGAGATTTCCAAAATCTTTAAAAATGTGTATCAGTACTTCTGAACACGCTATAAAAAACTAAAAATACCAGATGATATCTACATTCATTGTAACAAAGGTCAGGAAAATTAACATATGTCTTAAAAACAATTTCCTATATTTAATTCTAATTAATTAATAATTAACTAATAATTAACTAATAATTGTTGCAGAATTCATGATAAAACATACTGTCGTATCTAATAAACATTACAAAGCTTAATAACATATTTTCATTAAGCCTAAATGAAAATGTAAACATTTCATTCTTCAGTATTATAAGTTTGTTACTACAAGGAAGTAGTAAACACTCAACCACAATCTGCTACCTAAGACTAGTTATTTCCTTTCTTTTAATTCCTTGTAACAAAAATGTTTCATCCTGCTAGCACAACTCTTCCAATTTCTAAACATCCTGTCCAGATACAGTTAATAATTCTGTTTCTACTTCTGCTGAAGTAAATTTCTTATTGTCTAAAGCAGCCATACTTAACCTTTTTTTCTCGCGGGCCGCAAACATATGTTTGCAATGTTTAGTGGGCCGCAACACACTTAAAAAAGGGTAATTAAAATAGAAAGACAACAAAAGTAGTAAAACAAGTCGATATAACAAAGTTAATGTTATCAGAAGGATTAAATGTTTTTCTCGGAAGAAATGTTACCAAAAAATTTTAACTCCACTATCTTAACAAACAATTAACTTAGTGATAGATTTCTATTGAAAATATTGCAGAAATAAGCCGCAAAATTTGTTGTTTGGAAATAGCAATGTAAAAAAAAAAAAGTGTCAATTTTTTCTGTGAAAAATGTTCAAATTCTAAAAAGAGGTACTAGCTATATAATAAGTATAAAACATTATAATATAACAATGCAGAATTTCCAAGTTCTAGGGGGAAGGGAGGAAATAAGAGATTTTCTCTAATAAAATAGTCTTTTGCTCATTGAAAACCTTTTTGTTTTAATTGTAGAAATATATAGCGTAAATTTAATTGTGAATAATGTTTGATTAGTGTTGAAGATTAAGAAATGTATACATCACTTTTGCACAAATAGAATAAAAATAACTTTTGACTAAGAAAACAGCAATTAGGATATTTTAACATGATTTTAAATTAATTATAAATAACAAGACAGATTTCAACTTCCTATGAAAATATATCAAACAACCGTGAAAGTCTTAAATACTTTTTATGCACATCTAAATTGATTTTATAAATATGGATTGATGATTGTGTTTCGGGCCGCACATAAATGGTTGCCGGGCCACAGGTTGAGTATGGCTGGTCTAAAGCATACAGCTTAGTCATTACATTCTCATAAGTTTAAGGCAGAAAAGCAATTAACTGAAATGCTATTTCAGCATCATCAACAATTTTTCCAGCATTGATTAAGTTCTTGACTACCTTTTTCACTCTGGCAATAAAAACATCAATATGTTCTCCCTCTTCAGGTTTTAATAGAATAAATTCCCTTCTAAGTTCAGCTATCCTTGCATGAGATTTAGGGCAATATGCATATCTTTATTTTATGCCAAGTTTGTAATGAAGACTCTATTCCATCAAAAATAAGCAACCAGGCTACTATCCAGATAAGTTTTCATTACTCCTAAAGCTTTGTTTTTCTTAGTCTCAAATCTATCCTTATCTGCTTCTATAGCATCTTCAGATAATACAGGTTCTGGTTCAAAAATAAATTTCTTACACTCAGTTTAATTGTAATAAAGATTCCAATCTGTCTTTCCATAAGTGATAATTTGCATTAGAAAGGACAGGAATATTTCTCAGATCTATTTTATTAAGATAATCCTCAGAGTCAGTAGCCATGTTGTCATTGAAAAAAATCAAAATCCCTGTATTAAACACTGGAAAGCTTTACTACAAGTTTTGAAATATGTGGTACTTACAAGTTACAAATAACTTATTTGTAGACTTTAAAAACGATGAGACTTTAAATGGATTGATAGGATATTCAGATAGTGACTTTGCAAATTGTAAAGATACTAGGAAAAGTGTAACTGGTTTCATTATTTACTTGAATGGTGTACCTATAGCATGGAAACTGTTCAGAATAGATATTTCCACTTGGGATTCAGCTGCAATTTGTCATGATCTAAATTCAAACAAATTTTTCCAGTCATATAAGCCTTTAGATAAAGTAAGTTTGTACCGCATCCTACTGAAGTTATAGGAATTGTAGATGCTGTAGCGAATGTTTATTCTAATAAAGTGTTGCATGTTATCATCCTTAAAAATGTTCTTCATGTTCCATCAGCCAAAAGAAATTTAGTATCAAGAATGATGGATGATGCTGGGTTCCTGTTTAGAGAAAGGTCATAGAATGATAAAATTATGTTATCCTGATGGAGTACCATTTATAACAGCAAAGACAGAAAAAAAATTTCTTTATTTTTCATGGTTATTGTGTGAACTCATCTGATCGCAATAGCATCTATAGAATCATTGTCAGCTAGATATGAGCCATGAACATTTTGGCTGTTCTGTTATGAAAGATGACTGCTGAAAACAAAGTCACAAGGTATTGGAAATATTAAATTTAGAGAAGTTATTGATTGTGAGAGTTGTGCTTTAGCAAAGTCAAAGAGGGATAAAGATAGATCTACAGGAGTCTTACAGTTAATGCACTCTGATTTGTGGGGACCTGCCAAAATACCGTCAGTAGGTAAGACTTTATATTTTCTCCCACTTAGTGATGACTTTTAAACTGAAGAGTTTTTATCTTTTCATTATGTTTAGGAAACATTTTTGCATTTTAAAGCAATGGCAAAATGCCAAATAGGAAAGAAATTAAGAGCACTAAGAACAGATAATGGCTTAGAATATCTATCAAAGAACTTTCAAAATGCATTGGAAAAGGAAGGAGTACTGCATGAAAGAACAAATGTTTTTTCACCTGAGATGAATAAAGTCTCGGAATTTTACAACAGAACTATTATGGACAGTGTTTTAGCTAACTTGGATAGTTCATGACTACCTTCAAATATGTGGGTTGAATTAGTAATGACTGTTAATCATTTGAAGAATAGAGTGCTTCATTCAACCACCAATAAGACCCCTCACTTTTGATGGTTCAGTAGAAAACATAATGTTGGCTATTTTAAAAGAAATGGATGAACAGCTTATCTTAATATACGAAAACAGAAATGACATAAGTTACAACCCAAAGCAAAGATTGGTGTCTTAGTAGGAAATGCTGTCTATACAAGAGGTTATTGTAGTTCGCTCCCAGAGGAAAGAAGAATTAAAGAAACTTAAAATGTGAAGTTCAATGAAAATCTACATGAACATGACTTTGTTTATTTTCCTGACCTCTGTTACATTCATTCTCATTTCGAAATCTGCAATTCCTTTAAAAAAATACGAATATTACCCCTTTGAAAAAAATTCATTTGCAAATTCCTTTTTTCTGCATTTTTTAAAATTGTGCATTGGTTTCATAAATGAAAATACAAACAAACCAAAGACACCTAACCACATCTGCATTCATTTCCATTTAGAAAGAAGCCTTCAGTTTGAAAAAATATTAATATTAAACCTTTCTAAACTTTTGTTTCCATAAATTACTTTCATGATTTCTGCAATCTTTAAAAATCTGAATCTGCATTTCTAATCAAGCTACGAAAAAACTCAAAATACCAGACCATATCTACGTTCATTCCCATTTTGAAAATATGAATATTAACTGTTTGAAAAAAATAGTTTTCAAAAGTCACTTACACATTTTTTTTTTTTTTTGTGCCATGTTTAAAAATTGGCATTGTCTTTGGAAATCAAAATACGAACAAACCAAAGATACCAAACCATATCTACATTCATTATTCTTTACAACATCACCTTCAGTTACAAAAAAATATCAATATTAACCCTTTTAAAAATGTTTCTTTCCATAGGTCACTTTTGCAAATTCTGTATTTTTTGCAATGCTTAACGCTCTTTCCTGAGAAGCTTTAATCAAAATACGGGAAATAATATGAATATTAACCCTTTGAAAAAAAAAAATCATTTCTGAAAGTCACTTTGGCCAAATTTTGTCCCCACATCCCCCCATTGCATTTGTTGATTTACATTACACACATTTATTTAAAAAAATAAAAACCACTTAATTTCATATAATCGATCTGAAATTTTAATACAATATACTAACCTTTCAGATAAAGATCCAGTATAAATTTGATTTAGAAGTTTTGAGATTTAAAGGGAAAATAAAAACTGTTCTCATAGGGTTAACATTGCATATGATTATTTACACTTATAACATATACTTATTTTTGTGCTATTGCTCTAAAATTTTAATACCTTAAATTAATCTTTCAGCTGTTGTTTCAGTAAAATTTTGGTTTAGATATAACACTTAGGGATAAAATTTTCAATTTGAAAAAAAGTTTTTTTTTTTTTTTTAATGTGAAAAAAAAAGAAGATAAACATTGCTTTTTACAACTAAATTTTAATATTTTAGCATGAAAATTATTCACAGGCTTTGTCAATATTATATTTATAACTCATAAAGATTTAAAAAGTAAATAAGAACTTTTTTTTTTATTATCAAATGATCCAAAGTGAAGAAGAAAAAAAGTGAGAAGAAAGCACTTTTAGCTGCCGAAGACATTGAGCCCCCATTATAAGGTTTGTCTAGAAAGATTTTTGTTTAAATATATAAATTTGCTCAACACAGATTTTAAGTACATTTAACACACAGGCTATGCTGGTCTTTCATTCAAAAATATCAAATCAAAACAGACCGGAGAGTGCATAGCATACCTGGCGTATACTGCCGAAGGCATTGAAGATCCCAACTCTTAAGTTTCTTTGGATAAATTTTCCTTTGAAAATAAAAAAATAATCATACAAAATCAAGGGTGTACACTACTGAAAGAAGTGGACTTCCCTAAGAATTAAGATCATTTAGAAAGATTTTTATTTAAATATATAAAATCATTCAACATTGATTTTAGGTATATTTAAGGGGAGGCAGGCTAGCTAGTTAGGAATAAAATTTTATAACTGCATTTTATTTTATATAATTGATCAATTATTTAATTTAATTATATATTCATGTAATTCTCCAGTAGCAAAAAAAAAAAAAAAAAAAAAAAAAGAATACAGGAGTTTTTACGCATAAATTTTATTTTATTTCAAAGATTTTACAAGTAACTAAGTTAAAAGATATATAATATAGTAACAAACAATTGCAATGATTGACTAAGGATTTATAAATTATGAAATTAAAAGTTATGTATATATACTATATATATATATATATATAAAAATAATAGTTGAATAAGAAAACAAAAGTTTTGTTTAAAGAATTAACAATAATATTTTGAGAGACAAACAAATTTATAATCAATTAAATGTAATAATAAACAAACATCTAAATTTATTAAACAGTAGCAAGAAATTCATATAAAAAATCATTTTTAATTCAATTATTAAGGTCAATATATGAAAATTATTCAAAGATAACATTGTATTAATTTTCTAGTCTATTAATTGATCAGTTGCTTTAGTATGGAAATCTCAGATAATGCCAAAACAATAATTTTCTTAGGTTAAATAAAAATCTCACAAAATTTAAATCCTATGAAAACTAGTAGAATATGAAAACTAGTTTTGAAATATATTTTAAAAAAATTGCAATTACAAAAATACTTCCCAAAGACTGATTTTTTTTTTTTTTTTTTTTTTTTTTTTTAAATTAACAAAATCAAAATAACAAAACAACAACAATAAAATTATAAACATTGAAACAAAGTTTTAACAACACGATCTTTTAAAAACCTTACCTTCGAACTTTTTGAGATTTAATGCTTTCACAGACAGCATGAGTTAGCTGATGAGTTCCCAAATCAAATAATGATGGAAAATTTTTGTTACATTCATGACATCGATAGGTCATTTCATTTTCATGAGATTTAGTGTGTTCTAGGAAAGGATCCAAGTCATTGAACATTTGACCACAGGAACTGACAATACACTTATAAACCTAAAATAAATATTATAAGTAAATAAGTCAATAAGATATTTAACTAGAAAGCAACAAGCCACTAAACAGAGCTTTAAAATATTGTTTAATAAACACATGAAAAGTTCGGGTATTATTTTCAATTTTGACAAGGCAGGGCTGCAAGGAGGGAGCTAGAGCCAGTACAAATTACGAGGGTTTTCTCTTATCAGGGGGCTTGACGGCCCATCACAGGTCTTGTTTTAAAAAATAAAATAGCAAAAAGAAAGCTTGATTACTTTTTAAAAGAAAAGTTTTAAAGTTAAAATAATTAATATGTAAACATTTAAAAAAAATTAGTACTTGATTCGTACAAATTGCACAAAATGTTATTACAGAACATTAAAATAAAACTTTCTATCTATGTATAAATGATCAGCACTGGTGGAATGATAGACAGGCTAATCTGGCAAAATGTTGGGGCTCCAGCTTTAGAAGGTGGTATGTAGCTAAAAATAGAGTTATATCCAACATGTTTTTAACCATGGCCATTAATATTTTTTTAATAATTTTGATAATATAGTGATGATGAAATTTTAAGAAAATATATATTAATTTTTAAAAATTAATTATTCAACAACTTTTTTCTATTACTGTACAGAGAGGTGCACATTTGAATCAGTATCAGGTCCTGCAGACTCTCTCAATGGCCCTGAGTACAGGAGATCAACCTTAGAAAATTGTTTTTTCTCTCTTTTTTACACAAAAACATATCCAGTGTTAAAATTGAAGAACAAAAGTCACAGCTTCTTAGGACCAGTGAACACGAGGACCTACTTGTCTGGTATGCCAGCTATATATTTTATAATTAAAATAAGATATTGTTTTTCAAGCTATACTAAAGAAATTTTCATGCGTTTAACTGATGCTATACTCATTATTTGCAAATTAAGCTAACTTTATCATAACTATATAAAATTAAACAAATTTGAAGATTTTTCAGTATTTGTAACAGAATTTTTGAAAAAAAGCTCACAAAAAGGATAAAAAAAGAAAATGAAGAAAAAGAAGTTTCAAAATATTTATACTACATTATTGGAGGTAGGAGATATGAAGAAAAGAAACTCTGTCTTTTTGCTGAAAACATTTCAGTTTAGCACTGTGCAATATCATCTGGTTAATTTTCCATAATTAAGTCCACAGCTAAATAAGAAATTTTAGCAAATGTAATTACAATACAAGAGTATTTTTAAAACTTCTAACAGTATTCACATTCACTTTAAAACTCTTAGCATCCCAACTGTTTTTTTTTTTTTTTGCCAACAGAAAACTGCTTAAAAATTGTTTCAGCTGTCTTTTTCCCTTCCAAATCAGTTGGAGGCTTTTTTTGCACTCAAATTTTTCCTCCCCAAAGCATCAAAGTCCTTTCTTTTCTGCATTTTCTTCCTCCATTCTTCAAAGCACGCTAAAAATGGGGGTGGGCAAAGCCGTAGCATAGTTGACAACTTTGTTTTTGCAGTAAAGTACTAATGTACAATAGGTAACGTTTCCAAAAAAGCATTTTGTTTGTTCCTTGCAGGGTGATTTTTATTGCAAAAGCTGAAATTTAGATCTGCACTATACTGTGCTATAAATGAATAAATAATAAAAACTATTGTTGTATTTAAAGCAGAAGAAGATTTACCCTTTACCAAACTCATCTAAACAGAAAAAATTAGAATTGCAGTGATTGGATAATTCATGTAATACCACAAAACATTTGTTTGGATTTGTTTTTCAATTTAAGTATTGTTATAATTGTAATGCTATTTCCCTTCAAATAATTTGAAAATTTATATTTAGGATCAAATATAAATAATATAATCGGTCAAAATAAGATTTGATAGTTTTAAATTATGATTTTTTAAATTATGCTGTTAAAAAAATAAGTACTTTGAAAACTTGTAAATGTTCCATAATTTTTTATTTTATATTAAATGTTTGATCTAAAACAACTTCCAAATGTTACAAAATATGTTCTTAAAATGCATTAAAAGAATTATTTTAAAAATATATTAATAATAAAATGTACAAAAATATTTTGTAAAAAAAACCTTAGCATAGTTACATGTTGCATGTTATTATATTTCGGCCATTCATTAAAAGGGACACAATTTTTATTGAAATGCACGTGAGTGCTAAACAAGAATAATATAGAATCATGATATTTTAAATAACAATTAATTTTTCATGTTTTGTTGCAGAAATTATAAAGGTCGTTTAGAGTTCTCATTTTTACAAAGCAAAAAAGCATAATATTTTCGTAGTAATACTTTTCATATCAAATGTATTTTTATATTTTCACAAATATAACATACCGTAAAATCCCGAAAGTAAGCCCCCCTCCCACTTTTAAGCAATTTTGGTTTTCTTTTCCATTCCTGAATATAAGCCACCCCCCCCCCAAAAAAATCCATAAAATCTCAAAAGTCGTTTAGAGTTCTCATTTTTACAAAGCAAAAAAGCATAATATTTTCGTAGTAATACTTTTCATATCAAATGTATTTTTATATTTTCACAAATATAACATACCGTATAACATACCGTAAAATCCCGAAAGTAAGCCCCCCTTCCCACTTTTAAGCAATTCTGATTTTCTTTTCCATTTCCAAATAAATATAACCCCCCACCCCCACTCACATACAAAAAAATTTTTATGCACAAAAAATTGATTTTAAAAATCCAAGGGAGGCAATTTTCATTCTTTTGATATTTTTGACAGATTTCCACTTATGTTTTTATATGATTTTAATGAAATCCTTCCTCTCACATGAAATGTCTGTTTCCCTTCTATGCCCTCTCTAACATAAAAAGTTTGAAAACTTGAGAATCTTAAATCCTTCTGTACTTCTTTCTGCTCACTAGTAACGTAACAATTAGTAAAAAATATCAATCCTCTACACTACAATCTCCCTTTCCATCCAAAATTTATTCATCTACTCCCTCAGCATATAAAGTTTAAAATCTTTAAAACTCTTTATAAATAAAAATTATGCTCTATTTGTTGCTCTCTACTAACAATAAATAAATAATCAGCCATTTAAATTTTCTCTCTACCACCAAGATGTCTGCTTCAGCTCTTTTGCCTCCCCTCAGCAAAAAAATCTTTAAAACTCTATTTAAAAAATATATTTTGTCTTACATGTTGTTCTCTAGTAAAAATAAGTAAATAATCAATCATATAAATTACCCTCCACTCTACTTCCCTCTCTCTTTCTGAAACTTATACTTCTCCTTCCTTCCCTCCCTCTCCTCTCAGGATGCAAAGTTTAAAATCTTTATTAAAAAATTTGCTGTCTAGTAAAAATAAATAACTAATCAACCATTTCAATAATCGCTTTATCACCAAAATGTCTGCTTCTTTCACTTAGCTAACCCCTATTTAAAAAAAAAAAAAAAATACTATTTATAAAAAAAATCCTCTGTCCTCTTTGTTGCTCTCTATTAACAAAAAATAAATAACGAATCATCTAAATTACAAACTCCTTCCATTGAAATTCATATTTCCCTCTCATCCAAAGAGTACAAAGTTTAAAATTTATAAAACTCTTATGTGAAGAAATTTTATGTCCTACTTGTTGCCTTCTAATTTGTCACCTACGTTTTCTGTCTACTCCAAAAGTGTCTGCCCCCCCCCCCCACACAAATTTTTAAATCTTTAAAAATCTATTTTTTTTTTTAAACTGCTGTATTTATTTCTGTTTAGTAACAATATTAATGAATAATCAATCATCTAAATTACCCCCCCTTTCTCCCAAAAATGTCACCCCCCCCTGTCTTCTTAAACCAGCAAATAGTTTAAAATCTTTAATAATAATAATATTATTTTTTAAATGTTGATCTATTTCTTATTTTGTAGTAAGGTAACTCATCTCATTTACATCATCTCATATAAGTATCACTCATCTAAAATCATCATTCCGTTTGAAATTTTTTCTCTGTCCTATTCTCCCAAAGAAGAGGAGTGGATTTCTAAATATGTGAGAGGAAAGCAAAAATTATCATCTTTTTTGCAGTTTGGCTGTTCTTCCCTGAATCATGTGTATGTTTTGAAATAAATATGTTCTCTAAAATAACTCCCCATCCATTAACAAAATATCAGTTGTGAGAACAGCCAAACCACAAAAATACTAAAATCTTCTCTTTGCCTTCAACCCCCATGTCTAGAAATTCATCCCTTTTCTGGGGATGGAGAATGGAACTTTAACGGGAATGTTAGATGATCATTTATTTATTGTTGCTACAAAGTGACAAAACCACATAAAATCTTTAAAAAATAGTTTTAAAGATTTTTAAGTTTGTGTCCTGAGGAGGGGGGGGGGGAGAGGGGAGAGGCCAAATTTTAGAGGTGTGTGTGTGGGGGGGGGGAAGCAATTTAGATAAATAATTATTTAATTATAGTTGTAAGAAAGTTCTAAATAGATAAAAAAAAAAAACTTTTAAAGACTTTAAAGTATGTACTGGGGGGGGGGAGGAGGAAATAAAGAGGACTTTTTGGAAGGGAGGAGGGTATAATGTAGATCGTTATTTAAATATTGCTGGGAAAAAATCACAAATAGAGCAGAAAAAATTAAGAAGAAAACTATGCATTTTTGTTACCAGAGGGGGCAAAGGGGGGGAAAGAGTAATTTTGAGAACAGATTTAGATTATTGATTATTTATTGTTATACAATAAAATAAGAAATTAAAAAAAATTATTTAAAAAATGATTTTAAAAATGTTTTATTTTATTTTATTTTATTTTTTTGAAGGGGGGGGGGGGGCAGGATTGAGTTGGGAATTTATTTTTATTTATTTTTTAATCTACCGAAATACGGAAGATTCTTGCCCTTTTTTTTTAAATTTTACAGATTTTAAATTTTATGAGATGCATTTGTAGGGGGAGGATCTTCATGAGATAAGGGTGGGGGGCAGAGGGGGAGAAGCAGGGATTTTAGGAGAATGGGTTAATTTAGGTGGTAGGTTAGAGTTATTTATTTCTAATATAGAGTATTTAATAAGTCTGAAAAGAAGTTTAAAATTAAAATGTTATAAAGGTTAAACTATGCATTTTTGGTACCAGAGGGGGGGGGGGCAAAGGGGGAAACAGTAATTTTGAGAGCAAATTTATATGATTGATTATTTGTTGTTACAATAAAATAAGAAATTAAGAAAAATATTAAAAAAATGATTTTTTTAAATTTTTCTTTTTTTTGAGGGGGGGGGGGATTTTAGGGTTGAATTTATTTTTATGTTATTTTATTTATTTATATTTAATCTGCCGAAATACGGACGACTCTCGCCCCTTTTTTACTTCTAAATTAATGATAAAAACAGGTTTTTAAATGGTTTTTAGAAAAAATCCTGATTATAAGTCCCCCTCCCAAATTTAACCTTTTTCGATTTTGAAAAAGGGGGGTGGGGCTTACAATTGGGATTTTACGGTATAGATAAATACATAAATAAGTAAAGTCAAAGTTTTAATAGAATAAAGACCATTTGAAGATTTCCCCAATATTCTAAGATTTAATTACTGTTATTTTAATATAGAGGGTTGTAAATATCAGTTTAAAAAATATTTGTTCAGAGATGAACATTATTTTTATTTCTTCTAAAATATTTCTTTCTCTATATTAAATTTACATAGCAAAATTTCATTAGAGTACAGATAGGGTTAATCAGAATACAGAAAGAGTAAAAATTTTCATGACCCTGTCCAAATGAAAGCTATCTTGGTCTGCCTGACACAGTTTTTACAACTAAAAGTTTGACTCAAACCAGGAACAGTCTTTTTTTTTTTTTTTTTTTTTTTTTTTTTTTCCTTTGCAGTTTATGACCTGCCTGGCTTGGAAAAAGTACTGAAATCAAGGCTGGCATGACCCATTTTCAACAAAAAATGCTGCCGATATTTCTTAACAAGTATTATCCTTGACATTTTTTTTTTATCAAAGAACATTGTGTACATATTCATACAAAAATTTTAAAATACAATATTTTACAGATTATATGCCAGCAAGCCCATGAAATACGGAATAACAATATAAATGATCACTTAGTAGTTCTCAAATTTTTATATCTCATGTAAACATTGAAGAATTATATGAACATTTCTTACTACCTTCGGAAAAGTTCAGCTAGATAAAATCCTTGCCTATACTAGTAAAAGGCAAAGGGCCGAAACCTGCTGTGAATTAGAAAAAAAAATTTATAGAACAATACATTTAAAAAAAATGTATACATATTAAGAATGTTTTTATCTTACCAGCTTAACAATGCCAATATTTCTGACATTTATAAGCTTATTTTGAAATGAAAATGCATGAAATTTTCAGACATACTCCTTAAATGCAAAAAAATCGTACAATATTTTTATTTTCTCATAAATGTGATACAACTTGCCACCCATGACAACCTTTCCTTGATGCTTGAATCCCAAAAATGTAAAATTCGAAAACATTTTCTAATTTTTTTTTTTGCGCCTTCAAGAAAAGGGTAAACTCTGTTCAATATTTTGGTATCTGAATAGAATCTGCAAATTAGCCAATTGCTCCCTCGTAGCAACCTTTTCTTCAAGTTTGAATCCTAAAAATGGGAAGTTTTACAACATTTTTTTTTTTTTTTTTTGCCTTAATAAGAAAATGATAAACTCTGTTCGATATTTTGGTATCTAAATAGAATCTGCAAATTTTGTGCATTTTTGAATATGCCTGCAAATTTAATATGTTTACAAATGGAAATGACTGTCAATGTATCACAATGTAGCTAGTTTGGCTACCAGAACAGCCTTAAGATAAAATTCTTCATGAACATGATGGTATCTTCCGCTCCACCCAAAAAAAAAGATGTGACAGTCTGTAAGTTGAGAGCTGGATTCACTCCTGGGCCCACAAGTATTCAAATAATATCTTAAATATATATTTATTTATATATATTATTAGATATTTTATTAAATTTGTAGATAGTTCATGTAAACAATTGTTACATGTTTTAAGGGCAGGATTTGCCTCATGAAAGGACTAATAAACAATTAATTCATTCATACTAGTATAATGAATGAATTAACACTTTACTTATTTTGTACACCTAAAAGTCATATATTAGAACTTCGGCGATATGTCAAATTTACATTCTAGTCACTTAGTTCTTATTAAAAGACACAATTGCTTCACTGCTTTCCAACTTTCTCATTAGTCACTATTAATTCCACTTTTAAAAACTGGTTTGACTATGTTACATCTACTTTTTATTTTAATCTTATCATAAAAGAGAGACATAACAGATAATTTAATATCTGCAGAACAGATAACAAAGGCACTTTCATTGTTAGTTAGGTAAGTTTATGAGTCAATGACAAAAAAAAAAAAAAATAAATAAAAATAATAATAGAAAATATATAAGTAGAGTTGTGTTACTGCTTATAATTGCACTTATATCTGATGGATTCTGTAGCATTTAATTACAAGATGACTGTAAATGTTTTTTATCATTTGACTAAAGCTAGAGGAAAACTGCAAATAAAGTATCAAACTTTTCAATACTTACTATAACCAGATATACATGGATTAAATCAGTTCCAGTTCCATTATTTATCTGATTTTATAACTCAGTTTTAATAAAACTTCAATTCCGAAAACATTTTAATTTCAACAGATGTTCAAGAGAATAAATATGCAAGTTAGTAACAGATTTTTTTTTTCAGTGATCTCTGACCAACAGACTACCAGTAATTTTGAATTCTGAAGAGAACAGAGCTCAAAAATAAAGAATTTAGTATAGATGAACTAATTCAAACAAACAAAAAAAATTATATTAAGCAAACATAAAATTTACAAAGAAGAAAATAAGTACAAAATTATTAAAATGAGCTGAAATTTTTTTTATACCTTCTCAGTGTCATGCTGTTTCATATGACTTTTCAATTTATAGTAATTTTTTCCAACATATTTACAATAAGGGCAAATGTATGAACTTTTATCAAACTCTCCAGATTTATCCTTTTGTAATAAGTTATCCTGAAAATAAAAATCCATATTATAAATAAGCTAAATACAGCATAAAAAGAGATGCAAATTATATAATATATGCATATTAGGATATCCTGCAATTTATTCCTGCCTAATAAACGAATTAGCTGATGCTGATATAATGGTTTAAAAGGATGTAATTATAATATTGGTACTGAAGCTGAAATAATCATAAAAATTATTGTTAAATAAAAAAATTAAAAAGAAAATATACAATAATCAGCAAGTTCATCTAAACCTACTCCTAATTCCCTTAAAAATAAATAACAGAGGGAGAGATTGAAACATACCGTGGTCAAATATCCAACTGCAAATTATGCCAGATATCTGGTATCCAGCCGAACTGACATCTGTTGCATCTCTACTATGACATTGCACAAGAAAATAAGTCTAATGCAAACTTTAGAAAATATAAGACATAAATTTTCTAAACTTAATTGAAATAAGTGTTTTTTTATTAATGGTAAGTACTCAACAGCGATGCCAACCTCTGAAAGTTCTTTCAATAATAAGAAACACAATTTTCAATATCCCTCCTTAGACCTTTTAGCAATTTTGAAACAAAAGTTTGGAGATAAGATTTTTTAGGTATAAATATGAGTGTACCTAATTAAAAATTTTCAGGTTAACAACGAACATTACTCCTACAAAGGCAGTTCTGAGAAAGGACGATCTTAAACAAAGTATACAAATTAAATATTGCTAATTGTACAAAATTATGTATGATATTAACAATAAGTAGAAAAATCATTCAAGAAAATAATATTTATTTATTTTTAAGGAAAAAAAAATTATATATACACACACACACACACACACACACACACACATATATATATATATATATATATATATATATATATATAGAGAGAGAGAGAGAGAGAGAGAGAGAATGGTATTATTAACACAAGATGAAAAATATATGGAATAGAATTTATTTAACAATATTGGAATTTTATTTCAAAAATTGTTTTTCAATTTGCCTTTAAAATTTATGAGCAATAATGATTGCATAAAAATATGTTCGAGTATGAGGAAACTATTTTCACATTTCATTACTTTTTATCAGCATTTAAAAATCATAAACCAAGGATATAAGGTCAAGAATTGTATGTATATCATAAAATAAATAATTATAGAAAATAAAAATAAATAAAAGCAACTTTATATGATTGCATTTCAATTGATTCAACATATTGCATGACAGTTGGTGTCTTTTAGCTAGAGTGGTTTGGCACAATAGAGGGTTCTCTCCATTGAGATTCATTCTCTTCATCTTTATTCATAGAGGAAACTTTTCATTGTTATCCACATTACATTTAAACCACATAGTTGACAGTTCATTCATGTTTGACATATGACAAAATTTTAATGTAGGATATTCTATTATATCTCTTGAAAAAACAAAAACAAAAAAAAAACATGATGTTTGTTTTTAAAATACAAGGTAGTAGTACAATTTGTACTTACAACATATTGAAATTTTGCTGTGATTGGCCAATTTTTATGAAAGTTAAAAATAGACGGGAAAGAGACAGGCAGACAGATATATAATTTTTTAATCATGATAAAACTTATATGGGAACTGACCACCAAAACAAGCCCTTTTCAAAAGGAAAAAAAAAAAAATTAGAGCACCTATTTAAAAGTTATGACGGACATATCTGTAAAACAACAATAAAAACAAACAAACAAAAAATATATAAAAAAAATGTATAATCTCCTTTGTTGGAAGTCAGTTAAAGAAAAGAAATATGGATATTTTTTCTGAGCCCTAATATTATTGTGCAAAAATGCTATTTAAAAAAAAAAAAATTAGAAAAAAAAAAACAACTATTGTTAGAAGAAACTTTAAAACACAGCAGAAATTCAAGATAAAAATAAATAGAGGGGGGGGGGGGGTAAAATTTATAGGGCCAGGGGAGTAAAATAGTAATAAAAACAACACTTTTTTAATTCATACTTAGTTTGCCAAAAATATTTTACTTTAATCTGCAAAAAAATTACATAGAAAGGGCAAATGAATACTGCTCTCAAGTACTGCTGTTTCAAGGACAATTTCAACAATAATATTGCAAAATATTACCTTTTTGTTCTAATGGTATTTTAAAACACATTGTCAATTAACTATTTTACCCAATGCCACCAGGTAAAATAAATATATTTATTTAAATCTTTCTATTTCTTTAATTAAATAAATAATTGCCTGTGAATCTGATTAAAAGCATTCTTTAGAATGCTAAAAACATATTTAAGAGAAGAAATAGTCTGGATTATGGTTCATTGAAAATAAACATGTCAAATTTTTCAGGAAACATGAAATAGGAACATCCACTCTCTTTTGTGAACTTAACTATGTATACCTGATTATTATGATCACAAGAAATATCTAATTTGTTGTCTTGTTTGAAAACTCTGACCTAAAATCCAATTCTGATAGTTTGTCTGCTGCTATTATTATTTAAATTAGATAAGTTTTCCTGTTCTAAAGAAACAAAACCTCTTCTAAATAATCAATAATTTTCTTGGTAAGACTTTAAACCATGGTTTAGTTATTATTTTCAGCTTCTACTTCTCTGTTTTTCTTTTGTCACTTTTTAAAATTTCCTGTATAACAATTGGTACAAAGTAAGCATAAAGCTGAGAGTTGCATGTTTTACTTTTCTTTTACTATATATTAATTTATCAAATTAAATTCATTTTTAATAAATATATTAAAGTAAATAGTGTTAGAGCACTATATTGTTTTAATATCAAATGATACATAAATATATATATATATATATATATATATATATATTATAAAATTATTAAAAAATAAATTAAAAAAATTGCTTTTTGTTTGCTATGCCTAACAGTACAATTATTTTACTCCACATAGGTTTTTTTTGCTCTAAAATATTAATTTTATGTTATTTTGCAATAAAAAATGCAGAAAGTTAATCCTGAATAAAGATTTTATGCTATACAATGGAAAAATAAGTCCTTATTTACGTTAAATCCAAAGTTTTTCTCATCATTACAACCAAGTCATATCATCTAAAATTTAAAAATGGCTACCAAGTATAACAATATAGTAGCAATGAAAAATGATAACTGATACATGTAACACACAAATTGGGCAAAACAATAATAAAAAAAAAAAGACACAATTTGTAATTTTTATAAATTTGTTTTTGAAACCTACTTATTTTACACCATTATTTATTTTAACCCACCTGATCCTACGAAACCTCCATTTTTAAAGTTAATATCTGGAAAGTTCAATAAAAATGTTTTCTTACAATAGTTTTAATTTGTGAGTTAATTCATCTGTTGAGCTCAATTGCTTGTTATATTTCCCTAAATTAGATGCTATATTGATTAATATAATCCTGAAGTAATCCGCATTACTAAATTGCTGTTTTAACAAGACACATGAAATCTCAGTAATTTCAAGTGCTAATATGAAGTAATCAATTTCTCATGTAATTCATTTCCTTTTATTGAACTTCAACCCATTCATGATGAGTGACACGTATATGTACCATATAGGAAGCATGAAATCTTTGAACTTGAACAACAATGAATTTGAAAAGAAATTTTTGCCTTATCTAATCACAGATTTCAATAAAGCAAAAAATTCTATTTAGAAAAATTGGTGCCTAAAATTTAAAAATAGTTTAAATGATGTTTGTCATGAACGGGTTAAAAGGGAACAGAGCCCTTTTTATGAATCAATTAAGAGAAAAAATAAATAGCAACCAATAAATTATCAATCAATGTACAAACTGTATGATGAAAATAGCAGATTCTTCAAAACTGTAAATTTTATTACTGGTTACTTAGATCAATGACATCAAATTACCATCAAATAGTAATAAGGTGCTTTATTAAGGTGCATTATTTTTCATATATTTGATATTTATATTTGGAATACTATAAAAAGATTTTAAGGCAAATTATCAGATCTTTACAAAAGGTTAATGGAAGAGAAAATAGAAAAGTATGTGCCATAAGACACACGGTAGAACTGGAACTCAAACCTGGTAATGTTGAACATTTTAATGGATTTGAGAATTATTTGCACAGGCTTGAAGGAAGAAAAGAAAAGAAAAGAAAGAAAAGAGAAAAGCCTAATGCACTAGATCATTTTATTTTTATTAAAATACTAGCTGACCCACACTGACCCTGGCATTGCCTGGGCCTGGGAAAACAACCTTAAATGTCTTAAAATAAGTATTGAATCAAGACATTTTTCTTTGGGAGGGATTTAGTGTTAGGGCACCACAGCCATCAGCGGTGCATACCAAGACTTGCTATGCATGCTCTGGTTGTTTTATGACAAATTTTATTTTGAATATGTATGATTTTAGATTTTTAAAAATCTTTCCAAATCTCCTGCCCTTCTTTAAAACACAAAATGATGTCCCTGAGTATTCGAGAAATGTTATCGAGAGAAATAATTTTTGAGGAGTAAATTCTAATATATTAATCCTCCCCATGCAAAAATGAATGAAAAACCCTGGGCAATTATCTTAAAACTTGAAATGATACATCAAAAGTCACCAAGAGAAAAGAAGTCCCAGCGATTGCGACGAGCAATTTCAAGAAAATATATTTTTTAAATAGTAAATATTCATTCATTTTTTAAAATGGAAAGTACATAAGTGGGTATTTTTTATTTTTATTTTTATTTTTATTTTTTGTATTTCCAGTTGGGACACAGAGATTACAGTTTCTAACTGCAGAAAAAATAAAAAGCATGAAAATTAATATGAAATAAACCTTCAGACAATATATTTTTTATAAATAGCTAGAGTTGTGGGTTTTCCGGAAAATTTTGAAACAGAAAATTTTCTGGGAAATTTTCCGAAAATTTTCCAAGCTACTACATTAATAAAGTATTGTAAAATTAAATGCTCGTTCACTAGAGGCTACAAGTAAATAAAACTGGAGTATTTTCATCAACTCCGGATGTGATGCGCTTTTGAGTTTTCCCCTTCCAACAAATCACTATAATCAAAATTAAATAATTAACCAGGTATATAAATCGTGATTTATAAGTTTTTATTCATGCATAAAGCTGAAAAGTTAAAATATAATAATTCTTTAATAACTATTATGCATATATGTTTCAGTAATTAATTAAAAAAATATAATATTGGACAAAATGTTTTATTTACTAAATTTATCTATGAATATCTGAAATGAAAGCAAAATATGTTCTAAAATAACTGCATATTTCTCGATAACAAATAAAATGATTTTTTTTTATTAATGATGCTGACACATTTCATAAAAAAGCTGAATTACTATAAAATTGTGTTAAAAATCAAAACAAATGACCAAAGTTTAAACATTCAAGGATTTTTTGAAAAAAATCAAATATAATATGATTTTTATCGTAAATTTTTCTACAAACACTTTACTAACTGTGGAAACACCAAGACGTTCCATGACGTTGATGCCCTAACTTTCTGCGTCACTCTCAGAACTGGACAGCATAGGGTGACCTAAATGAGAATTGCTGCTACTAATGTAAGTGAAGATTCTGTGTCTGTGTGTTCCTTTAATAGATCAAGCTGAGAATCAGAATTTGAAAGCGTATAATTGTCATCGCTTATCAAATGAAGATTTTGTGAAACCGATACCAGCTTCGCAGTGCCTGTCAATCTATTTCTCCATTTCGTTTGTATGTTGCTAAATACCTTCCAATTGCGTTAACATGAAGCAGTTGTTGGGGGGGGGGGGGTTATTCAAAATTCTGACTGCAACCGTAGATAGTTCTCTTGTACTTCAATAACCGTTCCAGCAAGTCGTTGGAGATATTTTACTGGCAACTTTCTAAATAATGTCTCTACTCCAGAGCTTTTGTTTTGTCCGGTATTTTGCTATATCTAACATTACTGCAACTTACTTTATAACAGGAATGTTTTTAGCAACTTTGATTACGGTTTCAATAGCTATCATTCAATCATCTTCTGACAAATGCTGTCCACAGTATTGTGGATTCAAAAGATTTGCAGCTAAGCGCAATGAGTAAAAACAAAAATCGTATATGATACTTAAAAACAAGTTAACAGACTTTTCTTCTTCTTTGGTCATGGGTGAAAAAGGCAAGTGCTTGATTATTTTCTCATCATGTTTTTTAAATATAACTGTAACTTCTGAAATAGCTGGTGCATCACCTTCTAACTTCTGTATTGCTGCAGAAATGGGTAAAGGCCGGTCGTGTGCAGTCTGAACTTTCACCCAAAATATATCATTATCAGACCTGCCAACCTTTGAAAATGAGAAATAGTAGCACACCAAATTCAAATTTATCTGAAGGTTGGTTGGTTGGTGGCTGTTTTGTACGCTGCAATTTTAAGCGAGCAAATCAAGGGTGATGCTGAGTAAAAAAAAAAAATTCTGAAATTCACAGCCGTTTTTCTGAAAAGTTACAACAGAGGGGGGGGGGGGGGGGGGTCTCCTTCCACTTTTTTTGCGTCCCTTTGACGAAATTTGCATTTTTTCACGATCTTTTGGCGAAATTTGCAGTTTTTTCGAGATCTGTTTATAAAATTTGCATTTTTTTGACGAAACTTGCCATTTTAGGCTATTTGTTGACAAAATTTGCCGTTTTTACACGATTCTCTGACGAAAGTCACGTTTTTCCCGCAATCTGTTGACAAAATTTATCGTTCTTTCACGATCCTTTGATGATATTCGCCATTTTTCGCAATGTTTTTGAAGAAATTTGTCGTTTTTTTCGCGATCTTTTCACGAAATTTGCCATTTTCGCAATGTTTTTGACGAAATTTGCTGTTTTTCGAAATTTTCTGACGAAAGTCACGTTTTTCCCGCGATCTGTTGACAAAATTTGTGTCCTTCCATTTTTTTTGCGTCCCTTTGACGAAATTTGCATTTTTTCACGATCTTTTGGCGAAATTTGCAGTTTTTTCGAGATCTGTTTATAAAATTTGCATTTTTTTGACGAAACTTGCCATTTTAGGCTATTTGTTGACAAAATTTGCCGTTTTTACACGATTCTCTGACGAAAGTCACGTTTTTCCCGCGATCTGTTGACAAAATTTATCGTTCTTTCACGATCCTTTGACGATATTCGCTATTTTTCGCAATGTTTTTGAAGAAATTTGTCGTTTTTTCGCGATTTTTTCACGAAATTTGCCATTTTCGCAATGTTTTTGACGAAATTTGCTGTTTTTCGAAATTTTCTGACGAAAGTCACGTTTTTCCCGCGATCTGTTGACAAAATTTGTTGTTTTTTCGCGATCTTTTGACGAAATTTGCCATTTTTCGCAATGCTTATGACAAAATTTGCCGTTTATTCGCGATCTTTTGACGAAATTTGCCGTTTTTCGCAATGCTTTTGACGAAATTTGCCATTTTTTAACGATTTTCTGACGAAAGCAGGGATGAGATTGACAAAAAAGCAAAAAAGCTGAAAACTGCGCGAACGACATTTGAGCAATAAGTTATGAATTTCAAACGCAACAAATATTATAATTGCTATTTAAAAAAATATATTTTTAACTAAAATAAATATATATAATATAAAAAATCGCGTTTTTACGGCGATCTTTCGGCTAAATTCGCGTTTTTACCGCGATCTTTCGGCTAAATTCGCGTTTTTATGGCGATCTTTCGGCTAAATTCGTGTTTTTGCGGCAATCTTTCGACGAAATGCGCGTTTTACCATCAATTTAGCTGTGAATACATTAAAAATAAATTATCAACAAGAATTAGGTAGAAATTATTTACTTATTCTAATTAAAAGTCTATTTTACCAAGATACAGCACATTAATAAAATCTTTCAATGGAATGAACATTTTTTTAAATTGAAAATTTGAAAAATAGTAAGATACTTTTCTTGAAAGAGCAAATCAAGTATGTGCTAATAATTGCAACCACCTTAAATAAATAATAGAACAGAGTTCCCACCCCTTTTTTAAATAAAAAATAAACTTTTTAAGGAATTAAAGAGATTTTTTAAGGACATTATCAGTGGCACCAACTAGTCAGTGCTGTGGTTATTCCAGATTCCAGGTCATTTTTACCAGTCAGCTTGAAGCTAGTTTTTGGAATATTTGAATAGATTTTTTAAAATTTAATTTGTTTTCGCATTTCATAGCAAAATTTCTACATTATGAAAAGAAATTTGGTTTCAATCTTTTAACCCAATGCAGTAAATTCTGACGAAATTCGCGTTTTTTCAGCAATCCTTCGACGAAATGCGCGTTTTTACGACGATCTTTCGGCTAAAATCGCGTTTTTCAACGATCTTTTGACGGAATTTGAGTTTTTTCAATGATCCTTTGACGAAATTAAGGTTTTTTTCGGCGATCCTTTGCTGAAATCTGCTTTTCCTCCCGCCAATTCTTTGGCGAAAATCGCGTTTCTTCAGCGATTTTTTGGCGAAATTCGCGTTTTTTCAGCAATCCTTTGACGAAATTTGCATTTTTCAACGATCATTTAACGAAATTTACGTTTTTCACATGATTCTCTGAAGAAATTCGTGTTTTTTCAGCTATTCCTTGACGAAATTCGCTTTTTTCGGCGATCCTTTGACGAAATTTGCTTTTTTTGGCGATCTTTTGACGAAATTCGCGTTTTTTCAGCAATCGGTTGACTAAATTCACGTTTTTTGGCAATCCTTTGGCGAAATTTGCTTTTTCCCGCCAATTTTTTGACGAAATTCGCGTTTCTTCGCGGGATCCTGTGACGAAATTCGTCCTTTTTCGCGCGATCCTGCGACAAATTTCGTGTTTTTTTCGAGTGATCCTGTGATGAAATTTGCGTTTTTTTTGCAGAAAATAGTAGTTTTAGACAGATTTTCGTAGCATCGTAGTTTGTGGTTCAAAATCGTAGCAACTACGATTTTTTCGTAGCAGTTGGCAGCTCTGCATTATCCAGTATCTGCTTCCCTACATTTGGAGGCAGTGATATTGTGTTATCTATAGCTGCACATTGTGAGCATTTCTTTTGTACACAGCAAGCTGTCAAAACATCTCATTGCTGAACCCTGTCTAGTTTCTGCTGACAAAATAAGAGAACTTTCTTCCCCTCCTTTTTCTTTCTATATTGCCTTCAATATTTGATTGGCGTTATGGTGATTCTTAAACAATTTGACAATTACCTTGCATTGTCTTTTATAAGGGCTATTACTTTGGAAGGACCTACTCTTTCAATCTCTGTTCTCAAAATTTCTGCTATGTATTCTCCAGTATGACAAGAAGAATTTATATTCACTGCTTTTAAGAATATTGGCTCAGGTGTTGCACACATTATGTTCGTCAAAGGATCTGTGGTGCCATCTTCTGACCTCTGCCCCTATCACATTACTTTGTTTGTTTATCAAATAAAAGAGAAATGGGCGATTCATTTTCTGTGAGTGCTATTTTTTTATGAAATAGGGTGAATTGACTTGTTATGAGTTATAAATTGCACAGTATGACAAATCTTAAGTAAATCAGAATGAAACTAATTTTATTCATGTGGATTACAAAGTTGGAATTATAACCTGTAGTTTTTGTTTAAATGGTACAGAAATTGACTATTAAAAGAAAATATGGAAAGTTTAAATATCTCCTATAGAAAATTTAATAAAAAATTGCTTGTTTGACATTTAAAATTTTCCGGAAAAAACATAGTGGAAAATTTTCTGGAAATTTTTCCATTTTGGAAAATTTTCCATGGAAAATTAAAAAAGTAATTTTAATAAAAAGTAATTAATAATTAAAAGTAAAATAAAATTTTTTAAAAAGTAATTTTAATTCACCTGATTTAAAAACTATGGATTCCTCAGACATGCATGGAAGTGATCTTTTTATTGCTTTCAACTATGGAAAGAGGTTAGTTAGCATATCTGAACTATCAACAGCACACAGCAGTTAGTATAAATACTTCTAAAACTAACAAAAGATGCTGTGTTACTTGAATGTATAAACTTCTGTAGGACTACACATTACACAAAACTAACCTAAAAACTACCTAAAATCTATGTCAATTTTTTTGAATGATGGAATAACAAACATTAAAATACTCATATTCGATCTTATATAAAGAAGTAAAAATGCAATTAAAACTGAATCATTTACATTTTGATCAACAGGACTGTCTGGACAGTTTGAATCTTGACTCACACTGCCATTAGATGATGAACTATATTTGGATGGTAATGGTGGCAGGGTTTTGGCTAATCCATCTGGCCATACCTAGAAAAGTAAAATTATAATCTTTAAACTCTTTATACCAGGAGTACATTAGCAAATATTAAGAATTTCAAAACTTAATTTTAACTACAACTTTGTAAAAGAAAAAATAAACTCTGGATGCACATTGTTTATCTCTGGCCACTTGCTTTTCTATGGGAATTCAGATGATTTCAAATTTTATCACTCACTGATTAAAAGGGCACATTTGAATAATTGATTTAAACATTAAATTGTATTTGCTAAACTTTTGATACAGAGGCCTTAAACTAATCTGAATGGCTTGATATTTTGTCAAATGATTTGTCAGACATTCAAAATTAACTTTTAGTGGAATTTTATGCATCTATTAAAAAAATAAAAAAAATTTTTCCTTTGCATTTTTACAAATTTGAAATCATACATATTTCTTTTCTTACATTTTAATAGTTATTTAGTAAATGCATTTTAAAGCATATCAGAAAAAGAGAATTTAATAAAATTGCACTATTTTGACACAATTGAATTTACAAAATTTTTATTAACAAAAAGCAATTTTTCGTGGGATTTTTATGTGCTTTTTCTATAGAAATAGATTATGATTTATTTGGATAAGAACCTCTCTTTTAAAATACTGTAAAATGTTCATTTTTTTCCCTCTCCAAACAAAAATTATGAAAATTCTGGACTTCTAATTATGCAAACCTTATAACACGAAATTACATCTGCATTAATATCTTTGTTACATGAAATTTTATACAACTTCTTGAAAAGATGAAGATGTTTCATAGTTGAAAGGTAAGTTTGTTAACAGTAAAAGATAAAATGTCCTGTACAACAAGATGCTTATGTTAATAAAATTACAACATAAAAGCACCCATAGAAACAGCACAATTTTTAAAATTGTAAATGTAAAAGTAATGAGATAATGAGTGTGTGTGTTCGCGTGTGTTGGCAGGGGGGATTGGAGCCCCACTAAATAAATGTATTTTTTATTCTAGAAAAGTTACAAAAATAAGCAATTCCAGAACATTATTGCATGAAGTCGTGTTTAATGTAACAGTTCTTAAAGGTTAAATTTCCTGCATGTTTGAGAAATCTTATATGCTTAAAAATATACATAATCTGAAAAGAATAAATAGTGGATTTTAAGATAATAGATATTATGTAAAACTATAAATAATAATTTGGCGCACATTAAACTGATGTGGTACAATTATTCCCAGATTTTAAAGATCAGTCTTGAAGTAAGGGAAAAATCAATTTAATATAAACATACTGTACATATATGTTTAAAAAAAATTATTTTTCTTAAAATATCTTTTTTGCATGAAATAATCACTCACAGGAGAATTTGAACAAATATGTGTGTGAAAAAACAGTCAATACATTGAATATTCAAAATGATTTTACTGATGATTGCAAGTACAATATCCATATGAACTTTTTAATATAATATTTTTACATACATCCATTTGCAGACATTTCAAGATAGCACATACATTCAAGGTATTTTGCAGATTTTTAACACAGTCTGCAAAATACTTTTCAGAATGATATTTCTCCCCAATTTAATGTTTTTATTACCTGATACCATCATAAAACATTTCACATACCAATTAATATATATATATATATATATATATTTCATAAACATAAATTATGTACAATACCCATTGACAGACATTAAAATTCAACAGTAATATAGTTAAAATTCATTAGATAATAAAATACTTTCACTTCCATTCTGAAGCATCATCATAATGAATAAAAATAAAAGAATAACAGTTAAAATGAGATTGCATATTAAAAATGGTGCATCATTTAAACTATATTAAGATTTTCACCCTTATTACAAACTATAAAAGCAGGATCATGGCTAATATGAGCTGATTTCAGTAATATTTTTAGCAAAAAGCAGGACAGAATGAGGTAAGGAATCCCTTTCTTATTGAACACTATTGTCTCACAGTGATAATACTTCTATATTACAAATGTCTGTCAAAATGTATTAATTTATCAGTTTTACTAGACAGAATTTCAACCTTCAAAGGACACCCCCCCAGACACAAGAAAATGAAAAGTAGGTCTGCAAAAGGTGTTTTGTGGTCTTGAAAGACTGAAAGAAAGAAGGGAGAAACAAGGACATTTCAAATACTGCCCCTTTGTACAATTTGCAACTGAGCCATAGAAAGGAAGGACCATAGAAGAATACATTTATTTGTTTCTTTCTTTAAATCCGGACTTTGGGCCATATTAACCAGTCTTTTCATGTTTCTTACTACACTGTTAAAATGAAAAGAATATGTGAAATTAATAGCTGAAAAATTGCAGCAACTATTGTAGTAACTATTGCAATGCTTTTCTGGTAAAAAGGAAGATATCAGTTGCATTATTGTATGTCATTCATGTCCTTTAGAATGATTGGTTCTTTAGAGGCTTTAACTTTAGTATTGTGATTTTATCTAAAGATAACAACACTCACAAAGCTAAGACTGAATATTTTATATTAATTTTGTAATATTAAGTTAATTTTGGCATTGAGATGGTTAGAACAATTAATAGAAGTAATCAGTTAAATTATGTCTTAATTATGTTCTTATTATATTCATAGGTATTTAAAAGTAACAATTAATACAAAGACACTTATAATTTTCTTGCTTCTGGTATTAACCGAGTTTGACTGTATATTAAATGAACAAATAATTTTGGGTATCCAGACGATCTAGAAAATGGCTAGAATAATTTAATGTTGAAGGCAAGTTTCATGAAAATCAAACACAAGAAAATGATCTGGGTATGTCCCAAATACAGAAAAATTCATTTTCACAGGTTAAAATAAACTCAGCACTGAAAATGGTGCTATAAATAAAAAATGCCCTAGCAATTTTTACAAAATGTGCCTCTTGTACTAATTCAAGCATGGGAAAAATCTAGCCTTGTCCCTAACCAAGACAATTTGTGTTTACAGGGTAAAAAACACTCAGCGGTGAAAATGCTTTTATAAATCAAAAACAGCTCTGAAGCTTTTTGTGAAGTAAGCCTTATGTACTAAACCGAGAATGAGAAAATCATCTAAATAAATCCCAACTTCAGAAAAATTTACTAAAAATATCAACGTTTGACACACAATAACATCGTGTAATAAACAGACGCACGTTTCATGAGTATCCTGGACTCATTTCCTCAGTGTAAATAAACTAAACCCTATTGTATCCCCCCAAAGACATGAAAATGAATCTAAAAACCCAAATGAAAAACAACAACACACCGAGAAACTCCTCCAATCTGATTAAGTCGGTTGGTTGGTTGTAGAGGATTCACTATGACAAAGTAACTCAACCCAGAAAGGTGAGATGTACGGTACACTTGAAAAATCATTAACCAGGGAGTTACCAAATTTATGAATATAAACTGCCTCAAAGAAGTCTAAATCTAATGGAGTGTTACATTTCTTAATAATAGTGGCTGAGTCGAAGTTAAAATTATGTCCCTCACTCCAACAGTGACAGGCAATAGAGGACTTTTGTAATTCTTTTTTCTTAATGTAATTTCTGTGTTCATTGAGTCTGAAACGGAGTTGTCGTTTAGTCAGCCACTATTATTAAGAAATGTAACACTCCATTAGATTTAGACTTCTTTGAGGCAGTTTATATTCATAAATTTGGTAACTCCCTGGTTAATGATTTTTCAAGTGTACCGTACATCTCACCTTTCTGGGTTGAGTTACTTTGTCATAGTGAATCCTCTACAACCAACCAACCGACTTAATCAGATTGGAGGAGTTTCTCGGTGTGTTGTTGTTTTTCATTTGGGTTTTTAGATTCATTTTCATGTCTTTGGGGGGATACAATAGGGTTTAGTTTATTTACACTGAGGAAATGAGTCCAGGATACTCATGAAACGTGCGTCTGTTTATTACACGATGTTATTGTGTGTCAAACGTTGATATTTTTAGTATATTTATCCACACAAGATTTTTTCATTCAGAAAAATTTGTTCGAGAAGTTTCACTATTTTTTCTTTTGTTGTTAATCTTTCATAATTGAAGTTTTCTTCACCAATACTATTGGTCATTGATCAGCAACATGATTACAAAGTAGAGATTTCTACTGTATAGGAGGTGTAAGGTAAGTTGAACTTTAGATCGGTCTGCCATAGTCTTAAGACAGGCTGATCATGCCAGCAACCCTCATGGGTGCAAGAAGTCCACCCAAACCAAGACTGTAAACTTTTCTGAGTAATAGGTATAACCAAATGGAAATGGGCTAGAAGATATCTATGATTCACATTTTTGCTAAAATTGGATCTTTTACAATAAAAGAAAGGTGATTAAAGTTTTTGCTAGTAAAATTACTATCATTAAGTATATAAAGTAAAATTTATTATCAGTCAAGAATTTCTCCAAGACTCAAATCAGTCCTGAGACTGGAGTCTTGCACCCATGCCAACCCCTCCACCTTTATTTAACTGAAATAAAGTGAAACAAGTTTAAAAAGATCAAAAGTGAATTGAAGTGAAACGAGATGGGCAGGAGAAGAAGTGTTTTTTATCATGGTAGTAGGATGGTCGGAGGACCTACAAGTAAATATTCTTATTTAAAATCATTATGAGGAGTGGTGGTGTAAAAATTCTTAATGTCAGAATAATCATTAATGTATGATAAATGTATTTAGATTTGTAAATATAGATTGCATCTTTTAAATAAACATCATATTTAAAATCCTACTTGTAACTAGGGCTGGATTATTCATCAATATATCGGTCAAATATTGATATTTTAAAAATATCGCAATGGTGACAGCTGAATTTTGACTCAGTGGATATATCCTAATAACAATAATATTGTTTTATGGTCACCGCGATTTCGAGCTCCGAAAAAAAGCAACGAATACTTTTTGTACCAATATGTCCTTCAATCCTTCTTTCATCCGATCCATTTATTTATTCACTGCCTGCTTCATCCAAAACAGAAAACCTACCATTGCTGATTATTTCTCTATCATATCTCAAAATAAAGAATATTCCAATATATCCCAATACATTCAATCTTTGCAAACCACAGAGTTAGAGATAAATACTGAATAAGACATTTGCTACTGAATGTTATTTTAAAGATGATGCTAACTTAATTTAATTGAAATATAATGTTAGCTTTTCGAAGTAAGCAGAGCAAGCTACGCTAGTAAGAAGCATTAGCTGGTTATGTTTAGTTTTCATAACCTGTTAATTATCTATAAATGAAAGTGTGTTTTCCATGAAAAGAAAGTCTTAAATAAATGTAAATATATTTTAGTTAAACTGAAAACAAATATGGAATTCATTGAAAATAATTTTTTTTAATTCAAATTTGGTACTCACATATCTTGTACATATCAGCTTGAAGACCAATTTACTTGATAAACATTCGTTGAAACAAAAGTAAAGACAGTTTCATAATATCATATATATATTCAAAATAACAAAACATAACACACCTGTACCAAGCTGCAATACCTTTACTTAAATACTTATTACTTTCTAACAGCAACATAAATTAATGATACTATTCACGGATGTAAACTTATGTTTACCATAAAATACTAGTACTCTCCACAACGACACATTTATAAGTATCGCTGATAGCTTGAACTAATTCAATAATTAATCCATTTCAAGTATATTAACACACACTGTCGGCTTCTATTTATACTAAAAGGATATCAGCAGGAAACTGGAAACATCCTATAGGTGCAGATTCCCAAAATCTGGAAGGAGTCAGTGGCTCCTAAACTCAAAAAATCCAGTGGCCATATTGTGAAACAAACACATAGAAACAATATTCTTTTTCTCCATTAAATTTGGATGACGGGATTTTATAGACTTTTCCCATTATAATTGTATACAGCTTGTAGGAATAAATGTTTGTAATGCAAGGTCTGAACATTTTATGAATAAATGATTTTCTAAAGTTTTTTGTTCTACAGATAAACTCCCCCCCCCCCCAAAGTATTTTTCATAGCCGAAAATAAATGCTCAACATGGGGATTTGCATAAAAAAATATGTCTATAACAATAAAAAATATATATAAAAAAAATATGGAAGAAGATTTATTTTTTTTTAAGTTTTAAATTTTAATAAAATATAACAATTTCTGACATTCAGGAATGATTGCAAAAGATCGAACACTATAAGCCTCATTGAAACTTTTGTTAGCAAGGGGATTTTTTAAAAGACTTATTAAGGATTTAAAAAAATCCCTATGGAGAAAATAAATTTCAATTTTCGTAGCTGATCGTTGATTTTCACATTTTATTATCAATACTGGCTTGATGAAATTCTCTATCGTTCGATGAAATTAGCTACCAATTCCACGACCAATTGACGAAAATCTGTATTTTTCCGCGACTGATTAACGAAATTTACGATTTTTCTTGCGATCGATTGGTGAAATTCGAATTTTTCTCTCCCGCAACCACTTAATGAGATTCGCGGTTTTATTTCATGATGCAAAATTACAGATTTTTTTTTTTTCTTTTGCAACCAATTGACGAAATTTACAATTTTTTTCTGTAACCGATTCATGAGCTTCATGTTTTTTTAGCGACCGATTTATATTTGCGTTTAAAAAAAAAAAAAAATTATTCTCGATTGATTGTGGGAATTCACGGTTTTATTTCAAGACCATTTGATGAAATGTGTGGGATTTTTACGGGACCGTTTCCACGAAGTTCGCGACCAATTGGCAAAATTCACAAATTTTTTTTTTGATGAGCTTTGCTTTTTTTTCGCGACCAATTGATGAAATTTGCGTTTTTTAATTCTCGACCGATTAACGAAATTTGCCTTTTATTATTATTATTATAATAATTATTATTATTTGGAGACAGATTGAGAAAATTTGCGATTTCATTTCGCGACTGGTTGATGGAATTTGCGATTTTATTTCACAACTGGTTGATGGAATTTGCGATTTTATTTCGTGTGATTGATGAAATTCGTAGTTTTATTTCGTGAGTGATCGACAAAATTTGTTGGGCTGTTTACACGAAGTTTGCGAGCGATTGAGGAAATTCCAGATTTATTTTCATGACCGACTGACAAACTGATTTTGCAAAAAAAAAAAAAAATACTGATAATTTGAGGAGTTTCGCTAATTCGTGGAAGAAACACATGCCTACATCCATGTCTACCAGTAAGAACATATCTAAATATATCTCCGCGATATCTCTCGGCTATTGATATGTCCTTTCCATTAAGATGAGCTTGAATATGTGTTGGTTATTGTGTAGTATTGATATTGATTGTTAGAATGCGGTTTCTCGGATTCAGAAGGAATTTATATCTGTGCTAAAAATGGGTGTCTTTTTTGGTTGCCCTGTTCTTAAAAAAGGCACTTTAAATACATTGAAAATTTTTTCAGTGAATTTAATTAGGTTATCGAAATTTAACTTAATGCTTATTCTAGTGGATTTTGTTAGGAAATTAAATTTCTGAATGGGGAAAGGGAAATGTCTATCAGTTATTCAGCGAAGAAGACTTTTCTTTTTCAATGAGAGTTACATTAAATAATTTAAACAACATTAAATAATAATTAAGGCAAAGAAAATAAATTACATGATTGCCATGATTAAATTTTGTAGTAAATCGTAAGCTTCGCAAAATACACAATATTTTTGAAATTCTTTAAATTCATATTTTTAGTCATCCAAGGCAATTCTTTGCTAAATTAAAAATAAGAAACGATAATGATAATTGATAAAATGAATTTTTTCAGTATGGAGTGATTTCTTTATGCCAAGATTAAACGAAGGATATATGATGAAAGGATCGTGATGTACTGATGGTTTGGCCCGTTTCGTGTACAGAATAAATGAAATCAGGCTCAGTCCCTCCCAACTCTATTTGAACCAAGTAAAGTAAAGTTTGATATTTTAACCAATAATTAAATTCTATGAAACGAAAATTGTATACATTTTTATGTGGACAATTTTTAATTTCATTTTATTAAATGTGCTTTTTAATCATATATTTAATCATATCATAGTGGTGCAAATGAGACTTAAAAGAAAAAAAAAGGTTAATAGAATAAAATGAGAAGAATAGAGGAAATACTATCTTTAAAGAAAAGCTTTATGAAAGTAATACTAATGCAAATAGTTATTAAACAATTAGTTTATTTTCTTTTAAATATTTTGTTTTAAAAAATATGAAAAATAAAAATTATGTTCTATGAGCAAATATAAAAATTTTACTTCATTGCATTCAACTAAGTTTTGTGTTTAATACTATATCATTTATCTTTAAAAAAAAAAAAAAAGAACAGCAAATGCTCTTACTCCCCCCCCCCTCTTAAATTAGTATCGTGATATATCAGCAATATCAATATTAACTTGCTGATATATTGCAATATTAAATTTCTGATATCGTCCAACCCTACTTGGAACTCTTTATCGGCTGTCTAGATATTGCGACAGAAAATGCAAACTAGAAATTCAACTTGCTGTGACATCTTCTGGCAAGTCTTCATCTCTGGAGAAAACACATTCATTGGACAAGCTGTATGTTGTCTGAAGAAGTCACACCTCCGAGACCATAGCCGAGATTGCGCTGACAGATGTAAGTAAAAAAGCATGTCGACGGGAAGAGAAAGATTAAGTAGTAGTAAAAAAACCGCTATCTTACAGCACGAAACGAAAGTCATGATCGATGAATAACATCCAACGGGTGTGCATGTCGAGAAACAATTCTGCCATGTGCTGGAAATAGATTTTGAACATTCACTGGCAAACCAAACGCTAGAGTAATGCCTAGAAATAAAATAAATAGATCGGTGAAATTAAATTACCGAGAAAGGGCAAATGGAAATAAAAACAATGTGGTGTCGATCTACAAATGTCTGTTTTTTTTTGCATGGAATGTTCTACAATGCTTTTTCCAGGACATAGAGACAAAACAGTTTAAAAGTATTTCTACCTACAGAAAATCCTTGTTAATCTCAGAATGTTGTATGGACAGAAGTGTTAAAAGCCCTGACAACCAACGAATTTTGTAAATAACGATTGTGAAAAAAAAAAAATAATAAAGCATATTGATAATATGGAAAACTTGAATGACATTTTAAATATAGTAGTATAATTTTCATAAAGCTAAGAAGTAAAGGAAAATAATTTTATAAAATTTTACTTTGTGTGTCTGCATGTGTTTTTTCACATTTGATTTTTGGGCAAACGCTCTTCCACAAACTATGCATTGAAATGGCTTTTCTCCAGTATGGCAGCGTATATGCTGTTGCAAGTCAAAATTCTTTGTGAAAGATTTCCAGCAATAAGCACAGTTTAATCTATGATCCTAAAAATACAAATTTCACTATTATATTAAACAAGGGCAGAATATACAGCTCAAAACTGATATAAATATTTTATAAAGATTTAATTTATAGAAGATATATTAGATAATATAGTAGGAAATTATATACAATGGATTGCATTTTTTAAATATAAGTAAGGGTGCAACGAATATCCAGCAAACATACTGTATCTGGCTAATACACGTAATAAGCTGGATAATTGGTAGTAGCTGTATATTATGATTATTCGGCAGTACATTTGACCTGAAATTATAAAGCCATAACTATGTTTTAAATGTTCATTGAACTCACTGTTAAATTTTCCAGATTACAAAGCCAATAGTTTAATTATACAAAATACAATGCATTAATTTATTAAACTAAAAATAATTTAATTATTTATGACAAATTGTGTTTTTAAACCTATAAAAGAACAAATATGCGAACAACTAAATCTATTCAAACACCATATATCTGCAAATATATGAGCAACAGACATAGTTAAAAAGGAAACAATGGCTGGATGAGTCGTCAAAGAAAAACATCTTTTTGCCTTGTTAGTAGCAAGCAAGAAGAGATCATCTGTTCTCACAACACAAAACTTATTTTCATAAAGTAAAGTGATACATAGAATGAAGTTCGAGAAAAAAAAGGGGAAGATAAAGATATTGAATAAAACAATTTGCAACAAATATATTCAATTTTAAGTTATTTTCATGTAAATAATCTACAATACTATATTAATTTGCTAATAAATTACTAATTTTATTGTTATGCAATTCAGTTATTATGTTAGTAGCAACTAGTAAGAACAAGTTTTCTGTTATCACATCACAAAACTTTTTCTAAGTGGTATAGCAATAATGCGTAAATAGGGCAGTGAACATACACTGTTAAAGAAAAATTAGAAGGTAGAAGTATTAAATATTCTTTTTCCAAAGTATTCACTTATATAAGTTTTTCTCATACATTTTATTTATTACTAGCAAGCTACGCCCGCTGCGCTGGTCGGTTTCTACAAATGAACCTTGAATCAAACGAAATATATCGTTTAATTGGACCTTGTATTTGAAAGCGATCTGTATATTTACCTGGAATATCCTTCCACATTACTGAAAAATGACGCCATTGCACTATTATATTTTCTAATGTGCAGTCAAAATTTTAGCTGTTAAGGACCAACTATTTTATTTGGTCATTTACAGTTAGGGTTTGCTAAAGAACGATAAAACTATTTGCAATATATTAAAACAATCACTAAAAATTATCGAACTAACAATACAAACAAATTAACTACAAAAGCCATCCAGCAGAAGTTTTTATAAAGGCTAATCTTTGATAATCGGGTTCGTCTGATTATAGAACTTTTCAACATAATTCTAAAACTAACATAGAACAATATGAAATATACGAAAACCATCCTTAAAAATTATCTACTTGACAATGCAAATCGCAAAAAATATGCCCAGTAAAAACTTTCTAAAAGGCTAATCTTTCGGAATCGGATTCACCTGACTATATAACCTTCGCACATAGCTGTTTGACTAAGCAACGTAGCATAATATGTAGTACACTAAAACCCTTCCTGAAATAGCATCTAACTAACAATACAATTATCATCAAAATCCATCCAGTAGAACTTTTTCAGAAGGCTAATCTTTCATAATCGGAATCAAATATTAAAAAGGCTAATATTTGATTAAAAAATAAGGTCACCCGATTTTCTAATTTCCCACTATAATTCTAGAACTAAGCAACGTAGAACGATATGTTATGTAATAAAACTTTCCCTACAAAATTATCTAACTAACGGTGTAGGTTTCATTGAAATCGATTCAACAGAATCTTTTAAAAAGGATAACCTTTCATAATCGGATTGATCTGATTATAGAACTTCCCATAATAATTCTATAACGAAGCTACGTAGAACGATATGTCATACAATAAAACTTTCCCTGAAAAATTATATATTTTACAGATTAAGTTCTACGAAAATCCATTCAACCGAACTCTAGTTATAAGCAGCCGGAACGAAATTTCATATATAAGGTAGAAGTAAATAGAAGTATATTGCTATTAATATAGTTTACATTTGAATAAAAAAACAGGTACTTTTCAGTTAGCCGGGTGCCAGTGATATATATACATATATACACCGCGTCCCAAAAGTTTAGACAATCAATAAAATTTGTATTAACGTAAAAAGTAATAAGGTACAATTAAAATTCGTGCTATAGGTAATAAAAGCAGTTTTGCTGATATACACATATAAATTATGATCAATGGTTTGAAATTATAAAATATACATTAAATTATGTAACAATGTGCTGTCCCAAAAGTATAGACACAATACAGCATTGCATGTTTTCTTTTACATTTTTGTTCACAAAATAATAATTTTTTTTTTTTCGTCTTCTTCTATAAATGCAGAATAATTTCTCCCTTAAATTGAAAATATCTTCTGCTGTATTTTTACCATAATAATTTATTGAAATTTTGTGGAATCAAATGAGTTCAATGTATTGTTTTGTTTGTGATTCGGAAAAGACATTTCCTGCGTATTCTGATAAAAATGCCATGTTCTAAAGAAATTTCTAAAGATGAAATTATTAAGATTTTAGATTTAAAAGCGCAGGGACAGAATCCTGTACAAATATCGAGAATAATAAAGAGATCTTTGAGCAGTTTTTACATAGTTTTGAGATCAGGTGGAACATGGAATACTAGAAAGTGACTCGGAAGGTCAAAGAAAACAATGTTACGTGATGATAGAATGTTATTAAAAATGGCTTCAGTTGATAATTTATCTGTGCGTGAAATTTCAAAAAGCATCAGAATTTCAAAAAGAACTGTACATAGAAGAATTAAAGCTTCAACAAATATTGTTTACAGGAGAATGAAAGCAAAACCTCGCTTAAAGCAGAAACATAAAGATGCACGTCTAAAGTGAGCTAGAAAGCATATGTCATACGGTGAAAAATGGATTTCTGTCATCTTCAGTGATGAAAAGAAATGGAATTTAGATGGCCCTGATGGTCATAAATTTTACTGGCATGACCTAAGAAAAGAACCCAAGAACTGTTTCAGCAGGCAACAAGGCGGAGGATCCGTAATGACCTGGGAAGGGTTTTCTTTAAACGGCCAAACATTTCAAGGATTTATGGACAGAAAAATTAAATCAGAGATTATCAGGATATTTTACGTACCAATTTACTGCCAATTATGGATTTGCTAGCAGGACCAGACTGTATTTTCCAACAACATGGGGCATCCATCCATACCTCCACATCATCGAAAGCATGGTTTAGGCAAAACAATATCACACTATTTGACTGGCCAGCACTTAGTCCAGATTTGAATCCCATGGCGAACATATGGGGAATCTTATCTCGTAAAATATATAAAAATGGAAAGCAATATACATGTGTAAATAACTTAAAAATTGCAATTGACAAAGCGTGGTATGAAATACCCCTTTCTGTAATGCAATGCTTAGTTAATTCTATGGAACAACGCGTTTGAAGTTATAAAGTGTCGTGGCAATACAATTAAATAGTAAAAGTAAGTTTTTAGTTACTTTTATAAATGTAAAACCAAAAAAATTACAGGTGTCTATACTTTTGGGACAGCACGTTATTATATAATTTAATGTATATTTTATAATTTCAAACCTTTGATCATAAATTATACGTGTATATCAGCAAAACCGCATTTATTTATTACCTATCGCACGAATTTTGATTATACCTTATTACTTTTTATGTTAATGCAAATTTTATTGATTGTCTAAACTTTTGGGACGCGGTGTAAATATATATGTATATACATATGTATATATATCTTCATACATGTAAGTGTATGTATATATGTATGTATATATAAGTATATGTGTATATATATATATATATGTGTGTGCGTGTATATACATGTATATATATCACTGGTGCCCGGCTAACCGAAAAGTACCAAAAAATACTCCAAAAATGATGTCGTACACTTGAAAAAACATCTTTTGGCTTAAAATCTCTCATCAAAACTGTTTTTCTTTTTTTTCTTCTTTCCTTTTCTTTTTCTTAATAAAATTAGTAATAGTTTTTTCTTTTATTTTTCGAGATGTATAGCCATTTTAATTCTTTCTGCAACAAAAAAAACACCTCTTATCTTAAAATAAAATTATTTGGGGTCAAAAGTAAAATCAAAATCGCCAAATATTTTTTCAATATAGCAATCTTGCCGATTGAATAATTTTTTAAGCATTATGAATATTCCCAATCATATGTTTAAATTAAATATTTTCGTTTTATAATATTATCTCTCATCAAAACTGTTTTTCTTCTTTTTTTTTCTTTTCTTTCTTTTATTTTTTTAATAAAATTAGCACAGTTTTTTCTTTTATTTTTCGAGATGTATATAGCCTTTTCAATTCTTTCTGTAACAATAATGGTGGCCAAAAAATTAGCAATGGTAACCTTTTAAGCCAAAATAACAGAACTTTCTATCATAATTCTATAACTAATGTACGTAGAACGTTGTGTTATGTACTAAAACCTTCCCTGAAAAAGTATCTATCGAACAGTACAAGTTCTATCAAGATCCATTTAGCGGAACTCGAGTTATAAAGGAACGGAACGAAATTTCCGTTTGTGTTTTATGTATATAGTAGATTACTAAACTATTTAGCTGATAACTAATTTTAAGTATTATAATTTAAAATAATGTAATTATAATATTGGTACTAACACAGAAATAATCATGAAAATAATTAATAGAAAATTTAAAAATTAGATCAAAGAGAAAATAACATAGTAAAAGCTAGCTAATCTAAACCCCCACTTAATTTTTTTACAGATAAATAAAAATTAAAAAGAACAGATCGGAACATACTGTGGTCGGATGACCAGATATCCGGCGTTAAGTCAAATTGACTTCAGTTGCAACTCTAAATATAAGCATACAAATATACGTATCCTCTTTAATAAAAAGGTATGCGTTGCTGACGACTGGGATTTTCGCTAATCGTTGCCACAGATTAATCTCGGAAAATGAAACATTTGAAGTTACTGAAAAAATTAATTGCTCGAAAAGTATTTGTCAGAAAATTATTAGACAAACTGTGTTAGAAAGGTAAAAAACTGTATTTTTCTTGATATAAATTTCAAATCCACTGATTATGCCATTTTTCAAATATTGAATTTCAAAAATTACCAAATTTCACAATGGAGTACCAACTTCACGCGTAAAAAAAAAAAAAAATATAACAGCAATGTGTCAGTGCGAGTCACGAATTATAGTAACCGTATTATTCTGTTAAAATATAAAAGTGAATTATGATGTCACGAGTGAATGATTTTTATTTAATTTTCGACAAATACTAGATGCGTCATTTCTTTTTTAGTTGTGAATAATATAGGTTAATTCACGTTATTAAAAAATGTAGCTATAAAACATATAAATCAATGGAAAATGGTAGGTAATAAATTGTAAACGTAATAATAAACCGTATTAAAAAAAACATAACTCAGTGAAAAACGTAACAGTTTTTATATTATTTTAGGATATTCCAGGTAAAGGTATAGATTACTTTAAAATACAAGGTTAAATTCACCGATATATTTCGTTTGATTCAAGGTTCTTTTGGAGAAACCGACCAGCGCAGTGGACGTAGTCTGCTAGTATACATATAAGTTATCTTAATGGTTGTTTTAACATTCAGTTTAATCACATTCTGCTGACGATAGCTTGGTCAATGACATTGAAAGAATTCCCGATGCTATGGGATGAAGAATTTACTAACAAACAAAAATAGTGCAGGAAATGCATTAATTAATTAAAAATTAGATTGTGCTAGTTGCTAATACTGACAGTGACATTAACAAATAAATGTATCATAATTTGTGTTGCTCATCGACAGACTATAATTAAATTAGAGATGCAATGGATGCCAACTGTCTGGCTGCAGTATATTTCTCTCCTTACTTTTTATATTCTGTTTCTTTTAAAGAAATGGGGATATTTTCTCCTTTTAGATTAGTTAACTATTACTATTTATTCCCTTTTTGATCTAATTATTTTTTTTTTCTGTTAACTTTAATTTTTATGAGTATTTTCAATTCCAGTATTAACATTGTAATTTGATTGATAATTATTTCATTGTAAGTCATTATTAAGTAGATTTATTATTTTTAAGAGAAAAATGCAAAGCGGAATATATTCATAAGAAAATAGTTAATACATTTACCTCCTTTTTTAAAAAAACAAAAACAAAATTTCCCTTTATTCTATCAGCAAACAGTATGTACAGGATGTTTAAATGCCACTAAATAAACTATGCAGAACGAGACTTCTCACTCTGAGTACACAAAAGTTGTTAAAAGAACTATACCTCAAAGATGCATAGTTTTTGAGAAAAATGCAAAGGAGATAGTATGGCATCACATTTGGTATAAGAAAAATAAACTTTAATATAAATAGGAACAGTGCAGTGATACTTATGTATGACATGGTATTTACACAAGCAGCAGCTGAAAATGACCACCGTACATATTGAGGCATGCGTGTGTGCCATACAATCGCTAACTGTACATGATCCAGCATCTTAGTGTCCACAAAAGTGAAGGAAGCATGCAGAAGAGCAACTAAGCCACTTTCTGAAAGTCAGTGAAGTTACCTCGCAAGTCTATGAGGTACAATTTTTATCATTTAAATTCCTTAATTTGTCTTAAAATTTTATTTGTGATCTATTTTGCAGGTTCATGAGAATCAATATAACTTATTTTCAGTGCTCCAGATGTGATGTCATATTTTTTTCTTTTGTATTTTTCTCAAAAACTATACATTTTAGAGGTATGGTTCTTTGGGCACTTTTCATATACTTTGAATGAGGATTCTCATTCTGAGCAATTTGTCCAGTGGTATCTGAACACCCTGTACAGTGAGTAGGCTTTACATACTATATATATAAAGAAATGCAACAGAATTCTACCATGAAATGGTGGAAAATCCTTGTTTCTGCAGCATAATTTTACTAATCTTGATAAAAGAAGACAGGAGTGCTACAGAAGTTTAATTTTAATATATTTTGAAAACAAAATTTCATTTAGCTCAGTGTTAACTTTTTTTTTTTTTTTTTTTTTTTTTACATTTGAGGGAGTATGCAAGATTACAAGACAAGCGCATTTTAAAGAAATGTGTGTATTCTTCATGTTTTATAAAAGTAATCATGTATGAAAACTCCCTGAAACATAGTTTTAATTAAAAACTAACAAAATATATATCCTAATACTGCTGTTAATAGTTATTTACAATGAAAATTTATCTTTTTCTCTTATATTAATCCAGGCTGGATGCTCTACTAGATAGTAATAATATCCATCTACTGCCAAATTATCTGGCATGTTAGTCAGATGGCCCAGACACATATGTTCACTAGATATGTGCTGCATCCCTAAATTAAACTAAACCAAAAAATCTACTTAAAAGGCTCTAAAATTAAATAATGCTGAAAAAACTCCTTTCTTATCTAACTTACAGCTTCAAAATTTATTTTCAACTATCTGCCAAGGGAAGGAAATGATAAACGACAGATGGAATAAAAGATGATATAATATTTACAGATAGAATTTTTATATCATATTTTTCATATGAGGTATTTGCTGGACTTACATCTTAATAGTTTATCAAGAAATAATAAATTTCAATTATATTGTTATTAAACAAATATTCATCAATGCTATTTAGGGTTGTTAATATGATATACATATGGTATACCCTAATTATGTTATGAATTTTGGGAAAACGGAAAAAGAGTGCAATATATTGGAAAGCAAGTACCATATATTTTAGAATATAACACTACCTTACAATTTGAGACTACATTTTTCTATTTTTTGGTATATTCACTGTATTAAGTGTCCCACCTCCTTTTTTTTTATTTGCAATGAATCAGTCATGCGAAAGTCAGCATGAAAATAACAAAGAGCATTAAAAAGTTTAATAACTAGTACAAACATAACAAAAATAAGCCTATCTGCTTGAATCCCCACAAAGTATTTGGAATTTTACTTTTTATTTATTCAAATAATCACATTTTCTTCTCTTCTTCATTACTATAGAACAGGGATGCACAACCTATGGCCCGTGGGCCAAAAGTGGCCTGCGATGCCTGTTTCGGTGGCCCGCCAATCCCAAAATAGAGATTAGTTTTTTTTTTCATTAAAAGTTTACAGGTTTTTACTTAATTTTTCAACTGAGAGCTGCTTGCCTTTTCAAAATCAAAACAATTGCCATCTTGATTGACTGGCTGGATGATGTGATAAAAGCATGCTATTTGTAACTTGCACGTATTCAACTGTCATGTTGCGATATATATCGGCGCTTCGCTAAGATCGACAGAAAGAAATCCGATGCGAGCGTATCGCATCTACAATGAGACTAAAACTTAGCTCTGATTGGCATGTAACGAACGAAGTGTCTAGTGGCTGAAGGAACGTATCTTCTCAACTTTACATTCATCTTTGGAATGCTTGCCGGTCGGCGGTCAGTTGATGTTTTCATAATAAGCACATAAATGTGGTACTTGTAGACGGAAAAATTAGCGGTGAAAAAAGAAAAGCCGATTTTCCTAATCAAAAATTTGTTGATTCGTGGACGGATAAGTACTGTTTTATTAATCATAATGGCTGGATTATTTGTCTTTTGTGCAATTTTACTGTAACTGCAGCCAAGGAATATAATGTGAAACGACATTATGAAACGAAACACATTGCGTTCTCATCTATTCAAGAATATGAACGATCAGCAAAAATTGAACTGATATTACAAGTGATTTTTAACTGATATTACAAGTCTTTTAAATGAATTGAACATTGAACATCAAACTACAAGGAAAGAACCAATTCATCTTTCAGTTGGTAAACAATGTTAATGCTTTTAAAAGAAAGTTAGTGTTATTTCAACAACAGTTACAAGAAAAAAATTTTGCTCATTTCCCGTATTGCAAAAAAATGAAAGAAAAATTTCCAAAGATGAAAGTGGATTATGAAGATCAGGTAAAAATTTTAATCAATTCATTCATTCCATGATAGATTTTTAGATTTTGAAAAATGCTATTGTCAAATTAAGTTATTTTCAAATCCATTTACAGTGGATGTCAATTTGGCACCTGAAAATGCTCAATTAGAGCTCATTGACTTACAGAACTCAGACTTTCATAAACATGAATACAAAGAAAAGTCATTGCTTGAATTTTATAGGAATTTGCCTAATGATTTTTCCTATTTAAAACACAATGCATCCATGTATACAACTATGTTTGGAAGCACCTACATATGTGAACAATCTTTTTCTATGATAACTCTCAATAAATCAAAGACTAGAAACAGACTAACTGATGAAAACCTTTCAGTCGTTTTACATATTGCTACTGCAACTTTAGAACTAAACATTAAAAAAATAGCTTCAAAAATACAATCCCAACTATCACATTAATTGTCTATGAAGTAATTATGTATGTATATTTGGCTTATTAAAATTAATTTATAAATGTATATATATTCAGAATTGAGTATGTTTTCATCAAAGTGGTCTATTGACTTTTTATGTTAGATTAGAAAAAAAAAGTGTTTATAAATGCAACGCTACATTGGCCCCAGGTAAGGTACTTTTTCTTTTTTTTGGACCACAGGTTGAAAAAGGTTGTGCACCCCTGCTACAGAAATCTAAATTCTTATGCTTAAATTCAAGCTTTCATTTTTATTGCCAGCTTATAGCGCATACCTGTAAAATTTGACCTTTATTTATTTTATTTTTTCAAAAATGTGCATTATATGGTAATTAAGTAGTCAAGAAAATAAAAAATATGAAGTATGGACATGATTAAACACAACGAGTTTATCTCCGATCAAAACAATAAAAATTTCATGTGGAAAGTGCCTACTAATTGTTTATAAATGATAAAAAATAAAATAAATAAAATAAAAAAGGCTGCTAAACAAATAACTTTTATGTATGTTTAATCACAGTGAAAGAAAAACAAAATGTTGGCAAGAAAATAAACATAATTATACACATTCATTAACATCAAATCACTTTAAATTTTCCTCTTCCTTAAAAATAAATCATTTTAAAGGTTCAAAGAGACTAAAAACAACATTATCAAAAAGTTATACAATTATACAAATGTTTTTATAAAAAATTCTCACGAAAAACTATCAATTGTTATTCAAGGTTTAAATATCTAATCAAACTTAAAAAACTTTTTACTCTAAACAATGTGTCTCAAATATGATCATAATGTGCTATATTTCTCAGTGTGAAAATATCACTTCACAATGTAGTTTAGTTATTTTGTAGTGTCATCAAACTATTTCACAAATAGTTTCCACCTTAAAAAGATTTTTGAACAGAAAGAATATATACATAGTATATATTAAAATAAGACTTAGATTTAATACAGCTGATTATTAAATATAATAAGAAAAAAATGCTATATAAGATTAAATCATATAAAAAATATTTTCTTAGATTTGTGTTTATTCCAGATCAGCGACGAATTTCCTGACACTTCCAGGTTTTCCATACCAATAAAAATAAAATTTCAGGTATCGAGATTTTGTAATGTTACACACAAAAAAATCTTAAAAGCTGTGAATTTGAGAGTGGAACTTTCACAACTGATTCTGAGGTACAAATTATTGATTTGTTACATAAATTTTTGCAAAATGCACAAATTGTTGAACATTTTGCAGATACACACTTTTAGCATCAGGTTCTATCCATTTTTTTCAAATCAGGATGAAATTCTTTATCATATCAGACACAGTTAAATACAGATTGCGTTGACATATTTTAATACAAATAATAAATATATTCAATAAATTGTGATAACAAGTGTCAGTGCCCCAACGAAGATAAGTAAGCAGAGTGAAACACCTAACCAATTCTACAACATTCAGTAGAAAGTTTCGGTGAAGCTGGAACTGAAAATCTCTGATTTATAAAGAAGGACTGAAAGAGGGTAGACAAAATGATTTGCACGAGAAATTGAAATACTCTTTATTATAGTACTTAGGAAGAACAAAGTTTGATTTTAATGGTGCTGCGATTTCAAATTCTCTGTTTTATAAGAAGCCTTTTTCTACCTTTTTCTTAAAAGTTCAAAATTTTCTAACTTTTTCAAAATTTCCTGACTTTTCTTCAGAAATGGTAAATTTCCCTGACTTTTCCAGATGGCTAGAGTCTTAGTTTAGATAACTTGATCAAACCTCATTTAATTTTATTATGATATGAGCAGTTTGTTATGCTTCAACATTTTAAATCATGCAACTTAAATTGAACAACAAATGTTGCACAAATTTGCATTTTACATAAATTTGTTTCCCACCACCCAATTTTTTAATATTGTACATTTAATTCTGGTTGTTACTGCTTTAAATAAACTTTAATACAAAGAATTTTTTTAATGTTATATAAAATAGAAAAGGAATATGTACGAATTATACTGAATGAAATAAAGAGATTTAGATTTACCAAATTTAACAGAAATTAAAGATTGATTACAACTAAAAATTCAGGATTGTAAATCTATATTATCAAAGATAAAGATTCATTTCAGTTCCATGTAGTAAACTTTGACATAAAAAATTAGCAATCTCACACATAAATAAAAAGAAAAACTTTTTTAAGACTTTTAACTGCAAAATAGGAAAAAAATATATTTTTTAAAAATTATTTATATATTTTCTGCTGCAAAATGTAACATTAAATCAAATTTACAATGCTCTAGTAATTGCAGCCCAGATTTTTTCATTGCTGTAGAAATATTCATATTTGTACTTTATTTTAATAAAAGAAAATAATAAAATAATAATAATAAAAAAAACTATCATATAATATAATTTCTTTTTCTATACAAAAAAACTATTTTTATTAAATTTAAATATATATATATATATATATAGGTAACATATGTATAGGTATATATCTGTAACATAAATTTGATGGTTGCAAAACATGCTTTACCTTTTTCATCTGATTCTCATCATTTTCAGCCTCACTTGACTGTTTCTTAGTTTTTACCATACTACTATGGAATTCATTTATAATATTTACAGTACTTGGTTCTTTTTCACTCACAGTTTGCTCATTTTCATTTATGATTTCAGATGGTTCAGAAACGGATTCAACAACAGATGCATCAGTTTTATCAATTTCAGGATTACTACAAATAATTGTTTGTGGTTGAGAAGGATTACTAATATTCAAAACAAGACTTTGTACAGCATTACCATGTTGTTGACTTGTCAGAATTACTGGTCTAGACAGAAATTTATCATTTAAGAGAGAGAGTTCAACAACTTGAGAACGCTGGGAATCATTAGTAGTAATCAGCTGACGTAATACTTGATGAATTTGAGTAGGTATAGTTTGACAATTACCAACTGGCTGATGAACTAATGAATTAGGACTGATTTGTATACTAGGATTATTGGTTACAGCTGCTGTGGTAATATTAGTATTTACTTCAGTAGCTGTAAATTGTAGAATTTCATTTTCATTTAATATTAAACTTTGTGGATAACTTGCTAAGGATGATGAAGGAATCTGGAAAGAATAGAAAAATATAAGATTAAAAATATTACATTATAAGAATTACATGTTCTACCCCTTTTATTCAGACATTATATTGCTTTAAAACATACTAAAAGATAGTGTACATGCAGGCCTTAGTTTGTGCGGGAGCCCACCGAAGCTTACCTCCAGTACTTCTCTGTTTTTACTAAAAATTTAAATGTTGGCCAGAATTCACTGCAGCTCATAAACACTGTGCTCTGGAGCCCAGTGCAATAACGCTTACTAAAAATTAATCCTAAATTACCCTTTCTTTTCACCCCCATCTCCAATCTTTTGCCTTCTTTTGTATCAAAACACTTATAAGTGTTGAAATGTGTCACTCACGTAAGAGATGGGGATGAAATGGGCTCGATTTTTATATCAGTCTTCGGGTTTGGGCAGGCTCGAGCTCAATCTGTCTTAAATTCAAAATTTTATTTATTTCCATTTCAAAAAATTTTAATGTTTTTTTTTTTTTAGTCAGAATAAAGATTAAACAGATATAGTCTTTTTCTATTCTACATAGCTGCGATCTATTCATTTTTTGTGTTAACACTCTTTCTGAATCATAATCCCGAGCTTATTTAATCGCAGAATTCTGCGATTAATTAACATTAAGATTAGGCACAGGTTTCTATTTGGAAGCAGTAATAACTAAAGAGTATTTAAAATTTTTATTTTGTTAAATAAAAAAAGAATGCTTCAAATTTTGAAAATAATGTATGAAATATAAATATGCAGATTCGAGTGATGGTATAGTGGGGGGAGGGTACGCTTTGAGCATTAGTACTGCGAAATATTAGGGCTCCGGTACTTTTTCCCTTAGAAATTAAGCCCTGGTTAAAAAAGATTTTCTGAAAAAGAAAATTTTAAAAATTGAGTAAAAATGTTAAATTTGAGTTACACAGTCCTGTGGCACATCAAATTAAAGTTCAATAAAATTTACTCTCTCTTATACTCTTGTATATTTGAATTAAATCACTGTCCAATGCTAAATTATACTTCGTGATAATTAAAAAAGTTTTTAAGGAGTATTTTGATTATTTAAAGAGTATACTAATCTAAGTACTCCTGGGAAACTTTTTCATTTCTAAGTAGTCTAAAGAGTCTGTAAGAACCCTTAATATGAACTAATTTTTAGTGTGTTTGGAGGTATTTTTTAGAACTTTTAGACATGTGGCAGACATCTTTTAGTATGTTTTAAAATGGTATAAATGTCTGAATAAAATGGGTAGAACAAGTAATAACTGATATATGACATTATAAAAGATTACAATCATTAAAAAAGCATTTTTTAATATCAACAATCATTATGGCAGACATCTCAAAATTCTAAGAGATAGCAAAAAAAAAAAAAAAGAAAAGAAAAAGGAGAATAAAAGAAAGAAACACTTTAAATTATTGAGTTAAAAAAATTAAAATATGTTATTTTCTGTAAACATGCTTTAATTGTTTTCTATAAAAAGAATGTGCTTAAGATAGTGAACAATAAAAGTTATAGAAATACATCTGCATTTAAAAATGCAGGCAATACATGTAAAACTATAACAACATTATTGAAATTTCATAAAATCAGGATAAACAAAACTAGAGTTTTGCGAGCAATTTATAAACAGCTTCCCATATCAGGGGGAACAGAATGTGCACTTATCTACTTTAGTATAAAAGTAAAACTAGTTAAATAATCATTTATAAGCATGTAATGTTTATTTGAAAATTCATGTCTAACTTCATGACTGTAATTCATGTTGTTTAAAAAAATTTCTGCTACAATATGTTAATTTGTTAAAGGAAAATTTTATGGAAAATTCACTACTTTGATTTATGGTTGGTAAAAAAGCAGAAACTAGTGAATTAAAAAAAATATATTGTAATTTTTGCTCCTTTTTTTAAAGATATAGTAAAGAAAAATAAAGAATTATTTAAACTACCTATTCAGGATTTCTAAATCGTTTCCTCAATGTATAATCATTATTTAATTAATTTTAAACTATTAATTGATATAAGTATATTTTTAAAAAGAATTTTTTATTTTCTACTTTTTGGTATTTAAAATATTTCATTCTTGCAGTTTCAAAGCCACTGGGCATATTTTAGAATGGTTTTCTACTTTTATCATTTTTTTTTTTTTTTAAAGAGAGATAGATGTAAATTAACTATACTCAAAAGTATAGTCATTTGTTATTTTGATTTTATGGAGTTTCAAGGTTATTATATACTACATATTAAATAACCACATGCATTTATTATGAGGTTTACGAAAATCTTTTTTCACTTAAACCAAAAAAATCTGTCAATTGAAAAAAATAACAATATCTTAAATGTATGCATTTATGATAATAAAAAAAGAGTTCGCTTGTGCACAGTTTAGTGTTATGATGGGAAAGTACTACATATGTAAGATTTGGCATAAAGATATTACAAAGGAAGACTAAAAATATTACAACAACCAAAGAGTTTTTTTTTCCGAAAAATTTAGATTTATTTCATGTTTTGAAGAAAATCAGATTTTCTGTTTTTACCATCATTTTGACAGTTTATATTTCTATCTTTAAATATATCAGAATTACAATTGTTAATTTAGTGAATAAAGCAAGAAAGGAAATGAACTTTACATATCAGATAAAGTAAGAAATACAGGTACTCTCAAATAAGTTTTTAACAAAATTGTAATGTGATTTATTATTATTTATTTTGCAATATTGTGCGATTCTTTTAATTCATTATTTCAGTAAATAGCCCTTTTACATCACTCATTTGGATATATTCTTGACTCCTGTAGGCAGAAAAAAAAAAGTTCTACCTTAGGCATACTTTTAAAATGATATTTTATGTGTGTCAGATAAATGTAATTATCTATTAAATGTATTTTTCCATTAGCTTTGTTAAGCAACAGGAATGGAATATAATGTGACATTTTGGAGGCAAATATAAATAAATAATAGTTTTACTTCTAAGTTATCATCCTTTTTAATTTTAATGCTCTAAGTTATATTTTTCTTGAATCTTGGCATGTGTAGTACAACAAAGGCCTACAGTATTTAAAAAAAATTATATAATCATAAAGCACTTTAAAATAATTTGAAAGTCATCAGGAGTTAGGAAGGAATTGAATTTATCATAAATTATTTTTAATATATATATATGAAAATGACAGGTCAAAAGAAATTATGTAAATCTGACAAACATTAAGAATTTTTTTTCAGATTTTTAAATAAAAATACTCTTTTTTTTAATGATTTTACTAATAAGATTAGATGGATTTTCCCTTGGCTTTTATCCTATTGAAATATCAAATGCCATATCATTATTTATAAAAAAAGCAAGGGATATTTTGTTGATTTTGAAAAAAGACAGGGAACTGCTAGAACACCAGAAATTAGATGATATAGCCAAAAAAGAATATGCATTCTGAAACAGTTTATTTTAATTGATTAAAATAAATAGCAAACACACAGAAAATAAAATTACAAAAATCTTTAAAAATTTTTACCTTAGACTTTTGAAATTAAATTTTAAATTATGGTTAACTTTGTTTATGCATAAAAAAATTTGGCAACAGTAAAAAAGTATTTCTTTAATTGAAAATATGAATATAAACAATAGATAATTTATCACTCTGGTGTAAAATAGATTTATATTTTATTCTGATTTAGTTAATTATTTTCAAATGCTAAAACAAACTTCCTACCATGTGTAAAAATTTAACACATACTAAAAATTGATACTTTTCCACTATACAGACAACATTGTTGCCAAGCATACATTTAGCACATACATTATGCATTAACATACATTTTGGCATGGTGTACGTATAACGGAAAAGTACCTAAAAATTATATTAATCAATTTACATAAAATGTGCAAATAGAGAAGATATAAATTACATTTTTCTAAAGTTTAATACAATGTCCAATACTTACTTGAATTTTTTGAACAACCACTGTATTTTGGGGTATTCCACTAACATTTGTAGGTAAAGAAATATCTGATAACTGATTAATATTATTATTGCATTCAGTTTTATGATTAACAAAAACATCAATTGATGAAAACTGCTTTTTACAACGTCCACACTGAAATACATCGCTATCATCAAGAACTGGAGCTGAAAAAGAAACAAGAATAGTAAGTGATTGTAATAGATAAATTTGGCCACCCTTCTTAAATGAGCAGCATAACAAAATCGACAAAGTTAAACTTCTGCAGGCCAGTATTATTGATTTAAATGAGGATGCTTAAATATGGTATTAAAATTAAAATTGTTGAATAATTTTTTAAAAGCAAATAAGTCTCACAAATCTGCACAACTTGAGACTAGAGGTTTTACAGCTTTTAGATAACTTCTTTAAAATATTACTTTGTTTAATCCATTAAACAAATTATTATATGAAAATGACCATGTTTTCTTATGTTAAATAGAAATATTTTAACCAACTAAATATGAATTATGCATGGATAATAATACTTTAACTCCTCCTAAACACACAAGCTCTTCCTACATATACAGGATGGACAGGTATTTGAGAAGAAAATTCCATCTGCATTCAAACAGGAACACAGTAGAGATAGAATATTTTATACATTTTAATGTTCTGTGCAGGTGATCACATACACAATGAGTGGAACCATTCATTGAAACCACTGTTAGTCGCAATAACAGCCACTGCACGCTGTCGAAACTCGAAACCAACTCCAGGAAATAATGAGGGGCTGTCATTCCAAAAATTATTCAAAATAGTTGCTTTAGTAGCCTTCAAAGCCAAAAGTAGTAGCAAAAGTAGTCGCGTATCATGGCTGATTTGGTATTAAAATAGTTACATATAAAGTATTATCCACAATGGTCACAGTGTTGAGATCAGGGTAGATAATGATTTCTTTTTTACAAATTTATTTTCTGATTTTACCCTGATCATTTCTTAAAAATGATTAAGTTTTTCTGATTACAACAATACAACATTTTATATACAATCTGCACAAATTCAGTACTTTTATTACATATCTAATTATTATGTAACAAAATTGTTAAAAGTAAATCCATTCTAGTTTTCATGACATTTGAATTTACTTTGCTGCAACTTTTGGATCAACACATGATAGTATAGCTCTCGTTAGTTGGAGATGTAATAGTGATATTTCTATTTCTAGCATTTCATTTTTGCTTTTGTGATGAACTTCAAGCAATCTTTCTTCGAACTTTTCCTAACCTGCAAATTTAAGAGATTTTAAATATTTTAAAGAATTTGAAACTGCAGCATAAGGGAAGTTTTTATTTTTCCTGCATATTTGCTTACTTTGAAATGACATTTTTTGCAGAATACTACAGCATAGTTGGCGTCCTGATTTAGGATGATGCACTACACGTTAGGAAAATTTATTTGAAAAAATTATTTACAAACGAAAATTTTTAGGATGGAGAGAATTTAGGTCATTGATATTAATCATTACAACAAAGTATCAAATACAGCAATTTTTTTTATAAAATTCAAATTTTAAAGAGTTTGAAATTGCAGATGTGGGAGAAAACAGAAACTGGGTGCAAAGGAGGGGGGGGGGGTATTTTAGATGATTGATTAATTATTTATTGTTACTAGAAAGCATTTGAATATGACAGACTTTTTATAAAATAAAGAATTTTAAATAATTTAAGCCCATATTCCAACACGATTAGGTGAGACTTTTTCTCTACATAAATATTTTAAATCTTTTTCTACAATGGAAAGGGGAAGGGGGTGAAATAATTTGAGAAGGAGAGGTAGATGATTAATTTTTTTAATTTATTGTTAACAATAATGAGCAGAATTATTTTTTGTAAAGTTTTGAAAAACAGCATGCTGGAGGGTGCTGGGCAAAGGAGAGAACCAAAAATTTTGAAAGGAAGGGCTAGTTTATATGCCTGATTATATATTTATTGCAATAGAGATCAACAAGTAGGGCAGGATATTTTTATAAATATAAAGGCTAAGAGACTTTACACTCACACAGAAAAAAAATAAAAATTAAATCGATTAAAAAAGGAAAAAAGTCGCTAAATTTAGGGGATTTTTTCCTTTAATGGCAACCTAGCCATTATATTAAGTTATTCGTTTGGCGTGGTCTTGAAAATCACGCCAACCAAAAAGTCGCCAAACCTATGTTTATATGTTTGGGTGAGTGTAAACATCTGTTCCAATATAAACTAGTCGTTGGGGGCCACCGTAATACTTACCCATCATGGATATGCATAATGTAAAATATTAAAATAAAAATGTGTAAACTACTTATAAAATGCATTGCAATTCAAATAAAATCGTGGCTTGATGACGTCACAAACTTTAAAGGCTCGATTACTGAATTGCTTGAAAGAGGTTTTTCCTTATAACTCCAAAAATAATAATCCTATTAACTAGCGGTTTATTGCATCTGATTAAGCGTCAAATTTCCAATTAAAATATATCTTTGAAGTGAAATTTGGAAGAAATACAGGGTCATGAAAAATCGAAGAGTGTGGAAAATAGGATTCCAAATATCTCGGCAACTAATTATCCGATCCATGCTTTATTTAAAATTTATGTTTTTTTATTGTCTTCATTTCTTAAAATAAACAAATTCGAAAATTTTTATATACCTTTCATCAGAACGAATATTTCGAGAGTCCGAAAAAAATTGTTCCGGTTAATCGAGGTTATTGAAATGAAATAGGCTTCTTCCTATTATTACATACTAAGTACATACCAAATTGCAAATCTCTATCTCAATTTTTTCGGGAGATAGAGCGTTTACAGACACACACAGACAGACGGCAAATTTTTTTTTCTAAAAATATGTTTTTCGGAATCTCCAGTGTCTGAAACATGTAAATCCGTCAAAAAATTTTTTTCAATTTTCAAAACGATTACAAGACTTACCCTATACTACGTATGATGGGTAAGTAAAATACAGATTTTAAATTTCCTTGTATGCTGAGGGTTAAGGGGGAGGGGGGGGGGAGAGTAAATTTTGAATGAAGAGGGAGGGAATTTAAATGATCGTTATTAGAAACAGTGATCAGTAAGTAGGGCAGATGTTTTTTCTTTTTAAAAAAATAAAGAGATTTAAATGATTTGAAACACAGCATGCAGGGTGAGAGGGGCGGGGGGATGAGGACAAAGTAGGGAAGCAGATATTTTTTAAGGGGGAGGTTATTTAGATGATTTATTTATTGTTATTAGTGAGTAACAAATAGGGTAGATTCTTTTTTTCGTTTGAAAAATAGAACTTTAAATGATTTAAAACTATGTATGCTGAGGGGTCAAAGAATATATTTGCTTACTGTTACTAGGCAGCAAAAATTAGAACAAAAGTTAAGAAGAAAATGAATGAAATTAACTCTTGGTCAGAAAAGTGCTGTTTGGTGGTGGTATTGAACATCTGGAAAAATTGTACTGGAATGGTAAAATTTTTTTACTCTTGTTTTATTTTTCCTGCAACATGTATTTGAAAAAGCTAGAATAAAAATTTCAAAAAGCCTCCTTTCTCATAAAACGATTTGTTGAGCACATAACACCCAGACACTATCCCTCTGACAAAAATACATCGATATTTAAGAAATAAGACCCATATATTTATTTTATCTTGAGAATCATTTCTAGATTATTTCACAAAATTTTTATTTTTAAATCTACAATTTAAGTACACAGTTAAACAAGTTTCAGGTGAGATATTTACAATAAAAAAAGAAAATTGAAAATTTTCATATTAAAAAAAAATATCATATTTTTTACAACTTGAAGTTATTATTGTCTATTATTTTACAATGGAAGTAGAACCAATATTTGCTTTCTTAGAGAAAAACTTTTAAGTTTCACATTTGTTTCGCGGATCATAGACACGTCTATACCATACAATTATTTACAAAGATTCAACAGTCACTTGTAAGTGCTAAGAAAAACTAAGATCTGGTTATCTGCAAGACTGATTCAAATAGGGAGATAATAACAATACCTGCTTCATACTGAGCAATTAAAGGTTGTTCTAGCATTCTATGAACAGTTAAGGCAGTGGAACTTTCTGGCGAATCAGTTGAGGACATTTTAGAAACAACTGGAACAAACAAAAAAACAATACAGATTCATTCAAATGCATAACTTGACGATCATTACGGGTTTATATGAAATTACAGCAAAATTTTGAAAGGTATAATTTTAGCAACAAGTAACAATACAATCTCTAGAACTAACTATGAATTTTAGGAAGGAAAAAACACAAGGAGAAGGTCTTAATTATAGTATAATGTATGTAAACATATACTTTGTTTACCTGGAATAGACTCAAACAACAGCTGCGCCATCTTGGATTGGACAGCTATTAAAACTGGGTTGAGTTGTATCTCGTTGTATGCTACGGAAATTGGAAGCAGAAATATAGCCAACATTATCCTAATCTCCATGATTTTGTTCATATTCCTCTACTGTCAGTTCAATTATTTTAGTGCTGCCATCTAATAGCGAAAGTTTAAACAACAAATTAGATTTATTTTTTTTCACTCACTGTATTAATATAGTAAAAAATAAATATTTTTAAATATAATTTTACAATAATAAATTTATATAAAATTTAAAGATAAGAATTTATTCTAAGTTGTTTATAAATGGTATTCAAAAGTAATAAACGGCTTTAAAGCATTCATAATCCAGGGGGCTATTTCTGGGCCTTTTTGGTAACACACTTCTTACTATTCCATTCCCACTTTCTACCTGTTGTTCTACATTGGTCTGTCAACGAAGATAATTAACTAATATCCTGGTTAAATAGTAATTGTGACAATGACTGGGATTATATTTAACATCTATATTATATTTTCCGTCTCTGAAATGCGTGTGCTCCACCAGAGTTTCCAAATTATAATATTTTATTTGGCCGTGCTTTGTTTAGTAAAATTCAACTTTATTTTTTTTCCCCAAATTCGAAGAGGTCATCGCGGGTTGTTACCTCCCATCGGTACTCCTTAAGCATCAGCATTGACTTGATTCGACCCAGCAATTTTGAATTTCTTCTTCTTTTTTTAAATTATTAACATTTTTCAACAAAGTTGCAAAGTGTTTATGAATTCGGTTTTTCAGGCATTTTATGATATGTAAAATTGTATTGTGTAGCATTTATAACTATTTTACATGGTCTCATAAAATATTCTGTTAGCAGTGAGTAGTGTGAGTAGTGTTTAAATTAATTTTATTGATGTTACTAATTCAAACTTCTCGAAATTCATATAAGTTATTAAAACCGCATCAGTGACTGAGAGGTTCTGCTCTCAAGGCTGGTACACGGGAGGTGCTGGGTTCGAATCCAATCGCGCCCGTCGGCCTAATCGTTCGGAGTTTTCCGTGGTTTTCTTCGAACTTTTCGTAATTTTGCGTAAATACGGGTTAGGTTCCCTTAAAAAGACCCTTCCCAGGGAAGGCATCACCCCCCTTATTCCACGAGTAGATAATCTGCTGTCAAAAAACAACATCAAAGTTATTGAAGCTCATTGCTGTATATTTCCTATTGAAAATGGTCTGAATAGAATTCATAATTAATTAGAGATTGCTTCAGAATGGAAATGGTTTGCGAACGATGATGAACTATCAAATGAATTATCCCGCAAAAAAAAATAGTTCGAAATGGACACTTTTAAAGTGAATGACGTTTCCATGTCCTTATCTCTCTTCTCCCGAATGCACGATCGAACTAGTACAAATGACATGGTTCCGCAAAAGATATGGTTCGAACTGGACACGTTTAAAGTGACCTATCGCCCTCATAGATATAGAAATAACTACTATATTACTATATCCTATATCTATATGTTACATTCTATATATCTATATGTCATATTACTATATCTATGATCGTCGTTCCTTGTCCATTTCTTTATCTAATGCTGATTATGTGATGTATTTAACGTGACCCAATTCCTTCAGATCGAAACGGACACATGAGATATTGTCAGGGCAATCAGTGCCGAAACTAGCCTTTTTTGCGCCCGGGGCAAACATGGATTTTGGCGACCCCTCCCCCCTCCTGCCAAATAAATTTGCAAAGATAATTTTACCAAATTTCTAACGGCCGACTTGACTTGTTTTAAATTAAAAATATGTAATCACAAAATACGTAATACTGAAGTACGTAATCAGCTTCGTCAAATATCGATTCAATAAAACCTTCAAAACGGAACAGGAAAGAACAGGAAAATATTCCACTTTATACAGGTTTTCATCTTAGCAGGTATAATTGTTGGTATTCTTTCTGTTGAGAACATGCGATTTTAAAATTTAAGACTGGATTCCGTTATAGACAGATTTCATTTTTACAGATTTTACGGTATGTGTATCATTACAAATGAGGCGTTTAAAGTCCAGTGATATGAATCACATTATCTTAAGAGTTCACACTAATCATGCGAACACATTCGGAAGCTAATGTTAAATCTGTGGGAGCGTTCTTAATACTTTTAAATTTTATTTCATGGGATACTTGCGGTCGATATATAATGTTGTGCATTTGTACTTTTTCAAGTTTTGTTAGAATTTTTTTTCCTTCTTTTTTTTAAAATCGGACATTTTCACTTTTGTGAAATTGGTTAGAAACGGTTCTGAAATTGAAAGTGTCCTCATATAAAAAAAAACTACAACCAAAGTCGGAAAAGTATAAACGCACAAAGTTAGATATCGAGATCAGGTATGATATGAAAAAACATATTACTTAAAAAAAATTAAATGCAAGCGTCAATTCTGAAAAAAAAAACATTCCCATAGGTTTAACATTAGCGTGCGAGTGTTTTCGCGTGACTAGTCTAGGCTCCTAGGAGCATTTTAATATTTTTAACTATTTTTTTTTTAGGATAGCTGAGGTTGATGTTCCGAAAGTGAAAGTAACTTTATATAAACCTGCAACAAAAATCGAAAGAGTTAACCAGGTTAGAGATCAACCGCAGCTATCTTAAGAAAAAAATTATTTAAAAATAAAAAAATGCAAGCGAGATATTTGAAAAGAACACTCCCATAGGTTTAACGTTAGCTTGCGAGTTTTTTCACGTGACTATGGTATAGGTTCTTAAGAACTCAAAAACCAGGATTTTCTGCAGGCATAACAATGGCGGCATTACTAACCATGTCACCCTGGGCGAGATTTTTTTTCTGCACCCCTACAAATGATATATCAAATAATAATAATAATAATAAAAAGGTTTTACTAAGTATTTTATTTTGTGTATATTTTAACTCCTTTTTTTTTTAGCATCTCGAGCAGTCGTCCGACTTCTCCTCCTCTAAGCCAAGATCTGGTTGCAAAAAAAATAATTGTAGCAAAAGGAATGGGGCGGCATTTTTTAGCTGTCGCTTAGGGCGGCAAATCACATAGAAATGACAAAAAGACGAGAAAAGATAATTTTCGGATATAAAGGCAGGGGCGGCATTACTAGCCATGGCGCTCTTGTCGAGCTTCTTTTCTGCATCTCTAAAAATGGTATATTCTTAACAAAAAAAAGGGTTTTATTATTTATTTTGCATTTATTTCACCTCTTAGTTTTTAGTGTCGTTGGAAGTTGTCCGACCTCGCTCCCTTTCAGGCCGGATCTGTATGTAAAAAACTAATTGTAGTAAAAGCCATGGGCGACATTTTTCAGCTGTCAACTGTTAGAAATGGCAAAAGGATAATAATAATAATAATTTGGAAGGATAAAGGCAGGGGTGATTTACTAGCCATGGCACCTTGGGCGGGATTTTTTTTGTGCACCCCTACAAATGATATATTAAAAAAAGAAAAAAAAAGTTTTAATAAGTATTTTATTTTGCATATATTATCCACACCTTTGTTTTTAGTATCCCGGGCAGTCATCTGATCTCACCCGCTCTAAGCTTCCAAGGCTGGGGTGGAATTTTCAAGTTGTCGCCTAGGGCAGCTAAACGCATAGAAATGGTAAAAAGAGGAGAAAATAATTTTGGAGGATAAAGGCTTTACTAGCCATGGCGCATTGTGCGAAATTGTTTACTGTACCTCTAACAAATGATATACTCGTTTTAGAAAATTATTTTACTTTATGCATTTCACTTTGATTTTATTGTCCCGGCAGTCGCCCGACGGCCCGACCTCGCCCCATAGCAAGTCGGGAAAAAAGAAAGCTCCATGCTGCTCAGCGAGAAAGAAAAAATAAATAGAACACACTTCTTGGAATTTTTTCGCAGGGAATCGCTTTGCAATTATCCTTGTTGGACAATGGACAGTGGCACAAAGACATGAGATTGACCTTGAAAAATGTTAGTGATTCTTACTACACGGGAAGTGTAGTGTGTGATAGATAGAAGACATAGACATGGTGTATTTGGAATAGGATAAAAATAGCCTAAGAGAACAGTTCTTTCTTCTTATTCATTTGCTCTCTAGTATTTTAGACGAATCTTTTTGTCTATTTGACAATTTTAATGCATTTGGTTCAGTTTTTTATTTTATTTATTTATTTATTTTTTTTCGACTACGAGACATTTTTATACAAATTTCACATATAGGTATATTTTTGTATTAAACGACAAACTAAATCTTCATTTGTCGTAATTGGGCGCCCACTTTGGCTGGCGTCCGGGGCACATGCCCCCTTAGTTTCGGCCCTGAGGGCAATACTAGATACCGGCTTGCTTATTCATTCTCACGAGTTCACAAATAGTGGCTGGACGCGACCGGCAGTTGGTACAAAGCGGCGCGCACATCATTTTGTGCCAATCTCTGTATGTATTTGGTCGCGATTAGCCACCATTGATGGCGTCATGATAATAAATGAGCAAGCCCGGTATCTTAGTGTAGCCCTGACAATGTGCTAGAGCTAATTCGAATTAACGGTTAATCCTATCCTGATTACACAGACTAGTTCGCAAGACTTATTTCGTTAATACGAGGTGTTTTCGAAAAGTAAAGATATATCTCAGACAGCAGGAAATAAAAAGTTTTAATGAGCGCATTGGCAACACGTATTGTAACCTTGAACATTTTACCTTTCCTTCGTAGTCATTCGTTATATGTACGGTGAGTTTGTTTCGTCTTTGGTCGCGATTAGCCACCATTGATGACGTCATGATAATAAATGAGAAAGCCCGGTATCTTAGTGTAGCCCTGACAATGTGCTAGAGCTAATTCGAATTAACGGTTAATCCTATCCTGACTACACAGACTAGTTCGCAAGACTTATTTCGTTAATACGAGGTGTTTTCGAAAAGTAAAGATATATCTCAGACAGCAGGAAATAAAAAGTTTTAATGAGAGCATTGGCAACACGTATTGTAACCTTGAACATTTTACCTTTCCTTCGTAGTCATTCGTTATATGTACGGTGAGTTTGTTTCGTCTTTGGTCGCGATTAGCCACCATTGATGACGTCATGATAATAAATGAGCAAGCCTGGTATCTTAGTGTAGCCCTGACAATGTGCTAGAGCTAATTCGAATTAACGGTTAATCCTATCCTGACTACACAGACTAGTTCGCAAGACTTATTTCGTTAATACGAGGTGTTTTCGAAAAGTAAAGATATATCTCAGACAGCAGGAAATAAAAAGTTTTAATGAGCGCATTGGCAACACGTATTGTAACCTTGAACATTTTACCTTTCCTTCGTAGTCATTCGTTATTTGTACGGTGAGTTTGTTTCGTCTTTGGTCGCGATTAGCCACCATTGATGGCGTCATGATAATAAATGAGCAAGCCCGGTATCTTAGTGTAGCCCTGACAATGTGCTAGAGCTAATTCGAATTAACGGTTAATCCTATCCTGATTACACAGACTAGTTCGCAAGACTTATTTCGTTAATACGAGGTTTTTCGAAAAGTAAAGATATATCTCAGACAGCAGGAAATAAAAAGTTTTAATGAGCGCATTGGCAACACGTATTGTAACCTTGAACATTTTACCTTTCCTTCGTAGTCATTCGTTATTTGTACGGTGAGTTTGTTTCGTCTTTGGTCGCGATTAGCCACCATTGATGGCGTCATGATAATAAATGAGCAAGCCCGGTATCTTAGTGTAGCCCTGACAATGTGCTAGAGCTAATTCGAATTAACGGTTAATCCTATCCTGATTACACAGACTAGTTCGCAAGACTTATTTCGTTAATACGAGGTGTTTTCGAAAAGTAAAGATATATCTCAGACAGCAGGAAATAAAAAGTTTTAATGAGCGCATTGGCAACACGTATTGTAACCTTGAACATTTTACCTTTCCTTCGTAGTCATTCGTTATTTGTACGGTGAGTTTGTTTCGTCTTTGGTCGCGATTAGCCACCATTGATGGCGTCATGATAATAAATGAGCAAGCCCGGTATCTTAGTGTAGCCCTGACAATGTGCTAGAGCTAATTCGAATTAACGGTTAATCCTATCCTGATTACACAGACTAGTTCGCAAGACTTATTTCGTTAATACGAGGTGTTTTCGAAAAGTAAAGATATATCTCAGACAGCAGGAAATAAAAAGTTTTAACGAGCGCATTGGCAACACGTATTGTAACCTTGAACATTTTACCTTTCCTTCGTAGTCATTCGTTATTTGTACGGTGAGTTTGTTTCGTCTTTGGTCGCGATTAGCCACCATTGATGGCGTCATGATAATAAATGAGCAAGCCCGGTATCTTAGTGTAGCCCTGACAATGTGCTAGAGCTAATTCGAATTAACGGTTAATCCTATCCTGATTACACAGACTAGTTCGCAAGACTTATTTCGTTAATACGAGGTGTTTTCGAAAAGTAAAGATATATCTCAGACAGCAGGAAATAAAAAGTTTTAATGAGCGCATTGGCAACACGTATTGTAACCTTGAACATTTTACCTTTCCTTCTTAGTCATTCGTTATTTGTACGGTGAGTTTGTTTCGTGTAGCACGTTTTTATAATGTCTGCGTCAATTCTAAATTCCGCCAAATGTGAAGTATGTTCCGTCATATTTTTTCTTCATGCAAAAGTTGACTGCCAGCGGATATTCATAAAGATATTGTTTTCGTCTATGGGAACATCATGAATCGAGAAAATGTAACGAAATGGTGTTGTACTTTCTCTAGAGGTAGGACCAATGTTCATGAAGAACCCAGAACAGGTAGGCTATCTGTGATTTCTGATGCCCCCAGCGACTACCACTTATTCATTTAACTGAAGAAATATCTTGTAGGGTAAAACTTCCACGACGATAGTGGTACCAAAATCGAAGTTGAAACGTGATTTGTAACCATAAACAAAAGCTTGTAACCATACTTAGCAAATGCTTGGACAATGACAGCAACTATGTCGAAAAATAAGGCCAGTAAGTAATTTGTAAAGGACATTTTACCAATTACAAATGTTTTGAATGAGTATGCGGTATTATATCTTTAGTTTTCGAAAACTCCTCGTTTCTTGTAGAGACCTGCATCGGGCCGGACTCGAATCAATTTTTTTTTCATCATCCGGCGAACATTTTTTTAATACATACTCGGATCGCGTCGGGACTGGATTTAATTCTTCTTAAACTATGTCGAACAGCCTTTTTTTCCTTTAAATAGTGATATTGTACAGTCCATGAAAAAAAGTGATCACCTCTTACTAACTCTTCCTACATAATTTTTATAATTCTAGCGTATCAGGAATTGAGTGAAAAATCGATTACAAAATTCTATCTTTGCATACAAAAAACCAAGTTGAGTTAAATAAAAGAGTGTAAAAAGAGCTATAATTATTTATTTATTAAATCAGTTTTGAAGAAAGGACTTATCTAAATTTCATATTAATATTATCTAATATATCTTCAGACACCAAGGAAAATAATTATTGAGGTGGAGCAATTTCTTCATTCATACGTAGTTTGGGGCATAAATGGTTTAAATCTTGGAAATCAACCAGAGGCAGTACAGCATAAAACTCGTTATTCCTTTTGATTGAACTATCGTACTTACGCGTGGTTTGCGTCATTTCAGAGTACTTTTTAAACTGAAAAAAGAACAAGTAATATATATATATAAAAAAAAACAAGCACTCCGGGAGTGCCGACAGAAGTGAAAACATGAATTTCAATATATTATATATATATATATATATATATATATATATATATATATATATATATATATATATAATAAAGTACCACTGTTTAATTTACATAAAAATAATGTGGGAATTATTAGAAGTAACAGCAACAATAATATGAACTCAATGAATTATTACTTTTCACGAGCAGGGATCAAAGCGATGATCACGCAATACCAAGAAACGCTCGCCTGCACGAGTGATTGTTCTATAGATTTGAGCCATTGCGGTGGATGGATTTTTGCTCAGGGAAGCTTGCAAATGTTAATATTAAAATACGGAAGTTGGTACGTTCATAAATAATAATACTGTTTGATATTTGTTTTTGAATCTTCAGTTGTATATGCTGTTATTTTATTAAACCTTTTTGTTTATATTATATTTGAAGAATCTTCTGTTGTATTGAAACTACATATTGGTTATCATAATCCCACAACAATTTTTGGGGTCTCGTTGCCGGGATATGGATATAAAGCTGTTTTGTACCGGGATAATATGAAAAAGTTGAACTGTTTTTCTGAAGTATTATATGAAGAAAAGTTCCGTAATCAGATCTACGATACTATAATACTTTGTTCAGTTGAAGTTTAAAGAGGTTAAATAATGTCAGCTCTTAATAAAGCCAGAAAAGCAGACTTGTTAGCGTTATGTGATGAACTAGGTATAGTTGTACCACACAGCGCAAGAGTTATTGATGTAATAAAATTGATTACCGAATCAGAGGATTATGAAGAAAATTTCATTAAAGTTAGACTCGAAGTCATTGCCGCTGAGAGACAAGAAACGGAGAAAGGAAGATTAGAAGCAGAAAAAGAAGAAAGAAGATTAGAAACAGAAAAGGAAGAAAGAGGCCTAGAAGCAGAAAAGGAAGAAAGAAGACTAGAAGCAGAAAAGGAAGAAAGAAGACTAGAAGCAGAAAAGGAAGAAAGAAGACTAGAAGCAGATAGAAAATTAGAGGAAAAGAAAGTTGAATTGGAATACGAATTAAGAAAAATGGAGCTACAAGGCAATTTGAAAAGTGTGAGCGACGATCCTGCAATAGCTGGTTCAGGTAAGCAACCAGATTTGCTTAAATTAATTCCTCACTTTGATGGAAAAAGTGATATTAGTCTATATTTAGCATTATTCGAAAGACAAATTTATCGAATGAACATAATAAAAGAAAATTGGGTCACACATTTGTTAAGTTTAATCCCGTTAGAAATCGCCAATATTATAGCTAGAGAGCCAGAAATATTGGCGAACAATTACGATTACGTGAAAGATTTACTTCTCAAACGCTTCAAAATGACGCCAGAAGAATTTAGGCAGAAATTAATGTCACATAAAAAAGAATCTTCAGCCACTTGGCGCGATTTAGCATTTGAATTAAGAAATTATTTGGAAGAATGGATTAGCGGTCTTAAAATATCTGATTTTGAATCCTTAAAAGAATTAATCGTAGTAGATCAAATTAAGCGGAGGTTACCTATAGAAATGAAAGAGCATTTTATTGATGATCTTCCAAAAATTAAAAATGTAGATGTATTAGTAAATAAACTAGACGATTATGACACGGCGAGACGTAATGTTAAAACCATGAATAGAATTTCACACCACTTTGAAGATAGGAAATTAAAAATGCGGGAAAATATAGCAATTTAAAACCATGGTTACCAGCTCAAGGCGATGATAATTTAAAAAAGAAACAATTTATAGATAATACAGCTAATGCGAATGAACCTTCGTATTTAAACAAAAGGAATAAGGCACAAATTAGGTGTTTTAAATGTAACGGCCTTGGCCACGTAGCTTCGCAATGTAGTAATGGAAATAGCACTCAAATAAATAATTCCAGCCAATATTATAGGAGCCAAAATTGGCGATCATCAAATCAGAAAGATGCGCATTGCGCAGCAATCAAAAGCAAAAATAGCGCCAAGGCAGATCGAATGATAGATATCGATATTAACGGGGAACAGGCACACGTCCTAATAGACACAGGAAGTGACGTGAGTTTAGTGAGCTATGAATATTATACAAAGATCGGATCGCCAAGATTATTTTCAGATAATATCTCTTTGTCCGGTATAGATGGAGTTGTCTACCCCAAAGGATATTTCTCATATGAATTTAGTATTGATGGTTTTCTAATAACAGCAAATTTATACGTTTTGAAATCTCTTGCATATGATATTTTAATAGGATATGATGTAATTAGCAAATTAAAGTTGGCGATAGACGAGAGAGGAATCAAAATCATTGGCAAACGTGACGATATTCAAGTAGGTTACATTGAAGTTTTGAAGAATTCTGTTATAAAATTGAATCATGCTGCCAAAAGTAATGATGAAATGAAAGCGTCAGCGATAGATAATTCACGTGATGAAAATATTTTAGTTGAAAACGATAATAATACAGGAGATAATTTTTTGATTAATCTAGCGAGTGTCATAGATGATGACGAAATTGAATTGAATCACGTGGGAAATTTGAAAATAAGAAAATAAATAAATAAATTGGTAAAGGAATACAAACCAAATAAGTCAAAAGACATAGGATTACGGATGAACATAATTTTATCTGATGAAATACCTGTTTGTGAACGTCCACGGAGATTTCCTTGGAAAGAACAAGAAGTAATAGAAAACCAAATTCAACAGTGGTTAAGCGAAGGAATAATAAGACGCAGTTTTTCCGATTACGCTGCACCAGTGGTTTTAGTCAGGAAAAAAGATAACTCATATAGATTATGCATAGACTATCGTAAGTTGAATAGGAAGATAATCAAAGATCGTTTCCCATTACCCTTAATTGAAGATGTTTTAGATAAATTAGAAAAATCAAAAGTGTTCACGACCCTTGATTTAAAGAATGGTTTCTTTCATGTCGAAAGAGGAGAAAAGTAGGAAATACACCGCATTCGTGACACACGAAGGAGAATACGAGTTCTTGAAATGCCCCTTTGCTTTATGTACATCAGGAAACTGGTTCCAAAGATATATAAACACTGTGTTCAGAGATTTGTTACGTGACGGCACTGTAGTTGTTTATATGGACGACTTTATCATTCCATCGCAGACTGAAGAAGAAGGTTTAGAGAAATTGAAACGAGTGCTTGAAGTTGCGGCAGAATATGGGCTAGAGCTTAATTTCAAAAAATGCAAGTTTTTAAAGAAAAGAATAGAGTTCCTCGGTTATGTGATTGAAGATGGGACAATACAGCCATCTGAATCGAAGACATCAGCCGTCCGAAATTTCCCGCAACCAAGAACGGTAAAGCAAGTGCAATCATATTTAGGATTAACGGGTTATTTTCGTAAATTCATTCCAAACTACGCTCGAATAGCCAAACCATTGAGTGATCTATTACGCAAAAACGTCGCATTTAAGTTTGGTACAGAACAAATACAGGCATTTGAAAAATTAAAATAAATATTATCGCAAAAACCAGTATTGCATTTATTCAAACAAGGATCAGCACTAGAACTACACACCGATGCCAGTAGCCATGGTTTCGGAGCAGTACTTCTACAAAAAGCGGATGATGGGAAATTCCATCCTATACAATATATGAGTAAAAAAACAACCCCACAACAAGAAAAATATTGCAGTTATGAATTAGAGGTACTAGCAATAATTGAAGCTCTAAAGAAATTCAGGAACTACTTACTAGGTACGAAATTCAAAATAGTAACTGATTGTGAAGCATTTCAAAAAACCCTAAACAAAAGAGAATTGCCTCCAAAAGTCGAAAGATGGGCTTTATTCATTGAAGAATTTGATTATGAAATCACGCATAGAGCGGGAAATAAAATGAAACACGTAGATGCTCTGAGCCGTAATACTGTTTTAGTTATTACAAGATCACAAAGTGAGATGGCAACTAGAATAGCTATAGCGCAGGAGAGAGATGAGCTGTTAAAAGCAATAAAATCTTTAGTCGAGAAGGGTGAGAAAAACGAATATCTTATCAAGAATAATGTATTGTACAAGTTCGAAAATGGAAGAGATTTACTCGTAGTGCCTGAAGAGATGCAAAGAGAGATTATTCGTAAGACACATGATGAAGGACATTTCGCTATAGCCAAAACAGAAGAATTGGTAAAAAAGGAGTTCTTCGTCCCTAATCTTAGAAAACAAGTTGAAACAGTAGTATTAAATTGTATCGAGTGTATTCTATATAACAAAAAAAGAGGTAAATCCGAAGGTTTCCTAAAACCCATACCTAAGGAGGATATACCATTAAGCACTTATCATATTGATCATATTGGGCCATTGCCATCAACAAATAAGAAATATCAGCATATCTTCACAGTTGTAGATGCCTTTACTAAGTTTGCATGGTTCTATCCAGTGAAATCCACAACAGCGCAGGAAGTCATTGAAAAGTTATCCTTACAACAAACAGTGTTCGGGAATCCCAGCAGAATAATAACAGACCGGGGACCAGCGTTCAAATCAGATGAATTTGCAGAATACTGCAAGGAACAAGGGATACAACACGTCAAAATAACGGCAGGAATGCCCAGGGGGAACGGACAGATCGAAAGAATTCATAGCATCCTGATTCCTGTGCTAGCGAAACTAGCAGGTAGTGAGAGCACGAAATGGTATAAGTATGTATCAGATGTGCAGAGAATCATCAATAGTACGGTTACAAGAAGTACAAAATACAGTCCATTTGAATTGATGATTGGTGTAAAAATGAAAAATAAAAATGACATAAGAATTAAAGAAATACTAGAAGAGGAACAGTTAAACCACGTGATGACAGAACGCGAAAACGTAAGAGAAGAAGCGAGAAAAAACATTTTGAAAACACAAGAAGAAAATAGAGAGCAATTTAACAAGAAGAGGAAGGAACCTAATAAATATAAGTTAAATGATCTCGTGGCAATCCAAAGAACGCAGTATGGCACAGGACTTAAATTAAAGGAAAAATTCCATGGACCGTATAAGATCACTAAAGTAAAGCCATGCGACCGTTATGATGTAGAGAAAATTGGAGACCATGATGGTCCCAACAAGACATCAACTGCTGCAGAATATATGAAGCCGTGGAGTAACACGTCTGCATAAAGTGGGATGTTTTCGTTTTATGCTTATCTGTTTGTTTGTTTGAATTTGTGTCTAAATTTTTATGAGAAGTATTGAACTGTCGAGGTCGACATAACGTCAGGATGACCGAAAATGTGGGAATTATTAGAAGTAACAGCAACAATAATATGAACTCAATGAATTATTACTTTTCACGAGCAGGGATAAAAGCGATGATCACGCAATACCAAGAAACGCTCGCCTGCACGAGTGGTTGTTCTATAGATTTGAGCCATTGCGGTGGATGGATTTTTGCTCAGGGAAGCTTGCAAATGTTAATATTAAAATACGGAAGTTGGTACGTTCATAAATAATAATACTGTTTGATATTTGTTTTTGAATCTTCAGTTGTATATGCTGTTATTTTATTAAACCTTTTTGTTTATATTATATTTGAAGAATCTTCTGTTGTATTGAAACTACATATTGGTTATCATAATCCCACAATAATATATAAATATATATTAAATATAATATATAAACCCACCTACCTCATACCGAACTATACACAATACATGTACATACTTATATACATAGGTGTTGGTTACAGTAACAGTGTCGGGAGTTAAATGGTTTTTTCCCATCTCAAAAAATGTCCATCGCGCCTAAAGAAATTTTACCTTCAAATGTACTGAGGTTTCTGTAACAATGTCGGTTACAGTAACAGTGTCGCGAGTTCAATGGTTTTTTTCCCATCTCAAAAAATGCCCAACGCGCCTAAAGAAGTTTTCACTTCAATAAATTCTTCATCATTGCAACTGCATGTACTTTCATGAATACACCTCTTTAGGTCTTTTGTATATCCATTATAATTAAACATAACATGGCCTAAAGGCTTATCATATTTAAATGGCTTAACTATTTTTACTTTACTCACTGGTAGTAGATCATTGTACTTGTTTAAATATTTACCCAAAATTAACTCCTTTATAGCAATTCCCCACATAATCCAATATAAAATAGTTCTTTTCTTCCGTACTTTTCTGACAGTTCTTTAAATTACAATATCTCTGTAGATCCTGTTTCTTGATTCTATACCGCAATAAATCCAAGCAAAATAGTTATTAACATTTCTTGTGCTAGATTGTAAAGTTGTTCCGGTATCAATTTCTTTTTTATGTTAAATATAATTCCCTTAATGTCATTTTCCTTCGATTACCATCACAATTAAATATTGATTTTTCTATTTCTTTACAAGTATTTAGATTTTTCGAAGTATTCAAATTGATATTATGTCTAATATCACTACTGATAAGCTCTTTCCTTATATCATGTTTTATTTTGTCATAAATAGATTTTGTCATCATCTTTATTTATCCAGATTCCTACTTCTAAAATTCTGTAGGACATTCTTCTTGCAATATATATATATATATATATACTAAAATACAATTATAAATTTACACAAACCACACTATATAGCCAAAAACAAATAACATTATATCAACTGAACACTAAAATATAACCAATTAAAACTATAATACAATTATAACCAAACACAAATTACTAACGAAAAACCAATACCAGGAAAATCAAACCTGAAGGCAGGAGGGCATGGCTAACGACATGCACTGTAGGGTTAAAACTGGTTTCCACGCAAGCAACGTCCCCCTTCTCCTGCCGAGACCAAATTAATTCAAACTATCAACCAAAACACTAAGCTACACACAGCAGTAACCAACCCTATATGAACTCTTCGAACAACTGATCTAGACCACACTTAGCATTCAAAAATGAATTCAGTTCACTTCTATATTTACTTCTACCTATAAAATTAATCATATTTCTCCGTACAAAGTTCACAAGGTAACCCTGCATCAATGCCATATTAATCCACTCCATGAATTCGCCAACTGCATTGATGTTTTTAATATTCTGGGAGGAGAGTTCTAGTTTTAAAGTATTTGGATAATATTTAAAATCTAGGTTTACATTTTTCCTTATTTAATCCAACTATTAAAACATTATCAATATACCTATAACTCAATATTTCTCTATTTAAAATATTGTTATTCTCATACATATGTAAGTACATGTCAGCTAAAACTGAACTGCAACTCCCCCCCCCCCATTGGGATTCCACGAAACGGTTTAAATACTCTACTCCCCTCATACCAGTAATTCTCTTGCACTACCAACTGAAACAAGTTAATAAACCAATCTTTATCGCTATCTATATTGCTGTTTTTGTTATAAAAATCTATAACCTTGTCCTTTAAATCCAGTAAGTTAATGGTACTGTATAGGTCTGCAAAATCATATACAAAAAAACTCTTTGTGTTTTGATGTTTTTTCAATTTATCTAATAAAACGTAACTGTTCATTATAATAAATGTGGACTTCGTACTCAACACTATCTATCAAACACACTACTCAAAACTCCCAACAATTTCTTATTAGCAGACCTCTAGGTATGAACCATACCCACAAGTTACAATTCTAAATTTCACTGTTTTTTTGTGAAACTTTGGCACTATAACAAGATATGGGAAACGTTGACTTTTCTACTTGAACTTAACTTTTTTATATAGTGCCTTAACCCTGTTTTCCATCACTGAAACTTTCAATTTCAATAGCTCATAGTTATCGCTGTTATTATAACTTTCATTTAATATTTCACTATAAATTTTTTTACAGATTAATGCATAACTTGTGTTAGCTTTATCGACATATGTAATTATAAATTTACTCTGAAGCTCTTTAATAGATTTCGTTAACCTAGTATAATCCTCTTGAGACACCGTCACAATCTCTAATATATATATATATATATATATATATATATATATATATATATATATATATATATATACATACTAGGGGGCCTACCCCCTGCGAGCTACGCTCGCCAACCCCCGCTCAGACTTCGAGGCCTCTAAAAACATGACAGCGTGCTTTGTTTTAAAAATATTGGTAAATCTGTAATTGGGTTGCCATGCTTTTAACGTTTTAATGGGGCATTTTTTGATTATCATGGCCTCATACACAGCTGTTGCGACAACTGACGACTGTTTTCGGGATTGATAAGTAAAATCAATTACAACTTGAAAAACAGCTTGTATAAAATGGTTAGGTTTAAATTGTGGCTACCTCTCGGACTTTTATAACAATGATCTGTATTCTATTCTTCCTTTGCTTTTAAGGATAAGAAAAATTCCATCTGCTTGTGAATAGCATTAAGAACCACGATATTGAAAAGTACTATGTTATAGATATTTTCAGTAACAGGTTTTAATTTTCTCTCTATTTTAGTGCACCATCATGCATATTTTCATGTTATTTTAAATATGCAAATTATTTATTTTAATTAATATGTATATACGAATTTTCTAATAATTATTTATCATACAAAATTAATTATATATTTTGTTCATGCATGCCTGCATTTATTTGGCATCAATTGATGAGATATTTAAACAAATTTGCTATCCGCGATAATTTTACACTATGTTATGTCACTTGAATATTGTCCATAAGAAAATTTTTGTACTTTTCCAGTATATGATCCTTTGCTTTTAGGTTTGGCGTAATTCGAGCTTCAAAAAGGGATAGATTCGTTAATATACATAGATTTGTTGCCAAAAGTTATGAAAACAAACCCAATGAACTTTTGGTGCTTTTCTATTATAGGGGTCTTGGCGCTTTTTTAAAAAGCTTGGCGCAATTCAGGCATCAGAAAGTGAGATTTGGTGCCAAACGACATAAAGAGCCATGGAAACAAATTCGACGATTTTTTTGTTTATATGCGTATTTTAATTATACGTATATTATTGTTTTGTCTATACAAATTACTTCTGATTATATATAAAATAGGATAAATGACATTTTACGCTAAACAAATTGTATAAATATTGAAAAAATGCTTCTGTATACAAAATGACAAAATTAATAGGTTGACAGAAAGTCTGTTGCCAAATTTCCTTTTCCGCCAAGGCTATTTTCCCTATTTCGTCAAGGTCCAATATACTGGAAAAGCACCGAATAAATTAAATTAAATGCTGACAGACGATTGAATCCTGACGATAGAAATGTGATTTTTTTTTTCAAATTTTCCTGAAAAACATAATTTAATCACAATCTTGTCTTCATTATCGATTGAAATAAAAGATAAATTCAATTTCAATTTGAAAATGACGAATAAAAAGAAATCAATGATCCCTATCGGGATCCTTTTCAATTTTTTCCCTTTTTTGTCACAAAAAAATTTGAGTAATTAGTTGCCATCATTACAGAAATGTCATTAAAATTAGAAAAAAAATAATATCTCGAAAACTAATTCCAATTTCAAAATTCTATTACCAGTTTTGACATCCGCGGATTTTTATAGACAATTGGTATTAATTTCACTATCAAGCGTTTAATATTTTATTAAAAATAGACCTGAAACATAATCAGTCGTTTAATCAGTCGTTTCATAAAATCGTTTCATAAATTCGTTTCATAAAATCGTTTCACAAATTCGTTTCATTAGGATTTTATATATATAGGGTAGATATATATATTATATAAAAACTTATTGCAAAAATTAACCATTGAAACAGAAGCAACTGACCATATGCAATGAAATATATTATATATATATATTATATATAATATATAATATATATAATTATATATTAATATATAATTATATAAATATTTAATATATTATATATTTAATAATATAATATAATATAATATAATATAATATAATATAATATAATATAATATAATACTACTGTTTAATTTACATAAAAATAATATATATATATATATATATATTAAATTTAATATATAAATAATTTTCATAAAAACCAATAGCGCACAGGCAAGCATGGGGCGCGCGACGCGCCCGCCCCGTCCTACCTGATACCGAAGTATACACAATACATGTACATACTTATATACAGAGGTGTCGGTTACAGTAACAGTGTCGCGAGTTCAATGGTTTTTTCCCATCTCAAAAAATGCCCAACGCTCCTAAAGAAGTTTTCACTTCAAATATACAGAGGTGTCGGTAACAGGTCGGTTACAGTAACAGTGTCGTGAGTTCAATAGTTCTTTCCCATCTCAAAAAATGCCCAACGCGCCTACAGAAGTTTTCACTTCAAATATACAGAGGTGTCGGTGTCGGTTACAGTAACAGTGTCGCGAGTTCAATGATTTTTTCCCATCTCAAAAAATGCCCAACGCGCCTAAAGAAGTTTTCACTTCAAAAAAATTTCAAAGTCAATTCCTACTTAGGTCAAAAAGAAATTTTTTCCAGCGATCTACACGCTTCGCCACTGGCGGTATTTATTCCTAAATTCATATCCTGCTAAATATCTTATATAAGAGAAATTTTTTAAATGTATTAAAAATCAAATAAAAAATAAATAGCTAAAATACCGAAAATTAATAGCTCGAAAAGTATTTCTCATAAAATTGTTAGACAAATTGCGTTAGAAAGGTAAAATATTGTATTTTTCTTTATATAAATTTCATATTTAATGATTATGCCGTTTTTCAAATATTGAATTTCAAAAATTACCAAACTTCATATTGAAGTACCATAGCGAAACCTTCACGCGTCAAAAGATAATGGGGCTGTTCACGGACAAAGATCAAGCGGCGCGCGGGCGAAGGAGACTAAAATATGGAGTGAGTCTATACTTTTGAACTGAAATGAAATGGCGTGAGTCTATACTTTTGAACAGAAATGAAATATAAAACTAAAATTAATTAATTAAATTTAATTAATGATTCAATATTTGAAAAACTGTATTAACATCAAGTGTCATCCACTACAAATTTTTAAAAAATGCATTTGAACTTGAGTGGGTGAATAAAAATAATTGTATTAACTATTGAAAATTTGAACAAGATATATAAATATATAGAGGGTGTGAGCTAATAGTAGGAATTGAAGAAAAAAAAAAAAACGTGATTTTCTACTAGGATTTTGAGTCCCGTATTACCTTAAGACAGGCATGTGATGAAATTTTTATTACAGTTAAAAAAAAAAAAATTATAATATAATCTGCCCTATATATATAAAATCCTAATGAAACGAATTTATATGAAACTATTTTATGAAACGGTTTTATGAAACGATTTTATGAAACGACTGATTAAACGACGGATTATATTTCACAGTTATTCCTCCTAGAATATGGAACGTTGAGCGATCAGATTAACGGCAGTTATCCCCATTGATCCGAGTATGTCAAAAGTGGTCTTAGAATTTTAAAATATTAATTAGTTTTCAAGATATTAATTTCTATCTCATTTTTAATGACATTTCTGTAATGATGGCAACTAAATTATTCCATTTTTGTGGATAAAAGAGGGAAAAGGGAAAGAGATAGGGATTATCTAATTTCTTTTTTTGCCGTCATTTTCAAATTGAAATTGAAAATTGAAATTATCTTTTATTTGAATAGATAGTGAAAATAATATTATGATTGAATTATGTTTTTCAAGAAAATTTGAAGAAATAAAAAAATATTTTCACGTATTTGATCTTTCCGAATCAGTTTATTTTAGAAAGCCAAAAATCGTCTGTCATCTTGAACATTGACATAAATTCAGCTACTTTCAATTTTTCTTTTATCCAAGAAGGTTTTACCAAAATAAACGCATTTGAACTCCTTGCAAGTAATCTTATTGTCCCATACTTACAGGAAATTAATTTAAAGAAGAAACCCAGTTCCTCAAGTAATTATTTCTTATAGATCGCGATTAAAACTTCTCAAAAAGATGCTTAAAGCTGAAATGGTTTAGCAAGAAAAATAAAATTTTCTAAGCATTTATTTTAATTCATAAACTGGAAATATGTTGAATAAATTCGTCCAAATGACGTCATTTATGTAAACGCTTTTGTGGATATCAGAGAAATGTCATTAAAATTGAATATAAATTATTGTTTCAATAATATTACTTTTTTAATATTTTAAATTTAGAAATTTTAAGAGTTATTATGAGACTTTTGGAACCATTTGGATATCTGAAACGAATATATGAAATAATAATTGTAAAACTGAATGCAAAGAGAATAAAATTTCCTCCTTGGTTTTTTTTTTCAATTTTAATGAGAAAATGACATCATTTACTCTTTTCTCTCTTTCATCAAAAAAAAAAAAAAAAAAAAAAAAAAAAAATATGTTATCGCTATTAGAGAAATGCTATTAAAATTTAAAACAAATTAGTATATCAATAATATCACTTTTTTAATAATTTAAATTAAAAAAAAAACTTTTAAGATTTATTATGAGACCCTTGGAACCATGCGAATGCATCATCGTAGACGTCACAATAGACATAAACGTAGCAGTAAGTCACTTGAGACTGTTTTTTTCCACAGTAAAATACTTTTGAAGCGATCACATATGGAAATTGAATATTTGTAAATATTATAGCAGGAAAAAATGATGTAATATATAGCAGTAATTGTTTAGACATAAAAACTAATATTGTGTCAAAACAAGATATATATTTTTCTATTGAACTTACATTTTATCTATACTATTAAAATCCGTTCGCGTATCTATGTAACCTCAAAAACTCGGAAACCACAGGGCGCAAGACTACGAAATTTTGCATACGTGTTGCTGGTAGGGGGCCCATGAACGATTGGGCCAAAAAATTCGAAAATATTAAATAGATTTTTATAGATTAAATATTAATTAAAATCCATTCACAAAGAGATCTCATCAAAAATACGCTTTTTTATCTTCGGTTGGTTGGTTGTATAAAATCTCCGCAGAAGTCATTAAATAAATCAAGATAGGGATCATTGCAATTGCGAGTCGAGTGTTTAAAATCGCTGGATCAGAGATTCTATGACATGTAGACAATCAACTTAATTATTAATCGTTGCCAAATGCTAAAAACTTAATTTTAAAGAATTTTATCGACTTAATGAATGATAATTAGCTGGGTTTAAGGTTTTTTTTTTTTTTTTTTTTTTTTTTTTTTTTACATGACATATATTAGTATGGTAGAGATTATTAATACAGAAAACTTTATTTAACAGATTATTTGTTAAATTTGCCGGGATGGGGAGAGGTGGGGGTACACGACTTAATGAATAATAATTAGCTGGGTTTAAGTTTTTTTTTCACATGACACTGGCATCACCCATTAATTTAGAACCTTGATCAGGTGACGAGACCTCCAGACTAGGAACCTCCAGAGGTATAATTGACAGGGAACTTGGAGCGACTTTGCACCCACGACGGATTTTACATGCACCAGGCGCCATTAATGTACACGATTACTCTCCCCCTTTTAAATAATGAAGAAGCCTATTTTACTGATATTGTTATAGTAATTTTTTTCGGTCAAGTTTTGACGGGTTCCACTTAGTTTTTATAATAATATATTTTTTATCTACCCTATATATATAAAATCCTAATGAAACGAATTTTTGAAACGATTTTATGGAACAACTTATCTACCCTATATATATAAAATCCTTATGAAACGAATTTTTGAAACGATTTTATGAAACGACTTATTCGGATATACGAAACTAATATATAACCAAGGAGAAAATTTTAATCTCTTTGCATTCAATTGGACAGTTATTATTGCATATCTAATAATGTATAAAAATATAAAATCGTTATATATATAAAATATATAATAACGTATAATATATAAAATCGTTTCATTAGGATTTTATGTATAGGATAGATTTAGAAAAAGGTCATATTATAAATTGTTGCCAAATTGAACAGCTCATATAATAATATTTCTTTTCAATTTGAAAATGCATTTACATGTGAATATTAAGAACAGAAAAAAAGCTCTAAAACAATAATCAAATGATCATGTGTTAAAAGCGGGAAATGCGGAAAATTACGCCATAAAAACTGTATCTACACGTGAATATTAAAAAAGAAAGATAACTTTAAAGTTATTAAAATTATTATACGAGAAACGCATTTAATGGCGAAAATTACGTCATATATTAAAACGCGAGGCTAACGAAAAATAAGGGCTACCGCGGTGCTTTACGCGTATCTTTTTTTACAGACCGCAGGAGTCACGTGATGCTTGAATGCACCAATGCAGGTGTACGAAAAGAACATCACGTCACTCTAGCGGTCTGTAAAAAAAAAAATAAAGTGGAATGCACCGCTGTAGCCTGTCTTTTTTGTTAGCCTCGTTAAAACGATTTTCTCATGGTAAATTTTCATGTGACGTCACAGTGGGAAACACCACACAGAGCTACTTTTACGCTATGTCTTTTCAATTTATATGTGCTGTGTATTGATTTTCTTGTATTCTAAAAATCATAATAAGCGATTGATTTGGTATTTATGTACTTCAATTCACTGGTATTCATTGTGTTTACCATGTAAGATAACAACTGAGTTCAATGGAATGTTTTACTAAGCGAAGCAGGTATTAAGCTAAGGTTAGGAGAGTAAGCGTGGTAGAGGGGATACGGTGGATGGAGTTGGTGTGGGGAGACTTAAGTTAATAGCTAAGGTTAGTAGAGTAGTTGTTATCGTGGTAGAGGGGATACGGTAGATAGAGTTGGTGTGGGGAGACTTAAGTTTAATGGACTGCGAAAGTTTGGCAATGTTTTGAACAAGATTCCCTTATCATAATACTATGATAAGGGGGCCTTGGTTTTGAAACGGCCCTAGTGTAAAATTAATTGGTGACGACTGCTCTAGTGTAATTAAAGAATGAAATAGCACAATCGTAGTAAATAATTAAATCAGTACATTTTTAATTACATTATTCAGTTCTGATGGCAGTATATAGTTTTTTGTTTAAATGTGCTGAAATAAACAATATTTATTTTCGAGATTTCACGATATTTTTGAATATCTCAGTCTTAGACTACAATTACTTTCTATAAAATAACAACAAAAATATATTAAAACAATATTCTAAAATTCAGTATTTAAGTAAAGGGAGAATTCATAATTTGTTTTAATTCTTCCACTTAGATTATAATTCTTTTGCTTTCATTTACTTTTAAAACTTGACTCATTTATCTATTCCTCAGATTATATAGAAATCCCAAAAGTAAATACATCCTTTTAGTAGATATTCTATTTCAATTTAAGAAACAGTTAATTAAGTTTACTTTTGTGCAAGCAAACGTAAGAAAGCAACTTTCGAAATTAAGATTAAAACTCTAATAATGGAGATTTTTACCAATAAAAGAGCACTGCGTTATAAAGGTGAAAAATTTGCAATGTAATTAAGGGCAGCGATAAACAGGATTTGCATTTACGACGGATTGAAAGCTGTTAAATTCAATAGGATTTCACGTGTTTTGTTTTTTCTTTTCGTTAGGGGAAAATCTGTTTATAAATTGCACTTAAGTGTAAATTAGATTTTTTTTAATCCTCTTTTATTAAAAAGGAACTAAAGGCACTAAAAAAATATAATATATAGAAACAGACTTTATATTTATTGGTGATTTTTGAAATAGCACAATCGTAGTAAATAATTAAATCAGTACATTTTTAATTACATTATTCAGTTCTGATGACAGTATATAGTTTTTTGTTTAAATGTGCTGAAATAAACAATATTTATTTTCGAGATTTCACGATATTTTTGAATATCTCAGTCTTAGACTACAATTACTTTCTATAAAATAACAACAAAAATATATTAAAACAATATTCTAAAATTCAGTATTTAAGTAAAGGGATAATTCATAATTTGTTTTAATTCTTCCACTTAGATTATAATTCTTTTGCTTTCATTTACTTTTAAAACTTGACTCATTTATCTATTCCTCAGATTATATAGAAATCCCAAAAGTAAATACATCCTTTTAGTAGATATTCTATTTCAATTTAAGAAATAGTTAATTAAGTTTACTTTTGTGCAAGCAAACGTAAGAAAGCAACTTTCGAAATTAAGATTAAAACTCTAATAATGGAGATTTTTACCAATAAAAGAGCGACGGATTGAAAGCTGTTAAATTCAATAGGATTTCACGTGTTTTGTTTTTTCTTTTCGTTAGGGGAAAATCTGTTTATAAATTGCACTTAAGTGTAAATTAGATTTTTTTTAATCCTCTTTTATTAAAAAGGAACTAAAGGCACTAAAAAAATATAATATATAGAAACAGACTTTATATTTATTGGTGATTTTTGAAATAGCACAATCGTAGTAAATAATTAAATCAGTACATTTTTAATTACATTATTCAGTTCTGATGACAGTATATAGTTTTTTGTTTAAATGTGCTGAAATAAACAATATTTATTTTCGAGATTTCACGATATTTTTGAATATCTCAGTCTTAGACTACAATTACTTTCTATAAAATAACAACAAAAATATATTAAAACAATATTCTAAAATTCAGTATTTAAGTAAAGGGAGAATTCATAATTTGTTTTAATTCTTCCACTTAGATTATAATTCTTTTGCTTTCATTTACTTTTAAAACTTGACTCATTTATCTATTCCTCAGATTATATAGAAATCCCAAAAGTAAATACATCCTTTTAGTAGATATTCTATTTCAATTTAAGAAATAGTTAATTAAGTTTACTTTTGTGCAAGCAAACGTAAGAAAGCAACTTTCGAAATTAAGATTAAAACTCTAATAATGGAGATTTTTACCAATAAAAGAGCACTGCGTTATAAAGGTGAAAAATTTGCAATGTAATTAAGGGCAGCGATAAACAGGATTTGCATTTACGACGGATTGAAAGCTGTTAAATTCAATAGGATTTCACGTGTTTTGTTTTTTCTTTTCGTTAGGGGAAAATCTGTTTATAAATTGCACTTAAGTGTAAATTAGATTTTTTTTAATCCTCTTTTATTAAAAAGGAACTAAAGGCACTAAAAAAATATAATATATAGAAACAGACTTTATATTTATTGGTGATTTTTTTTCTAAAAGCGTTTAACATGGAAATATTTTGACAATGTTGAATTAAAATAAATACAAGAGGGAAAAATTCTACCTCACGACAGAATATAGATTGGCCACCCACGGCTTTTATCGTTGAGATTTTTTCAGCCAACTCTAATTTGTCAAAAAAAAAAAAATGTTAGCATAAGCCAGCTTTTCCACTTTAGAATTTAGTTAGCGCTCTAAGATTTTTTGTGAGGCTGGTGGAACATATTAGGCACGAACACACCAAGTTTTAAAAAGATTCGGTGACTAGAAGTATTTTTAATAAATATAATAGTAAAAAGATGTGGCTCCAATGGGCTGAGACGTGGCGAGGTAGTTATTGTTTACAAATGTGCTGGCTTAATGACACCCTTTAAACTGTTTTTAATGGTTCAAGGCATTTTAGCACTTAATAGATAACCTAAAAAAGGTAATGAAAAGTTCTATGATAGCAGCTTTTATGATGGATACAGCTAAGAGAAGTTGTTTAACAAATGATGAGTTAGCATTAATTGACGGGATCTTAGAAAGCGGTTGAGGGGGAGGGGGGAGCTATACAAAACACAAGTGCTCTACGAGACCCGATTTAAAATGAATCCTCACTTGCAATTGAGAGATGGGACTTTAAAAGAGATCCCCCTTTTCGCCCCTTTTTGACGGACCCCCCCAAGAGAGATACGTTAAAACCGAGGGCGCCAAAAGAAACGGGGGGTGGGAATAACCTTTAGGCGGTTTACAGCTAATTTTGGTGAAATTTTGGAGCTGTCCGGCCCATAGAAACAGAGAAAAATGGAAAAAACTAAAATAAATATGGGAAATTGAAAAAAATAAATAAGAAAAGTGCTCCTGACAGGAGACGAGAGAGAAGGAGGGTGAGAGTAGAACCAGACAAAAGTGCTTGATGAGATCAAACTTTTGATATGGTACATGACGGGGTTCGAACACATTGAATGTCTCCCCCGTGGGGGGGGGGGTAACCCCGGTCCAATGGGAGATAAGGCCTCGGGACCCTCTTAGAAATGTCGGCCTCAACGATTTTAACTTCGTTGGATCCTTTAGAAGAGCCTACGTCCTCTGTGGGGCTTAAAAGGGCTGAGAAAGATGGGAAAATCTAAAATTTAAAAAGAGTCGAAACAGAGAACTATGTTTCTTAAGGGTGGGGGGAGTGAGAGGCGGAGAGTAGGACCAGACCATAGTGCTTGACGAGACCTATCGATTGATATGTTACATGAAGGGGTTTACATGGGGTTTACATTTGGGGGGAGCACCAAAAAGGTCTTACTGACCCTTTCTCATGATTATGCCAAGGTTGGAGTTATGATTTCGTCAAGATCATCGCAAAGCTTATATTGGCATCCTATATACGCATATATATATTCCAAACACTCCTATATGTGCCATATACGTCATTATACACATATTATTTATGTTTTATATGTTGTATATACATCATATACACATGTCATATATATACATAATATATGCATCATATATGGCTATAACTTGGCCACATACGTACAGAAATGTTATATATATATATATATATATATATATATATATATATATATATATAATATATTATTATAATGACATACATGCTTTATAATTTGGCGATAAATCTTGGCCGCTTGGCAGTTCATCCTTGTAAGCCGCTATAACACGAAAGTACCAAATTTACAATATATTAATGAAAACAGAAACAAAAATATTTCATGCTTGGTGGCTGCTATAACACGAAAGTATCAAATTTCTTTTTTATTTTTCGTATCTGATAATTTGCATCTATCCTTTTTTGTAATTTTAACATTTTTGTAACGATTTTATGCATTTCTATTGCTTATTCAAAGAAAAAGTCTTCTAAAGTTACAGAGTTTCGTTAAAAACGGTTAAAATAGTAAAATGGGAACATCGTTTGGTCCATTCTCGACCGAAAGCAACTACCGTTATCATTATCTTTTTTACGCGTGAAGGTTTCGTTATGGTACTTCATTGTGAAGTTTGGTAATTTTTGAAATTCATTATTTGAAAAACGGCATAATCATTCGATTTGAAATTTATATCAAGGAAAAAAAAACAATTTTTTTTTCTTTCTAACGCAGTTTGTCTAACAATTTTGTGACAAATACTTTTTGAGCTATTAATTATTATTTTTGTACGTTTTCCTAGATTGTTTAATATTTTCAGCTGCAGTGGATTAAACAATTACCAGAATTTCTACGGAAGCATTAATAGAATTCAATAAATAACTGTAACAACGTTAGTTACATTAAATAAATATATTTAATTTTTTTAATAGGCCAAATTTTTCACATCGGATACCGATTTAAAGAAAAAACAAATAAAAATTTAATTCCACTCATACTGCTTAAAAAAAGCATCCATCTCAGGCTTCCCGGATTATAGAATATAGGTGAAAAATATTTTTTTTTTAAATTTAAACCTGTACTTGCGTATTAGCCGCATGCCAGGCGTTAATAGATGAAGAAATCGCCAAAGACTTCGATACTTTACAGCAGCCTTTTTGATTCTGATAATTTCAGAGGTTTAAGTGCTTTGTTCGATTACATATGTGTGTTAAAGTTGTGTTTTATTTATTTATTGATGAAGTTTTGATTTCGTCATGGAACATTAGCCTGTGAATAAATGCTGAACTATTTATATAATTTTAAGCGCAAAAGGGCTAATCTTTCGAGATCATGCAGCACGCGATTGAAATAGACTTAAAAAGAAAAATAATGCTTGAAAATTACTTAAAAAACTATAAAAATTCAGCAAATTGAGATACCGTTTAAAAAAAAACTGGGATTTGAAAGAACACCCCCCACCCCGCGCCTATTTGATGGTGTAAAAATAGAAATTTAGCGATGTTTAGAAGATAAAAATAACTCAGTAAAAGTGTAATTTATCGTTCAGGTGTTGCCACCATCAATATGACGTGAGCGTTACTCACGGAAATGTTTTGTTTTATAATATAGATGCGGTATTTTGGCTGGTGTCTAGGGGCATTGAGTGATAGTCCACGCGGTTTTCAAGTTAGATTACGTAGAATTTTAATATATCATATATTCTAATACGAGCAAATCTTGTGTGTGGTTATATATATATATATATATATATATATATATAATTATAATATCTATGAATTTCAAAAAACATATCAAGTTCTTGTATCATTCTACTTAAATCTCCAAAGAGATAATTAATGATAATGTGTAGACAGAATACCACATAGCTAATAGATTAACACGTGCAATCATGATATTACCATAGCTTGTGCTTCAATGGTAATTGGCCAAAAATACTGAAAACATGAAGAAAATTTAAAAAGAGAGAGAGAGAAAAAAAAAATAATTTGGAGTTGCTATCAAGTGAATACAAATGGATTAAGAAATGAAATATGAACCATATACAATGGAAAATTGGACAACAAGAGAATTAAATCAGAATTGGATATGAAAAAACACATGTAGATATAATCATCAGCCTGGATGTACCCACATGTGCTTTAAAAAATAATGCAGTATTTCATAATTCTACTGGCATATATGCTAAGATCAGTAGAATCACCCAGGTATACTGAATTATTACCAGAAAACAATTTGAAATATTAAAATTTGAAATAATAAAATTGGAAATAAAAAACCCGTAAAGAATATATAAAATATTTTACACTCAATAATTATCCAGAATCCTTAAACATCACAAGTTCTCCATGATACCACACGTCCACATGGCACACATCATGAAATATCTCATACTTGTTGACATAGTCGAGTTGAAAGAAATTATTTGAAAGACAAGTTGAGAGCACATCTTTTGAAATATTACCCTAACTATGACACCCCAACACAAATTGATTCAAAAACACACAAATTTATTCTTGTGATAATACACTAATAACAAAATTATATCCGTGAATATACAAATACTCCATTCAATTTTAATCCCTAAAAGTAAAATAAATATACAAGCGATAGCGCCCTCTATAGGTAAATTAAATATAATATTAACAATATTATCAACATCTACCTGACAAGTAAGGTGCCTCCAACTATTGGTATGATAATTATTCAAAATTAAGATTGAGTTACATATCCACTACATTAGATTTAATTATATATATAAACATTAAAAAACAATACTCCTTGTAGTTTTACATTAAAATCGTACAAAATCCCACTATATGAATAAATTTACCCAGAATTAAATCCATCCTACACAGCATTTCAAATATTCTTAACAAGAGTTTGTATTATGTAAAAGAGATATTTTTAATACAAAGTGCTGGTGCTGCCATCTGTGTTAATCCACTTATATATATATATTATAGAATTTATATAAAATAATTAATGTTTTATTTTACTTCTACTTAAATATTATAGAATTGAGATTGATTTAAATAATTAATGTTTTATTTTACTTCTACTTAAATATTATAGAATTTAGAGATGGATTTAAATATATCATAAACAATTAAAAATATCTCAAAATTTATTTAAAAAAAAATTAAATTAATAGTATTACTACTGTGTTTCAATATTTATAATGCAATGCAGTATTTAAAAGACTTATTAAAATTAAACTTTCAAAAAAACCCCCCAAAAAACAACAACACTATATATATATATATATAAGTAATTATACATACAATATTAAAGTTTTAGTAGAATATCTGTACACCAGATGTCAGCAGCAATGTATTTGATAGTATGCTAAAATAGTCTAATATTTTTACAATAGATAGCAGTAGTATAGCTTATTTAAAATATTAAAACTTGGAAATTTAGTATGGAGGTAATAATATCTATGAAATACTTTCAAATTATCAAGTAATATTATATATTTTAATTTATTAAATTAAAATTAAAATTAAATAATTAATGGTTTTTATTTATATGTATATCATAATTTTTTTTCTACATTTTTTTAAATGTTGTAATCTATTTAGTTAAATAAAAATAACTGTAACTGTAGGTTACAATTTATGATCTGAAGGATTCTCTATTTAACTGTGAATTTAACCTCTTCTTTTGGATACAACTTTGTACATGTGCTCACAATATACTAAATATCTTGGGATATTATCAATATAAGTAATATATATATTTTTTAATTTTTTTAATTCTTTTTCACACTCCTTTTCAAATTGTATGTATAATTTATAATATTCCATTGTAAAGGTCTTGTTATTCAATATTGTTTCAGCGATTGTTCGGGCAAGATATGGCACTATATTTAGCAAAAGCTGGTGTCATATACAGAAAACAATCGTTCTTTGCTTATAAATGTGATTTTCTTGCCCTTGAAAAAGTAAATTACTTTATAAGCTTTTATTTGTGTATATACTCGTGTGGTTTATATTTCATTCCTTATTTTCTATTTATTTAATTTTTTTTTTCTTCTTCTTAATTTGAATTAATAATGTTACTTTTATTAGGACTACAATTTTAATTTGTAAATTGACAGGGCTCTTTGGTATCGGGATTTCAGTGTATGTGGTCAGTTTCTTATGTTTCAATGGTTAAATTTTACTTAAAGTTTTATATATATATATATATTGCATATAGATATGTTTGTGATTTATAATCATCAATGTTATCCATGTATAATTTTATGTGTTTTTTTGTATAAGTTAATTTATATATGTTTTAAAACTGAACATCAGTAACACTTAAAACAGAGGTGATCGGCTAAACGCACTATCACAAACTATATAAAGTGTATATAATGTTCAATCAATTAATGAATGTCCTTATATGTTTTAATTGTATTTATGTAAGTTATAATTGTAATTTGCTATATCTTTTGTTATATGTTATCGCACACTAAAACAATATTTTTTGTTATATGTTATCGCACACTAAAACAATAAATGTTATTTAAAAGAGTTGATGATTGAATTTATCATAAAAATTGGATAACCATATATTTTGGCTTGATCTCGAATATATATATATATATATATATATATATATATAATAAAACCGTAAGTCATGTGACTGTCATCAACAGTTCCGGAATGCCCGTTTCACTTTTTCATATGCCAGGCGGCCATTTTTATTAAAAATTATTTTTTCGAATAAAACTTCATAAATGTTACATTTTTAGAAAGATCGTTCAAAATAAATTAATATTTGAGAGATGACTTACGTTCAATTATGTATATATTCTCCAATAACTTCAGTTGAAATTAGCTTCGCAGTTCAAATTCTCTATCCATGAAAGTAAACAACAACAACAACGAAAAAAAAGATTTATTCGTCGTGAAGGTTTAAAATATTAAACCATTAAACCATGGAGATAATCGTTCGTAAAGTAAGTTTTCCGTGAAAGATTTTTTGGAGCGCTGCCTGGTGTCAAAAAAATAATTCGTACCAGTGATACAATCAAAGTTTATCATAATTATGTGCTATACAACTCAACTTCATTCTTTATCTTTTCTTGATGTAAGCTGAATGTAAACAAATACAACTCATGTAATGATATTTAATGAATCAAATTTCGAAACAAATTGTCAGTTAATTTGGTATTTATGTATTATACGTGCAAGGAAGAGAGACCACTAAAAATGATTGTTAATCACCAATCATATTTGCCATTATTAATGACCAATCGCTTTCAAAACAGTAATTTAATATACATTTACAAAATACATAACATCATTAAGTGCTTTTGTGTTATTTGGGCGCAAATCTCGCCTATAGCATATTTAAAATCGCCAATACCAGCTTTTATTTTTCGCGTGTGCAAATTAGAAACGATACTTTGATTTTGAAATCAAATGTTCTGATGGAACAGCTGTCGTAGATGCACCGGGGCACTATATTAACTATAGAGTTGCAATATAGAGAAAAAAAAACGGGTTGCTGTAATTAGAATTATAGGCGGTAATGTTGGCGTGGCGTATTTACAAGTTACGGATCTTAATAGTCAGTAGACATTAAGCAGAAATGCCAAAGTAAGGGAAATATGCAGTTATGAAAACTCCTGAACTATATCAAAATAGGAGAGCAGAGAAAAACAGAGTCGAACAGAGATCGGCATCTAGAAGGAAGTTCGTGAATTTTAATCGGATTCTATGCCACGTGTCAAAAATGCTGACAGCAAATATGGTTTAAAAGGAATGTGATTATCAAAACTGGCTTCCAAAAGTTCAATGTTTCACCAAACCATACTCGAAAATTATGTGTTATAATATGCACCCCGATTATGCCACATTATTCAAGACGTTTTAAATGAGAATAATGATAGATTTTCTAATCTCCCGTAATCAAGTCCACAGCTAAAGTTTGCGAGAAACAAACAAACAAACAAAAAAATATTGGCAACAATATGGTTCAGTGTAAATGTGGATATCATTAAGACTTTCACAAAATAGACTTCATTGCACCAAATCGTATCAACTAAAATACGCCATTTGGCAATGGATCCAATTACGGAAAACTACTGAATATGTTTAAGAATCTCCTTATTAGCAAACATATTGCAACTGATAAGCAAACGGATATGAAGCATAAACGCTTAAGTTGGTTCAGCGGTTTTTGTCAAGAAAGATGAAATACATAACAACAAAAAATATGCGAAATGCTACCATGCGCAAAAGTTTTTGATTTGTCTATTAGAATCTTACGGTTTGGTGAAGGATTACGGAAAAAAATAAATTATGAATAAAAGTAACGTGTTACAGTGCTTAACATACATTTAACCCTTTCCGACTCAGTGATCCCGGTCTGGGAACACCTAAAATATTCCCTCTTTAGACACTGAAAACAATCAATAAATATCTCAAAAACCAGCTAAATGGCTAGTTCTAACCTTTTTTATGAATACTAGATGGCAGCACCACAAAAGCCGATCAATAATTTTGGGATATTTTTAGTTTTTGAAAACCCTGATTTTTCAAAGAAATGTTTCAGATTTTTTTTAAATTATAAAAAATATAAATGAAAAAAAAATTGCTATGTAATTTTGTTGTTTGTATGCTAATCTGTGTATTCTGTATTATTTTTAACTTTTAACATTGAAAGAATGCCTAAATTCAAGATTTGAATGTCTGGTGATCCCGCGCTGGGATATGTGTGCCGTACGAGCATTTCATTTTCCTCCTTGGAGAGCTTCTGTCAGAGGAGAGTGAGTCACAGAATGTGATTTCTCATTTCATATGAGGGGGAGCCTGACAGCCCAGCTGTGTTTCCTTTTACTGTTTTTATGATCTTTCTTTATTTTTGTAGGGTGTAAACATCTATGGATTGGAAATTTATTTGAAGACATAAGTTAGTTATATCACTTAGCTGTTTGATTTTCAGCGAGAGTAGATCTTTTTTCTCTCGCTTTCATCGTGCGGTTTTTAGCTTATAGTTTTAATTTCTGTAGATTTTTATTTGTATATATATTTAATAGTTTTTTTTCTAGTCAATAGGGAATTGTAAATATTATAATAGTTTAATTAGTTTTCTTCTAAACTTTTAATTTTTTTAAATGGCCCGGAGAAGCTTCAGCATTGTTGAAGCACTGATGTGCTAGAAGAATTGCCTTCGGAAACTGAATCTGGATGCTTTGAAAAGTATCACGAGAAAAAAAAAATAGAAGAATGTGTAAATATAAATAATATAAATGTATATGTTACGGTCAATATGATTAATCCGGTCATTATTGATAATGACCAGACATAAAGGCCAGTTATTATTAATAATAACCCCGGTCATTATTAATAATAACCAGTTATTATTAATAATGACCGGATTAATCATATTGACTGTAACATATATATATATACTGTAAATATCTCATAGTTGAAACTTAACATTTTATTCTTATATATTCAAAAAACTTATGTAATCTAGATTTTTTTTTTTTTTTTTTTTTTTTTTTTGTGGGGGGGGGGGGAGTAGCAGGCCTCCCCGTGGTTCACCCTGGGTAATGCTAAATCTGCTATGGAGATCAGATTCTACTATTTTTAAATCATAGGCAAAATATTTTACTCTAATACGGGCTTCACAGCAGTGCTCGCCTCACCGTGCTTATCGAAGCTCGTCTGACTCAGTGATCCCACTTCGGGACCACCCACAAAATTAAAACGGTTTGTACAATCTTTACAAAATTTTATTTGCATACTCCACTGGGCTTAAATAGACTGCTTACAAAATATTTTGTTAAAATTCCAACTTTAAATAGTAGCGTGCCGGAAAGGGTTAAGGGAGACCAAACTGGTCGCCAGTGGCGGCTAGTATATATATATATATGCAAATTTTATCTTAAAAACGGCTCTAACGATTTTGATGAAATTTCGTATCCCACAGTTTTGGGACACCAGAAAACCATTGGGCTAGGTCACATGTTCGAGAAAATTCGATTAGTGGGTCATTTTGGGTCATGGTCTAGCTAATTATATCTAAAAAACGGTTCAAACGATTTTGACGAAATTTTGTATCCGACCATTTTCGGGCACGAGAAGACTATTGGGCTGGGTCACATGTTCGAAAACTTTTGATTAGTGGGTCATTTTTGTGTCAAAGCGGGTCAAATTAAATTTATCTAAAAAACGGCTCTAACGAATTTGATTAAATTTTGTATCCTACGAGTTTCTGGCACGCGAAAATCATTGGGCTAGGTCACATGTTCGAGAAACTTCGATTAGTGGGTGATTTCTGGGTCATTCTGGGTCAAGATCTAAAAAGCGGCTCAATTTACACTAAATTTTGCATCCAATGGTTTTCGAGCACGAGAAGACTGTTGGGCTAGGTCACATGTTCGAGAAAATTCAGTTAGTGGGTCATTTTGGTCATGGGTCATTATGGGTCAAGCTATTTTATCTTAAAAACGGGTCAGAGGATTTGAAATAAATTTAGCACCCTACAGGTTTAGGGAACAAGAAGACTATTAGGCTAGGTCACATGTTCGATAAATTTCGATTAGTGGGTCATTTTGATCATGGGTCATTATGGGTCAACCTATTTTATCTTAAAAACGGCTCAGACTATTTACACGAAATTTTGCATCCTATGGTTTTCGGGCACGAGAAGACTGTTGGACTAAGTCACATGTTCGAGAAAATTCAATTAGTGGGTTATTTTGGTCATGGGTCATGATATTTGAACTCAAATTTAATTTTGACCGAGCATAGCTCGGTCTTTCCTGCTCGTCTTGATTAAGATATAACAATATAAAATATTTACAATAATAATTATAATTGGTTAGACATTATCCGACCGTTTGTCGCATTTAAGATAATTATTTACGCGGTCCACCGATCAACATAAACATTTAAAAGAAGGACTCTCTCGCAGTCCTTCTGACTGCTGCGAAAGTCTCGGCTCATATGCTATCTTCTCACCATGAAAATGTATATCTCATCAACATTCTATTGTGCAGGAATCTTAGAACTTTGGTCCCAGATCACAAGCCTCAGTTAAAAATTTACTGTGCCTTGCAGTCCTAAGTTCAGTTAAAGAACTCTTGCGGCAACATAGATAGCAGTTGTAACAGAAAAAATTACTAATTTTGTTGAAAATGAAATTACGATTCAGTAATACAGTGTGGTGCAAAAGACCCTGACATATTTTTAAATTGAACATAAATTCAAGTAATTGTCGTACGGTTGTGCGGTTTGAACTAAAATGCTTCTCACGATGAAAAGTTTTCTTGAAGCGAATAAAAAAATAAGTTCCAAACTTCGCTCATAAATGGCTCTCTACCTTAAATTATCAGAAAGAAGCATCAAAAACTCAAGACAGTCAGTTACATATCATTTGTTTTGTCACAAGCAGTTACAGAACATTTATTTTGAGCAAACCATTAACATATTTTAATGGAGGTGTTTTTTATAACTGGCCCGAAATTTCCTTTCAACAGTAATGAAGGATTTGGTTTCAAAGTACGAACCTACGCAATATGCTTTTACTTATCCATCATACGTAGTATAGGGTAAATCTTGTAATCGTTTTAAAAATCGAAAAAAAAATTTTTTTTGACGGATTTACACGTTTCAAACACTGGAGATTCAAAAAACATATTTTTAGAAAAAAAAAAAAAATGCCATCCGTCTGTCTGTGTGTGTGTCTGTAAACGCTCTATCTCCCGAACGAATTGTGATACAGACTTGCAATTTGATATGTACAGTAATAATGAACAAAAGCTTATTGAATTTCAGTAACCTCGATTATCCGGAACTATTTTTTTCGGACTCTCGAAATATTCGTTCTGATAAAAGTATATAAAAATTTTCGAAATTGTTTATTTTAAGGAGTGAATATAAAAGACAATAAAAAAACATAAATTTTGCATAAATAATGAAGTCGATCGGATAATGAGTTGCCGAAATATTTGTAATCACATTTTCCACACTCTTCGATTTATCAGGACCCTGTATTTCACTCAAATTTCAATTCAAAGATACATTTTAATTGGAAAAGAGACGCTTATTCCGACGCAGTAAACTGTTAGTTAATATGATTATCATTTTTGGAGTTATACTAAGGATGTTTCTTTAACGCAATTCAGTAATAGAGCATTTCAAGTTTATGACGTCATCAAGCCAGGATTTTATTCGAATTGCAATGCATTTTATAAATAGTTTACACATGTTTTATTTTCACTTTTTATATTATGCATATCCATGATGGGTAAGTATTACGGTGGACCCCAACGACTAGTTTCGCTGGGATTTGTCATTTCTGCTTCACAGGCTCGAAACTAATATGAAAATCAGAAGAAACGTATGTTATAAACGAAACACAGGAACAAGTAGTAGTTCATCTATGGGTAAAGTTTTAAAATATTTTTTTTATTCGCTTCAAGAAAACTTTTCATCGCAAGAAGCATTTTAGTCCAGAACGCACTCCCGTACGACAATTACTTGATTTTATATTCAATTTTAAAATGTGTCACGGACTTTTGAACCACCTTGTATAATAAAAGGGAAAATCTGCAGAATTGCCGAAGATAAGAAAAGCAGGGTCCTTGTGGAATTTTTCACAGCGTATGACTTAAAAATTTATGTACGATCCAAGTTGTCTACGAAAAGCGATCCAATATTTAAAAATAAATTTAAAAGGATTTACAATATTAAAAGAATTTTATATGCTTTATTAAAAGAACCCTATAATAATACGAGAATAAGGAATGCGTTAAGCTATGTTGAACATCATATAAATTTTACATGTATTTTTTTCTCAGCATTGATATCTTTAAACTAAGCAAAATTTGAAATAAATAAATAAATAAATAAATAAATAAATAAAAGTCCAACATTAGATATACAGATACAGTAATAGTTCATCAGTGTAACTTGGTTCATTAATTTTATTTTATTTTTAAACTGGTATTGTAAATGCTGGGAAGGAACTTATTTGGAGACAAGAAACAAATAACACAGAACAATAGCAACAAAGATTGATTAAAAAAAAAATCTAAAACGTTTTCAATGTTTATGATTGATTTAAAAGAATTTACAATATTAACAACTTAAGCTATAATACGGGTATTAATAAAAAATATATAAAGCTATGCTGAGCATCATAAAAATTGCACATACATTTTTTTCGCGACATTTTAAAGATCGATATCTTTAAACTAAAACAATTAGAGAAAAAATATGTAAAAATAAGTAAAAGTCCAAATGTAGATAGATATATACAGTAGTTCATTAGTGAAACTTGGTTCGTTAACACTATATACTGAGAATTTTGCTCAAGTTTTATGAAAATATTTCACACCAGAATTTTTATTTAAAACTATTTAACTTATTTTTCCTGTATTTTTTAAATTTTATTTATTTTATGAAGAAATTTCTGGTTTGAATCGAAATATTTTCGTTTGGTTCCTGGTATATTTAGTGTTACTTTAAATTTTCTTTTTACTGGTATTGTAAATGTTGGGAGCGAACGTAATTGAAGAAAATCAACAAATAACACAGAACAAATAACACAGATAGCAACAAAGATAGAATAAAAAATATTCGAAAAATGTTTTCAGTATTTATGTAAAAAAGGAATATATAATTCGTTTTAATTTGCTTCCATCTAGATTATAATTCTTTCGGACAACTTTTGCTTTTAAAACTTGATTTATTTTCCTATTGCTCAAATTACAGAAATCCCAAAAGTACTATATATAAACCGGTTTAGCAGATATTTTATTTCGATTTAAGAAATAGTTAATTAAGTCAATGCAAGCAAGCAAGCGTAAGAAAGCAACTTTCGAAATTAAGATTAAAACTTTAATAATGAAGATTTTTGTCAATAAAAGTACTCTACGTTATAAAGGTGAAAAATTTCAATCTAATTAAGGACGGCGATAAACATGATTTGCATTTACGACGCATTGAAGGCTGTCGAATTCAATGCGATTTCACGTGTTTTTTTTTTTTTTTTTTTGTTCGCCAGAAAAAATCTGTTTCTAAGTTGCACTTAAGTATAAATTAGATTTTTTAAATACTGTTTTATTAAAAAGGAATCGTAGCACTAAAAAAGATAGTCTGATAAAACAGATTTTACATTTAGCGGCGATTTTTTTTTACTTATTTTTTTTTTATCTGAAATTATTTCACGTGAAAATGTTTATAAAGTTTTGAATTTAAACAAATATGAAATCCAATTACAGCATATAATCTCATTAACTGAATGCGATGAAATCTATTTTTAAACTTTTGTTGCTATTTATTTATATTTTCTTAGATTGTTTAACATTTTTAGTTCAGTGGATTGAAAAAGTAACCAGATTAATACATCGAAAGAACACTTATAGAAATCGGTAAATAGCTGTAATTAAGTTAATTATATTAAGTAAACACAGTTAACATTTTACAGATCAGAGTTAAAAAAAAATCAAACTTCATTCATATTGATTTGAAAAAATTAACAGCTGTAAAAGGAAGATGTCTTAATGTTTTGGAAAAAAAATTACACTTCCAGCATGAAAGGGGGAACATACAGAGGATAAAAAAGGGTCGTTTTTGCATTTTTTTTAATGTACGCTGAAACATTCATGTACGATCCAACTCATGTATGAAAAATGTGTACTTGACTTTGAAAAATAGCTAAAAATACTAAAAATTATGCGCTATATTAAAATACTTTGAAAATTAAACTTTGTTGAATATCATAAATATCATCCTTTTTCTTCCCTTTTTAATGATTGATAATTGAGCACTAGAAAGCAAAATATCCCCCCCCCCCCTTAAAAACATCTATTAAAAACAAGAGCAAAGTGGTCCTTAAGGTAGCTTCGGAATTTCAGAATACTGCAATAAAGTTAATTTTTAATTAAGTTAATAGCGCATAACGGTAGAATCGAATAAGTGCACATGCTGCACAAGTGAAACAAATAACAATAATAATAACATACATGATAAAAATTGTCAAATCTTGTCAAATTTCATTTACATAGATTCGAGTGCTAATAACACATTTGAATAATAGGGAAATTTAAGACTTTGGTTTGCCTATTTGTCTATTGTTTGTATACACGTTACAACTTTTGCAAAAGTTCTCCGATCACTATGAAAAATATTAATCTTACATAATATGAAATTCATGTTATACATAATCTATCAGATAAAATCTATATATATTTCCTCATTATATGCGTACAGTATACCGACATTACATTTTAATCTGGATATAGTTTGAACTGCATTTTAAAGAAGTTGCATTTTTGTATTGAAAATATTAACGACTGTAATTTGTCAATCTATCTGTCTGAACGCTTTCACTGAGAAAAATGACACTTTCAAATCTGAGTAAGTCGATGTTTTCATTTTGTTATTAAACTTTTTGTTTCAAATATGACGACACAACGCTTTCAGTTCTGAAATACCAGAAATACTCAGACTATTGAAACATGGATATACTCAAAACTGAGCACATAGAGGTCAGTTCATACTCATTTTTGGAACATGGACATACTCAAAAATGATTCGAATCAGTTCAAGCTCATTTTTGAAACATGGAGATACTCAAAAATGAGCACATAGAAATCAGTTCATAATCATTTTTTAAACATGGACATACTCAAATAGGAGCACATGAAGTTTTATTCTGGAGTGTTTGCATGTTTACAGAAATGAGTATACACATGTAAACTTGAGTAATTTTGATTCGGAGCCATTTTGAGTATGCGACATACTCAGATTTGAGTATTTTTTGCTCAGTTTTGAAAATGTTGTTTTCAGAGTGTTGGAAATTGGTTTATGATTTTTTTTGCGTGTTTTTAAATATTAATTAAGGTTGTTTGAAAGATCATTAATTAAATTAACTTAAAACTGATTTGAAAATGATCAAGGCAATTAATGTAAAAGTGACATTTTTGATGGATTTTTCATATAATAATTAAAAATGTAGAAATTTTCAAAATATTAGAAAATTTCATGTATATTAATAAAAGAAAGTTGTTTGTCGGCGTGTGTGTCTGCTGGTGATGACTAGGCAAATTTACCGCACGTAGAGGTCTGAAAATTTGAATGAGGATAGACGAAGGAGAAGGTCCGAATGTACACGAGGCTGAGATTTTTTACTTTTTGATAATTAGCCGAGGTGTTAATTAAAAACCATAGTAAACATATAGCAAAATGGTGAGCCGCCGCTGATATCCGCACATTAAAAAAAATTAAACTGTGACATACATCATGTACGCTAATGGCGTCCGGTGCATGTAAAATCCGTCGTGGGTGTAAAGTCCTCCAAGTTCCCTGTGAATTACACCTCTGGGGGTGTGTAGTCAGGTGAAGGTCTCGTCACCAGATCAAGGTTCTAAATTACGAGACCAACTCGAGTAGTGGTGGCATGACATATGGGTAAGCGATGCAGCGTGGAGTTAGTAAATATCCCAGCATCTCATATCCGTCCAGCATGACTTTGGTACACTGTGCAGTGCTGAACCGTCTCATCCAAAATCAATTAGCAACCGGCCAACTAAGAAAAAGCAATTAGGGCAACAAGACGCAATGAAGCCACGTCGTCCTGTAGATTTATCAAACAAATCTTCGCCATACGGAGAGCAGGCGAATCCTCGCCTCGTTGCCAGGCATTAGCCCGTTAAGCTAGGCAAAAGCCTGGCAGGTAGGGGCCTGGTCAGCGGTCTAAAAAAAACTGTGATATACTGGAGGGGAGAGTAGGGTAAACCTCGTAGGTGCCTCAAACCGGGTGCCTTGTTTTCTCGTTCATGGATACGGCCTGCGGGCAGCACCCGTCCTAACTACACTCCTTAATGTCCCCTTCCGCTAGCAGTGTGCTGTAGGCTTTTGAAGAAGAGTTAATCTGTGTCCGTGCAGTGCTATTGTAAAGAAATTCACCTTAAAAGTTTTAATTTTTCACCGTCTTTTCTGCTCTTTAAATAAATCCAGACTGAGGTATAAGTAAACCACTGCTTTCTATAGCGTTCACACGATATGTTGATGCCAAGTAGAATGTATGTACGTCCAGTTATCCAGGAAAACGACCATGTAGATTTTTGGTCGTCTGTCGGGTCCAATGTTCACTGTTCAGTCTGTAAAGAGTGGGTACACGAGGAGTGCAGCGGATACGAGAAGTAAAATATGAGAAAGCTATTACATGACAACACTAAAAATTGCTTGAAAATATGAAAAAAAAGTTAGCGACCTTAAGCAATGTATATACGTGTTAAAGTTTGATTCAAAATTTATTACTACATAGCTTTTTGTTACTGGAAGTGTAAAAACTTAATTTCTGATTAGTACCCGGTTGTACCCTACCACCAAAATTCGGAGCTGTTTCAGATATTCCAAGAAAACTCCCTTTTTTCAAGTAGAGAAGAATTTTCCTGTGGCAACAGGTGTAGTTTTTCAGCAGCCCAGACGACCCCAAACACTTTTGTGGGGTGTTCCGATTTTTCCGCCCTTCTAGACTTTTGTTTCAACAAAGGAAAACGTTTAGGTACCCGGTTTCACCCTACTTGTCCTTATACTACTGAATGAAACGGATTTTTTTTTTTCTCAAGATTTTCATTAAATGTGTTTCATGCTACGGATATGTTTTTTTAACAGAAATACTGCAGAAAGCAGAAAATTTCATATTTAATTTAATTTAAATTATTTTTTTTTAGCCATCATTATCGTACCAGCAAGTTTTCCCACAATCTATAAAGCAAAAACATGTCTGAGAGTAACATTAACGTCATTTTGACCTATACATTTTGTTGTTACTGCATTTTTTTTAAACTTATCGACTTCGTACAATTTAAATTTTTACACTGTCGAATAGGGAAAAGGCGTGCTTTCAAATGCAATTTGTTTGAAAATTGTTTCTCCATTTACAATTTGTTTTAGAAATTTTAAAATAATTTTCAAGCATAATTAAAAAAAAAAAAAATCTGTCTCTTATCGCGTAAAGCCTGACAATAGAAGATTAACCCGTTTGCACTACAAATAATATGTATGTAAATAATTCAGCACTTGTTTCCGGCTAAAAATCATGCTAGAGAGTTACTCCACATATTATTAAAAACAACAACAACAACAAAACAAAACAATAAATTGAGTTACAGTTTTCTGACAAATTGTATTTAAAAGCACATTTTCCTCCCTATTCGACTACGTATAGATGTGCATATAGATTATTTTATTTATTTATTTATTTATGAAGTTTTAATTTGTTTTGGAATAGATAGTAAATACTTCAAATTTTGGAAATATATTTATTAAAATCCTACTGCGCGTTAAAATATTTTTAAAATAGTGAGTATCAATATGAGAAGTACGCGTGTAAATTTTGAGACGATGAAAATCGAATGTTATCTTTAAACTTCACTGAAAAAATAAAAAAAATACGCGATTTGTCGTAACTTTTGCTGATGTTTCATTCAATAATACCAAAGATCAGAGACTCAACTCATAACTTCACCATAATTACCTTTCTTCATTTCATATTACTGATTAATTATATGAGCAAAGTTTAATTTTTCTATAATTTGAAAAGTTGAAGTAAATGAAAATATTTAACTTTTGATTCGGTTAAAAGTAATATTTCTTATAAGAGTTAAACTAGCCATTGTAAGATTGATTTTTTATTGTAATTTTTTTTTTCTAGGTTTTTCTATATTCAATCTAACAATTCCTTTCGTCAAATTTCGACGAGTTCTAAATCATCCATATAATATTAATAATAATTCATAATTTCCTAATGTAAATTTTTCTGATTTTCATAAATATTGATTCTTTATTTAGCTCCTAGATGGCGCTTTCAATCATAATTCGAAAGACGTTAAAATCTGACCATGCGAAAGCTTTGATAAAGCTTATCAGAATGAAATTGAAACATTAAATTACAGCCTTAATTTAATTAATATTAATTAAAATATGAAAATACTCATAAAATGATAAATATTCATTATTACAGGATATTCATATATATTTTAAAGCAGAAGAAATAATGTATAATTTTTTTTTTTCTTTTCGCTCTTTTACCTATCTTGTGAAAGCGCAGCTAATTTTTAAAATTTCTTGTAAAAAAAAAAAAAAAAAAAACGATATAAATGAGATTTTGATGGGATTTTTTGACTAGAATGAAAAAAAAGAAAAAATACATATATTTTTTATATTTAGTTATCTATTTTTATCAACGAATTTAGTTGGTTTATTTGGTTTAGTTTTGCCCTAATCATATTTTTCGCACTTCCCCTCCTCCCATTTTTCTTGAGCAAGAGTAGAGTGTGCTAAAATTACGCGACTTTTTTTTTTTTTCTTTTAAATAAAACTCTATCTTCTCATTGGAAAACTTAGAGTAAAAAGAGAAATGACTATCGATAAGAGTATAACATTTTAATGTATAAATACAGTCGGAGCTCTATTTAACGAAGTCGCTAAATCCAACAAAAAGTTCGTTATATGGACAATTCGTTAAATAGAGATTCAGTTTTGTAAATATTTTAAACTACATAAATGCAATTTTTTAATTAATGAACACTAAATACAATATAAAAAAGTAAATAATTACAATTTTTAAAATAAATTATATCCATTTGTTTTAGTGATTTTATTCATAAACAAAAGAAAAAAAAGCATTTGTAGAAAAAAAAACAAGGATAGAACAACCCATTATTGTAGAGAAATACACTGTATTTTTAGTTTAAGAAAAAAATTTACATTTAAAAATTAATGAATTAATTTGTTATGAAATTACCGTATGTGTAAAATGTGTAAAAATAAAGAATAAGTTTGAAATGTCGAGAAATATTTTGAAAAATAGGGGTTTAAAAAAATGTAGATCACAGTAAAAAGTTCGTTAAATAGAAAATGAACTTCACTATTTGGAGGTTATTTTACAAGGAAATTCGTAAAAGTCTTTCGTTCCAAAGAAAAGTTCGTAAAATAGCGGAATTCGCAAAACGGGGGCTCGTTAAATAGAGGTCCGACTGTAATTAATTTTAAACAGGTATATAACTGTTTCAAAAACTCGTTGATAGTTTTTGAAAATGGAAAATAAAGGTCAGAAGTATTTTACTATAAATTACAAAAAATAAAATATTTTATGTTAGCTAACCAAGAGAGGTTGTAATTAATAAAGCCTGTAAAGGAGCTATAAATACTAGACACTTCATTAATACTGACCGTTCTGTATTAAACCTCAATGACATATAAAATATTTATGACAATCCGTGCATAATTGCGAGAGTTAGAGTACAGGCAGACGGCAGACAGACAGACAAGCCGAATTCATAAACATTTTTCAACTATGTTGGAAAGTGTTAAAAAATAATTTAAAACTGCTTTATTATCAGATTTTACGCATAAGCGAAGAGTGCTTAAAATGAATAAATATTTTTTACTTCTTAGCTTACTTTTATTTAAGATACTAGACCCGCGTTCTGACACACCGCAAACTCCAAAAATACGCTAATTTGATCAACTCTAAAACAATTACAGAAGAATGAATTATAATTAAACGACCAGTGGCGATCTGCTGTAATCGGATTAAGATTCATTTTCCTTTGACTGGGGGACTTTAAAGCCGAATGAACTGCTGTCGAAACAGAAAATAACTGTTTTCGTGATTGATTAAATAAGATCAATTAAATATTTGGAAATCAACTTGTGTAACGTGGCTAAGTAAACAATGTCGCTGCATCGGTGAATTTTATAACGATGCTATAAGAAAATGGGTTATGTCGCCATTATCCCGTCGACCGCTTTCCATAAAAGAAAAAACTGTCCCCAATATAAAGGTTTTAAAGCCAAAAGTGCATGACCGTGGCGTCGCATTCAATTGACATCAGATGTGTTACACATGTTCGTTATGTCATCGAGTGATTTTAATTCAACATTTATCTGTATTTTTAATGATAGTTTACCCATTGATTAGTTATTTCATTAATTTAAAAAATAATAACGACCTTAAAAGGCGCTCCATGATATTAAAAGAGAAAAAGCGTTGAAAAAATGTTGCTATGCATAGTTACACACAACAAATCCGTTTCAACTGACGTCATAAACACTTATCCACAAACCGATGGGGGATAATTAAGAAAAATATTGTAAATAAATAAATATTTAAGATTATATTTTTTCTCTTTTCATTAATGTATTATAAATTTTATTATTTAAAGTTACTGATAGTTGACATTTTAGTCAGAGGGCTTATAATTTCTTGTACTTTTTTTTTTTTTTTTTAGATTTCAATGGCAACATTCTTCCGTTTGTTTTTTGAGCGTTAAAATTTGGCGAATAGTTTGGCGATAGTTTATTTTAATGGAAAGTTGTCAACGGTATACTGGAGAAGTAACAAAAATTGTTTTCAGTAAGACGTTTTAAATATATCGTTTGTAATATGACGTAATTTTCACCAAAAATTTCTTCCTATTATTAAACGTAAAAATATGGTTTTTAATTGAAGGGAAAGCTTATTATTTACGCTGTTTTAAAATTCGCATCAATAGGTAAAAAATTTTGACGAAATAAATGAATCCCTCGTGTAAATATATTTTAAAATTAAAACTGTTCGGAAATATTGTTATTTGAGCACTAGCCGCCACTGGCGACCAGTTTGGTCTCCCTTAAATGTATGTTAAGCACTGTAACACGTTACTTTTATTCATAATTTATTTTTTTCCGTAATTCGCCAAACCGGAAGATTCTAATAGACAAATCAAAAACTTTTTCGATCATGGTAGCATTTCGCATATTTTTTGTTGTTATGTATTTCATCTTTCTTGACAAAAACCGCTTAACCAACTTAAGCATTTATGCTTCATATCCGTTTGCTTATCAGTTGCAATATGCTTGCTAATGAGGAGATTCTTAAACATATTAAGTAGTTTTCCGTAATTGGATCCATTGCCAAATGGCGTATTTTAGTTAATACGATTTGGTGCAATGAAGTCTATTTTGTGAAAGTCTTTAATGATATCCACCATTTACACTGAACCATATTGTTGCCAATATTTTTTTGTTTGTTTGTTTCTCGGTAACTTTGGCTGTAGACTTGATTACGGGAGAATCAAGAAGAAAATCTATCATTATTCTCATTTAAAACGTCTTGAATAATGTGACATAATCGGAGTGCATATTATAACACGTAATTTTCGAGTATGGTTTGGTGAAACATTGAACTTTTGGAAGCCAGTTTTGGTAATCACGTAAATATGTCACACCAACATTACCGCCTATAATTCTAATTACAGCAACCCGTTTTTTCTCTCTATATTGCAACTCTATAGTTAATATAGTGCCCCGGTGCGTCTACGACAGCTGTTCCATCACAACATTTGATTTCAAAATAAAAGTATCGTTTCTAATTTGCACACGTGAAAAATAAAAGCTGGTATTGGCGATTTTAAAAATTCTATTGGCGAGATTTGCGCCCAAATAACACAAAAGTACTTAATGATGTTATGTATTTTGTAAATGTATATTAAATTACTGTTTTGAAAGCGATTGGTCATTAATAATGGTAAATATGATTGGTGATTAACAATCATTTTCGATGGTCTCTCTTCCTTTCACGTATATTACATAAATACCAAATTAACTGACAATTTGTTTCGAAATTTGATTCATTAAATATCATTACATGAGTTGTATTTGTTTACATTCAGCTTACATCAAGAAAAGATAAAGAATGAAGTTGAGTTGTATTGCACATAATTATGGTAAACTTTGATTGTGTCACTGGTACGAATTATTTTTTTGACACCAGGCAGCGCTCCAAAAAAAAATTCCTGGAAAACTAACTTTACGAACGATTATCTCCATGGTTTAATGGTTTAATATTTTAAACCTTCACGACGAATGAATCTTTTTTTTTTGTTTACTTTCATGGATAGAGAATTTGAACTGCGAAGCTAATTTCAACTGAAGTTATTGGAGAATATATACATAATTGAACGTAAGTCATCTCTCAAATATTAATTTATTTTGAACGATCTTTCTAAAAATGTCACATTTATGAAGTTTTATTCGCAAAAATAATTTTTAATAAAAATGGCCGCCTGGCATATGAAAAAGTGAAACGGACATTCCGGAACTGTTGATGACAGTCACATGACTTACGGTTTTATTATAGAGATTTTAAATATGGCGTAAGTTTCTCCATTTAATGCTTCGAACGTGTAAGAATTTAATTATTGTTTTCAAGTTTTAATTCTCTTTTTAATATTCACGTGCAATTACATTTTTTGAAGACATAATTTTCTCCTTTTACTGCTTTTAATACGTGATCATTTAATTATTATTTTAAAGTTTTATTTCTGTTTTTAATAGTCATGTGTGAGTACATTTTTTAACTGGAAGGGAATATTATTATGTGCGCCATTTTATAAATTGGTGAAAATTTAAATAATGGACTTTTTCTAAATATAAAATAACTCTCAATTAAAAGGATGAATTTTGAATAAGAAATTGAAAACAACCCTAAAAAAATTAGTCAACGAAAAAAAAAATAATAATTGCACTCTGCACACTGCAAGCTTATCAAGTATATCCTTTCAAATTAGTATTAAATTTCTATGCATAGTTTTTGTTCCTATAAAACTTTTTTAAGAGAACTATTTTGAGCGACTTTAATATTAAATATCTCTTAAAACAATTCTTCGATTTAAAAAAATGTCTACTTCAGCGTGTTTATCGAACATTTCTCTATAAAACTACCAACTTTCATATTTTTATATGCAACAGGTTTCTGAATATTGGTCCAGAAAGTCCTCAGGGCACAAAAACTTCATTGACAGCGGCGGCTACTTTTGTTTAAATATAGAGAGATTCTTCAAATCTCTCCGTTCCCCCCCGATTTTGTACGAATATTTGCGTTATAAAAGGTACTCGTTCTTCAAAGGAATGGGGGTAGATAAGACTTCAAAACTGGTCCATTTCAATGCTGAGTATAAAAGTTTCTTATACTCATTTCTTATATTAAAAAAAATATTATAATTTTCTAAATGGCTTATTATATCTATTAAACGTTATATTACACTAGCTGATCTTCCCGACGTTGCCCAGTCCCGTCAAAAAATAGCACGAAACGCATTGAAACTTCATTCCTTTTTATAATGTGGAAAAATCGCAGCGAATCGCGAGAAAATGCTATAAGTCACGAAAATGTTTTTCAAAAGTCGCAGAGGACAAAGTTTAGTATATTGGGCTAAAAGATTAAAAGAGGATTTATTTTATGAACGTTGAAAAATCGCTACGAAAAAAGAAAAAACTGTAAAAATCGCATAAAAAATTCGCGAAAAATTAAAAAAGCTCTGTATGAATGCCATATAGACTTTACTGAAAAGAGGACAGAATTTACAATATTGCGCTAAGAGATTAAAATCGGATTGTTTTACTAATGTAAGTTAAATCGCTGAGAAGCTATAAAAAAAATCCGCTGAAAATCTCATAAAAATTGCTAAAAATACAAAACTCACAGAAGACAAAATTTACTACAGTGGACTAAAGCATTGTAACCGGAATTCTTCCCCGAACGCAAAAAATCGACGCGAAATGCTAAAAAACGCTAAAAATCGCATTGAAAATCGCTGAAGACTAAATGTACTATATTGGGCTAAAAGTTATGAAACCGAGTTCCAGTTGAATGAGCCAATTCCCTTTGAACTCGGTCTCTTAGATCTCAAGAAAAGAATGCAACTTTACTGTTCGAAAATGGTAGTAATTGAAGTCTATATTTAAGAACATATATTTTTACGTAAATGTAACTAAAGGGGGGAGTTGAATGAAACAATACCCGTTGAAATCAGGCCCATAGAATCCGAGAAAATAATGTGACGTTACTGTTCGAAAATGGCGGTAACTGAAATCTATACTTAAAAAACATACTTTTAAACGCAAAAAAAGGGGGAGAATTGAATGAACCAATTCCTGTTGTAATCGAGTCCATAGAACCAAAGAAAAGAATGCGATGTTACTGTTCGATAATGGTGGTAACTGAAGTCTATATTTTGGAAAATATATTTTTAACGTAAGTAAAAGGGGTGAATCTAAAATGGCCGCCAGTTGTCTTCCCTTCCCTCCTCAAATTCAAATCTCTATCTTAAAAAGCTATCTCAATTTTCGCTCATTAGCAAAAATTTGCAAGTATTTCCTTTCATTTTCGCAAAGTAAATGGAGGGATCGGAAGGGAAACATATCTTTTTGTAGTTCAGTTTTTAATGAAAACCGATCCCTATATGGCTCTTTCTCGGATTTTCTCGAACTGATGCAGTCAGATTTCTGCAGATTTTAGCAAAAATTAAGAAAAATTATCAGCCGATTTTTATTGAAATTGAATATTCGGATATATAAAATTTTCTGCGTATGTATGGAGAGTTTCAAATTAATACCTCAAATAGCTTTCTTAATTTTTGCTAATTAGTGAAAATTATCAAATTCATTCATTTCCGATTGCAAATCAAGAGCAGGTGTGCATTTCTTCCGTTTTGTTTTCTTCCATTCTTTCCGTTTTGAAAAAAAAGATGACTTTTTTTAAATGAGTTTTTTTACTGAGTTTTTAATTAATATCTTGGCTAATTGAGGTCCAATTACTTCGAAAATTGAAACTCCGGACTTTCGAAAGTTTTCTGCGTAGATAGTACCTTGAGCGCACCTCAACTCCTCTGCTACGTGAAGCCTTTCCCTGCAAAAGGTGAAAAACGCTGAAAATCGCATAAAAAATATAGTAAAAAAAATCAGGCTTCGAAGTGCAAAACTATATACATAGAAATACCTTCTTACAAAATTTTGTAGCTCTGTGTGCAGCGGTCTCTTCAGAACACAATAGACAGACACACACACACAGACGCACAGACGCACACACATACACACTAACTTCTATCTTTATTATATTTATGTAGCTAGATTTAGGTTCCTTGCAGTTGTTATACAGATCACTTTTGATGTTCAAACACGGTTATTTTTTACATTTTTACTATTTTTAAAAAAAAACTTTTATTCTATTTATTTTTTACAGAACGAAAGAAAGGTACCGTTTACATTTTCATATATGTTTATGTTGGGGTCATAAGGATTTATAAAACATTAAAGTAAATGAGTTAAAAATTATTATTAATAGTAGTACATTTATTATTATTTGTAAAATAATGAATTTTTCTTCGGTATACTTATCATAATTTCTAGCCGTTATGTATCTTTAAAATATATTTTAATGTTTTCTTATAGATTTGAATATCTTTTCAAATTGAGAATTAAATAAAATATTTTTTCTTTCATAAGTAATGAATTAATTTGTGATTTCAACATCCCTCCTTCCCAGTTACCCGTTTTCTATCCATTTGTAGATATAATTATAAGAACCAAGTCTAGATGACTATTATATCGTGCTTATTCTCTTGGGAAAAGCAACACAGTATGCGTTGAAAAGCTAATTTACTATTTGGAAATCTTTTGAATCTCGACAGTTTAGGTTGATTGACGAAAGCAATTATAAGAGATTATTTGTTAAATAAAACAGCATGTTAAATTAGAGAAAACTTATCAACTAGAAGTTTAATCAAGATGAAATTGGATATAACAAGGCTTCTGCAAGAATGAATTCTGTATGATACTGTTATTCTTGTCATCTTATTTGAACGAGCGTGTCCTTGAGGAATTTCATTATCTCCCGTAAGGAGATTTAACACTTAAGATCACATTATATTTGGTTTTTGATTTTAGTATATTCGAGAGTCAGTAGCTGTTATTAACTAATCTAGCACGTCTAAATTGTGGCATAAGAAATTTTATTTAGTAATTTTTATTACTGAAATATTATCGGATCATAAATGAATAAATGAATTTCCGTTTTTAAATGCAGTAGCCTGTGAGGTTTCCCCACACTGTTTTAATGATTCGCAATCGGCCCTGCTTCTTCCGTTCCCCCCCCCCCCCTAATTGCTTTGTTTGAATCTCGGTCGTTTTGTTTTTCGACATATCTTTTAAAGTTTGTCTGATTTCATTTTGGAAATCCCGTTTTTTAAAAAAAATAACTTCTGATCGTTCGGGTCAAGTCAGCTGAGTTTCTTCGTTCGTTCGTTGAGGTGAAACCAATGACTTGCTGAAGAATTTTGCTTTTTTAAAGTTTTATAACGAAGATGGTAGGTCACGATTCCTTCATATTTAAGGCTCCGGGTTTGTTAAAATTGATTCTACTCTTATATATACACATATATATAATTGGCCAAGAGAAAAACCCTTCCTGATATTTATATGATGGCAATAAAGAAGTTTTATTTTTAAAAAATAAAAAGGATGTCATCTTTGTTTCCATTTCCATTTATTTTTTCAAGAAGAGTGGTGAGAAATTTAATATATATATAAAACATATAGCATTGTCTAATAATTATATCCATCCTCTTCTTATATTTCTCCATGGATTCACCATTAAATATTCATTTCATTTTACCAGTTTGGGTATTAAATATGCATAAAAAGTATAAAATCGGAAAACAATACTATGGAAAATGGGCGTGGCTTGCTGAAAAAAAATATATATAAAGCAAGAAAATTATAAAATTTCCCTTAAAAACTTATAAAATCAAAAATGCTATTACGGTGGGCTGAGGTTAGACTCCTAAAAAGGTTAAACAAAAAGGGGTTTTATGCATTTAATACAATAATTTATTATACTATATTATACATAGTGATTCCTCATGCATGGCTATATTTTTACCCCCTTAATTTATTACTTATTTAATATTAATTTTAATTAGATAATCATCTCTTATTTAATCTTTTTATCTACATATTTTTTAATATTATGTTTTTTACCTATTCCAGTTTTAGTAAAATTACCTACATTTTTCTATGAATATTATTTATTACCATTACGTATTTTGTTTACTGCATTATTATCCCCTTTAATATTATATCTTAAATAATAACTAAATCTTTAGTATACTGCTCCTCTGTCTGGGGACAGGTGTTTTTTTTCTTATATTTCCATGAGATGAATAAGCAAAACTTTTTGCAGAGTGTGGGATAATGTATTGTGGTTTTTTTAAAAAAATCTGGTTGAATAATTACTACACATTGTTTTTTATTTTGCTGGTGAGTTGTAAGTTACTATTTTTTGGTTTTTTTAATTGTTGCTTATGGATAATTAATTACTTTTTGGATTTCTTTTTGTTTTAATATGTCTTGGGTTTCATTTTGATATGTTATAAAGGGCATAATATTGTCATTTTTAGGCTTAATGCTGACAATATTTGTGGAAATAACATATATTTACTATGAATTATACTTATGATGCACCTCTGATGAATACCTAAGTTATTTATAACATTTGATAGATTTTCATCTGTTTGCGTTTAATTTTGTAGCATCATTTCATTTGAATATTATACTGTCTCTTTCTTAGTTTTTCACACATGTGATTTCATTTTAACTATATATATATATATATATATATATATATATATATATACACATAAAGTAGACCATATTATACAAGCATATTTGGCAGAATCAAACCAGAACAACATAACTAAACCAAAAAACGTGGTTCTTTACGGCTATAGCGCTTATCTCATAAATGCTATTGTTTTGAAATTTTATTTGGCTTATATACACTGGTGAAAACAATTAAAGGGACAATTGGTTTTTTAGCAATAAAAATAAAACTAACAAAGCAAATAAAACAAAACTTGACCAAAATATCATCCGATATAAGACCAATATATGGGAAAACAAAAATGGACACAACCTGAACCCTAAATAAGGAAACTGGTCACGTGTCCAGCACAGCAGCTGACCGACACCCTGTCAGTCATAGAAGAACATGTCTAATAGGGTGTGTAATTGCCTGTAACAGTTACACAACTCTCGCATCGGCGTTTCATACTGTTCACCAGGGTTCTTATCAATCCCTGTGGAAACCACATCCACTCTTGCACCAAAGCACCCTTGAGCTCATTGGTGGACGTTAGAGCTGGTCTTCGAGCTGCAATTGATCGTCCAAGGGCGTCCCATAAGTGTTCGATGTGATTAAGGTCAGGGGACATCGCAGGCTACTCCATTCGTTGAATATCCTCCGATTCGAAGTAATCGTCCACCAACTGAGCCCTATGTGGACGGGCGTTATCGTCCATAAAAACGAAATTTGGTCCTTAAGTCTCACATAAGGTGAAAGGATCTCGTCCCTATACCGCTGACCTGTTAGAGTACCTCTATCGAACACAATAAGGTCGGTACGCCCGTCTGCCATGATGCCTGCCCAGACCATTAGACCACCTGCGCCATAGTGATCCTTTTCGACAATGTTAGAGAATTGATATCGACTCCCCGGTTCTCTCCAGATGAGAACACGTCTCGAGTCGCTGTTCAGACTGAATCACAGCTCATCACTGAAGAGAACTCGCCCCCAACTATCCTCTGTCCAAGAGAGGTGACCTCAGCACCATGCTAGACGGGCTTTTTTGTGGTTCACAGTCAAAGGGATGCAGACGGCAGGGCGCCTAGCATACAGGCCACCTGCATTAAGTCTCTGCGTGACTGTTATCCATGAAATGAATGTTCCTGTTGCATTATACAGGTGACAAGGCAGTTGTGTCGCTGTCGCGGATCTATCAATTTTGGCTAGAAGTCTCAAATAACAGTCTGCAACCGGCGTTGTTGCCCTTTTGCGGCATTGGATAGGTCGTCGGACCACTGTTCCTATCTCTGTGAACTGTTTCCACAGAGAGGATACCATATTTCTTGGAACCCCGACGTCCTTACAACAAGTAGCCTGTGATTGGCCAGCCTCGAGTTTTCCAACTATCCGTCATCTTGTGGCATCATCTCGACAATGACAACTAGCCATACTAACGATGGGTAAACAAAGAAATTCAAAAAACAAGGATTCGGTTATTCTACGATGTTTCAAAACGTCCTTACGCTACAAGCTTCGGTGAGAAAATCAGGTACCTCTACACGAATGCGATCACAGCGCCACTTCTTTATGACGACACAGACCACCGCATCGCAGGTGTGTCCGCAAAGAGCTTAACTATCATCTGATACCTTATTTGCTTTTAGGCATAACTTATTTTGTCTTGTTTTTAAAAAAAAAAACTGTTTGTCCCTTTAATTGTTTTCACCAGTGTATATACGAAAAGCGTTCTAAATTGCGATTTCTGTGGAAATGATAAGGATAGAAACTTGAAATTTGACATGAGTGCTCTTTTAAGACGCAAATGAACGCACAGAAAAGTATTTTATATATAGGGTGAACCAAAAGTCTTGCCCTGATTATAAATATTTTTTGTGCTCAAACTATTATAATTAAACATATGTTTGTTTGGATACATTGTAAGTATTGTCATAATTTTTTTTATAAGACCACGTACCTCAATAAATTTCAACGTGTGCTCCCATAGTAGCTCGGAGAATGTCTAAGCGGTATTCTAGTTCCCAACAAGTTTTCTGTAAAATGTCTTCTGTTACAGTACACACAGCAGCTTGTAACGTAGTCTTCAGTTCTTCTACGTTAGCAATTGGTGTGGCAAAGACTCTGTCTTTGATATAACACCAAAAGAAAAAATCCAGAGGAGTAATATCTGGAGAGCGCGAAGGCCAGGGTGTTAGTCCATCCCTTCCAATCCAATTCGCGCCATCTATTGCACAAAAAAAACTACTAAAACTGACCTATCCAATGATACAAGTTACATTTTTATACAAACGGTTATTTTGTAATGAATTATTATAATCAGAGGAAGACTTTTGGTTCACCCTGTATATAGATTTCTCGAAATTCTATACAAACTCTGAATATATCTTCACCGTTTATTACTTTGCACATACCGGGAAACAAGAAGAAAGAACGATATAACCGAGAGAACTGAAAAAATTAAAAATGATAATGTTATGGTGGACCAAGTTAATGGTGGATATGTTTCACCAAAACATTAGTTTACATGCACATTACAATTTTTTTAAGAAAATTACCGATAGAGGTATTTTTATATAAAAAAACAACAACTTATAGATAAAACCACTTGAAAAGTGCGTTTAAGAGAAATATTATTCTTTTCCAGAAAACACGAAAAGAAGCGATATGTTTCACCAAAACATTAGTTTACATGCACATTACAATTTTTTAAAGAAATTACCGATAGAGGTATTTTTATATAAAAAAACAACAACTTATAGATAAAACCACTTGAAAAGTGCGTTTAAGAGAAATATTATTCTTTTCCAGAAAACACGAAAAGAAGCGATACATCGGAATGATATATATAAAGAGGCAGTACATAACTAAGGGCTTTCTGTATGTTTATCTACTGTCATAATTAAATAAATAATCTCTAAAAGTTAAAGTTTCTTTAAAAAAATATTAACTTTTTCTCATGGTTTTACGATTTTTTTAAAGAAAAGAAATAACTGAAAATATTTTTCTTTTATACTGATGAACTTATTTGTGAAGAGCATTTTTCCCCTCCTTTAGTTGCCAGTTTTCTTTCCACATGTAGGTAATTATTTAAGAAACAAGCTTAGATTCCCATTAATTTGTGCTTATTTCTCTTGGGAGAAAGTATTTTAAGCTTTGAAAAGCTAATTAACTATTTTCGAAATCTTTTGAATCTCGACGGTTTAGGTTGATTGACGAAAGCAATTATATGAGGAGATTTGTTAAATAACGCTTTTTGAAAACAGTGTGATAAATTAGAGCAAGCTTATCAACTAGAAGTTTAATCGAGATGAAACGGGATATAACAAGGCTTCTGCAAGAATGAATTCTGGATGATACTGTTATTCTTGTCATCTTATTTGAACGAGCGTGTCCTTAAGGAATTTCATTATCTCCCGGAAGAAGATTTAACACTTAAGATCACATTATATTTGGTTTTTGATTTAAGTATATTCGAGAGTCAGTAGCTGTTATTAACTAATCCAGCACGTCAAATTTGTGGCACATAAAATTTAATTTAATAACATTTACTATTGAAATATTATGGGATTCTACGGGAATAAATGAATTTAAATTATAAAATACGTATATAGACTATAGTATTGAAGAGAGATGACTAAATTTTATCTGCAATTTTAATAGAGTAATAAGTAATTAATATGAGAAAAAGATTCTTTATCTTCATTATTTTTAAAGTTATGACCAAAATATGGTTTCAGCTTAGAGTGACACATCTTGAATTTTTGGCTTAAAAAATGGAATGCGACCACAGGTTTCTTTCTGAATTTGTTTGTCTTTCCGTTTACCTCACTCGTAATCTATACTAATATTATAAAGGAATAAATTTTGTTTGTTTGTTTGTTTGTAGGGGGTATTCTCTGGAACTACCGAAAAGATTTCAAAATTAATGATGGCAAATTGACGGTGACTGTTCTTGCCCCAACACAGGCTGTATTTTTATGTTGGTGCCACTATATACCCAAGGGGGTGCAGGAGCGAAAAACATTCTAAAATTGCGATTTTTGTGGTACTGAAGGATCTAAAAATTTGTAATTTGGCAGGGTAGTTACTTATAAGATATAAAATGTTCTCTAAGGACGGTTTCTAAAAAAAAAAAAAAAATCTAAATTTAAAAGGTGGAAATGCCCGAAAAACTTTCTAAAAACGTTCTAAATTACGATTTCTATGGAAATGTTAAGGATAGAAATTTGAAATTTGACATGACTGCTCTTTTAAGACGCAAATGCATGCACAGAAGAGTATTTTAAAACATTCAAAAATTTAAAGGGTGCAGGAGAAAAAAAAATTCTAAATTATAATTTTTGTAAGACTGAAGGGACTAGAAGCTAGAAATTTGGCATGGCGATTACTTTTAAGATACAAATGCATGCTACGAATAGTTTCTAAAAAAAAATGAAATTTAAAAAGATAAAGTGAGAAGAAATCGTTCTAAATTACGATTTCTATAGAATTGTTAAGGATAGAAACTGGAAATGTGACATAGCTGTTATTTTAAGTCTTTAATTATTGCACAGAGCAGTTTTAAAGAAAATTCGAAATTTAAAAGGGTGAAATGCGCGAACAGTATTCTAGAAACGTTCTAAGTTATGATTTCTGTGGAATTGTTAAAGATAAAAACTTGAAATTTGACATGACTACTACCTTTAAGATGCAAATACACGCACAAAACAGTTTTTTAAATTTTCGAAAATTAAAAAGATGTAGGAGAAAAAAACTTTTTAAACTTACTATTTTTGCGATACTGACGGGAGTAGAAACGTGAAATTTAGCATGGCGCAGTTACTTTTAAGATACAAATGATCATTAAGAATGGTTTCTAATAAAATAAGAAATTTAAAAGGGTGAAATGAGCTGGAAACGTTCTAAAAATGTTCTATATTACGATTTCTATGGAATTTTACACAATATTTGTTATTTAATATATTCCACATCCATTTCAAAGGCACACAAATACCACTTGGTATATTTCAACAACTACGTATGCAAAGTCGCGGTTTTGCTAGTGTGAAGTATTTCATCATGATACTTTCGACAGTTTCGCGTATTATAAACTTGTTTCTAATTCATCCATTATTGGAAATCTACTGTAACGCCACTTTACCCCAATAGCAAATTTAAAATTCTTAGATTTAAGAACATTTTTTAGATATTTAAACTGTATATAGACGGACAGGTCGTCAGACAGATTAATTACATAGATCTTGCGTAGCGTTGTTTTGTGTAATAGTGTAATAGCTTAATTGATTTTTTTGCAAAAGTAATGAATTGCTAATTTGTAGCTAGCTTTGTCACCGCCTCTTGTCTGGGAAAAAGTAGTCCTGGGATATGCAGTCTTGATAAGTGAGGAAAATACTATGGATTTTGATAAAACAATCTACTTTTTACTTTCTTCTAGCTTTACAAGAAGAAAGTATGGGATTCATGAAAATTTTCGACTTCCGGTTTTCGACGGATTTATACGTTTTAGAAGGTCCTGAACACGATTTGACTGTTTTTAGAAAACGTCTGTCTGTGAGTCTGTGACTCTGTCTGTATGTGAAAAAAAAATTTGTGGGCGTTCTATCTCAAGAACTAATGTACAGAATTTCATCAAACTTCAGATTCTGTTAGACCTTGACATAAATAGATGCTGCTTACGTTTTGATGTAAAGAGCTCAACAGGTGGCGGTGCTATGTTACTTTTTTCATTATTATCACGATAATTATATCTCAAGAGCTAATGCACGGATTTTCATCAAACTTCAGATTCAGTTAGACGTTGACATAAGTTATTGTTGATTAGGTTTTGGTCTAAATCTCCCAACAGGTCGAATTGCTATGCTACATTTTACATAATTTACACGATTTTAGCAATAGTCATATCTGAAGCACTAATGCACGGAATTTAATAAAACTTTAGATTCAGTTAGACCTTGATATAAATTGGTGCTGATTCTTTTTAGTGTATGCGAAATCTGTTTGAGATAAAACAAAGTTTTGGGATTGGCACATCCGACTAGTTTATATTATGCTTAAGATATTGTCCTGTATGTTTACTAATCGAAAGTTCAAAAGTTTCTTATCAAAATGTTTCAATTACAGATGATTTAGTACGTGAACAAAAGAAGGAAATGTTGAAGTGTTGGTAATGTTTGAATAGGATTTTCGCCAAATTAATGCATCATCACAAAGTTTGCAATACATTTAATTATATACTTTCAGTGCCAAAATTGGCCAAATGTTAAAAAGATAAGCAGTCATTTGGTGGCTTTTGGTCTTAATCCAGATTTTTTTCGAACACAGTCTCGAATGACAGACGGACATTTGGTAAAATTGAAATCCTCTGTATTTTTTAAGGAAGGAGCTTAATGCAAAATAACTAATGAGAAAATGTTTTACTATAACATGAATTTGACCATGGTTGAAGCTTATTCTGAAGATGTGAACAAAATTCGTTCGTGGGAAGTGAGTTTAAAAAGCGTCCGAAAAGTTAGATAAAGACATAGTTATATATATCAATAAGCATCATATGTTAAATAAAAGTCATAGAAAAAGTGTAATGCATCTGAATTTTTTCGTATAGCTCTGTAAAAAAACTCTAAATGTACATCCCATATTTTAAATGGAGAAATGCTGTAATAAGCCCCAGTAACATATACAAATTTTGTAGAGTTTTAAATAACACAATGGCGTAATAACATAAAACATTTTATGTGATTACTGTCCATACAGGATAGTGTAATCGATTATTTTGTGCGTCCCTGTAAAATAACTATAATCTCTATCTATCTATTATTTTTATCTGTTTGTCTGTCTGTCTATGTATCTATCTATGTATCTATATGTCTATCTGTATTTTTATCTGTCAGTCTGCCTTTCTACTTATATGTCTGTCTGCCTTTCTACTTATATGTCTGTCTGCCTCTCTGTCTGTCTGTCTATTTATTTGCCTGCTTGCTTGCATGTCTATATATGTCTGTCTGTTTGTCTGTTTATCCAACTATCGGTCTGTCTGTCTATCTGTCTCTATGTCAGTATATCTATCTGTCTCTCTGTCAGTCCATCTATCTATCTATTTGTCTGTGTGATCGTTCTATATCTGTTTATTTGTGTTATTATCTCTCGATCTGTCTCTGTATTTATCTGCCTGTCTGTTTATTTATATATCTATTTACCTATCTATCTATCTACCTCTTGATCTATCTGTCAGTTTGCTCTCTCTCTGTCTGTTTGCCTGTCTATGTATCGATCTGTTTATCTGTCTATCTATTTATTTGCTTGCTTGCTTGCCTCTCTATATCTATCTGTCTGTTTGTCTGTTTATCCAACTATCGATCTGTCTTTCTATCTGTCTCTACGTCAGTATATCTATCTGTCTCTCTGTTAGTCCATCTATCTATCTGTCTGTGTGTTCGTTTCTCTATCTGTCTATTTGTGTGATTATCTCTCGATCTGTTTAGCAAAATTTTACTGCAAACCGCGAATTTAAGCGTTTCATAAATTCGTTTTAAATAATAGTTCATATATTCGCTTCATAAAATCGTTACACATTTTTTTTTCACAAAATCATTTCATTAGGATTATATATATATATATATATATATATATATATATATAATCTTGACTAAAACCTTCCGTTATACCGACCTCCTATGGCAGCAACCTCTTCCTGTAGATCAGAGCGGCCCTTACATAAAAAAAATCTTAATTATTACATTTCCATTTAAGCTATTCAAAAGGCTTTTGATATATTCATATTCAATGCCATATGATATATTCATATTCAATTTTGATATATTTAAAAAAAATCAGTTAAGATATAATATTTTAAAATTTTCCAGCTGCCCAGTATTATTTATCATCTTTTTTTTTTCTTTTCAGAAAGAAGAAAGTTTCTTTTTTGTGAAGGATCGTGTATTTTTTTTCCAAAATATTAAAAATATTCAATTAAATTTAATGTGCCAGGGGAGTTTTTTTTTTGGATGTTAAGTAAACTGAAAAACTTTTCATACGCAGTGAAGGGCAAAAACCATTGGTTATTCCTAAGTTATTTGAGCGGAATAGCTTTTATGAATTTTAATATCATCAAGCAAATATCTTTATTAATGTCACGTAGTTAAAAATGCATATAAATTTACGAATTACGAATTATTAATAAAAATGTCATCTTTATGATAGCTTAGTATAGTTAGAATTTCTATGTCTCAGTTTAATAAAAAATATTTCATATTTAAAAAAAAAAAAAATAGAAAAGTACTGCGTATAGACTTAGTGCTGAAATAATAAATGTTATAGCACTCACTGAGCAAGAGTAACCTGAGCTAGAAGATTATCTATTTCTTTCTTAAGAATTTCTTTCTTAGCAGGAGTCATCCGATAAGGTGGCACAGCAATAGGAGCACTATCACCTGTATTGATACGATGCTCTACATACGGGGTTGTCTCTCCCCCTGGTTGAAAGCATTTTTCATACCTTTTTAGAAGACCATTCAGTTTTTCTCTTTCGTCAGAAGTTAAATTTTTTCCTTCATCTTCACGTAAGGCGTATGGACTGACTTCGACCGCACCAGCTGATGAATTATTTTCTTCAACGTATTCATCTACAAAATGAAACTTTTTCTGAGGTTTATTACTGAAATACCACGTTTTGTTGGCAGTATCTAACACCATGTTAGCATTGTGCAAAAAATCCATTCCTAAAAGCGTTCTATTACCCTTAGCATTTGGTAATACAATGAACTCCGTTTTGAAGACTCGACCTTCAATCTCTACTGGAACTGTAGCAGACAAAGGCTACTGTAATTCCGTCAGCCAACGTGATATCATGAGTATGAGGTTTCAGAGCAACACCAGTTTTTAAAAATAGCTCATACATACGTTCTCCCGCAATGGAACGATTCGCTCCCGTATCTGCACAGACCAACACTTTCTTATTGCAGATCGTGATAGGCACATTTGGAGCTGAAACTGTTGCGGTATTTAAACTATACAACTTAAGACGATGTGCTTGCACATTTTCTTTTTAACCGAAGGGGTACAATCTGGGCATTTCTTCTTTATAAATCCCACTTTATCACATCCATAGCAAACAATATCGGATTCTAAGCGTCGATTACCAAACTTAGGAGGAGATCTGTCCTCTTTTGGAGGCTTACTCTGCTTCCAATTATTATCTCGACGAGAAAACTCTTTTTTCACTTGGGGTACAACCGGATCTCTTTTTGGGAACGTACTTCGTATAATTTCATAGGCATCTAGTTTTTCGGCGAGGTCGACTGGCGAGTTTAAATTTTCCCACTCATCTAACATATGCTGTTTGCATTCAACAGGCACGCGCCTTTTCATTTGATCAGCTATGATCAGATCCTGTAGTGCTTCAAAAGACGTTACAGTTAACTCTTTAAGCCAATTTTCAAAATAATCTCGAAGTTCGAAGTAATAATCTCGCCAAGAAATTTCTTTTACCTTGCGATGAGCAAAGAACAACTGTCTGAACTTTTCGGCACTAATTTTAAACCGTTTTAGAAGTAAATCTTTAACATGCGAAAAATTCGAAGCGTTTTCTTCCGATTCACGAGCGATAAGCGTAGAAATAGAAGATGGGACAACACTGAGTAAATACGATACCCACAGATGCTCAGGTACCTTAGAGAGCTTTAACTGGCGTTCCAGAAGAACCAAAAACAATGTTAAATCATCTGTTTCTGGCCTGAATGTAGGCAACAACCTTTGGACATCTATCTTACTTTCCGCGTGAGATACTATCCCTGTCGCATTATCACCTAGCACTCCACCGGAAGCACTCTGGCTCTGAACCTGTAGCTTGAGCTTCTCAAGCTCAAAATTCATCTCAAGCTTTTTAAACTCCATCTCTTCCGCCCTACGCTTCTCTTCTAATTCCAGCTTATGCTGCTCTAACTCGGCTTCTTTTTGTTTATCCTCTAATTCTCGCCTACGTTGTTCTTCTTCCCGAGTTGCAATTTGATTCCTGACTAATGAATTCACAAAATCAACATCGAACTAGGGGGAGGATTTGATTTTTTCCCGCAATGTAACAACGGTCATAGTGGTTTGCACATCTAAATTCATTTCTAACGCAACCTGGAACAAATCCTCTTTGCGAGCTCTATTAAGTTCAGACATTTTTAATTTTAGCAAAACAACTAGCCGAAAACCCTATAAATGCCAAAAATTTCGTTTAAACCGTACCCCAAACGTGAGTTTTGCCGTTACAAATCATATAAACTTTTAATAAAACAAAACAGTGAGTTTTAACCATAATATAAACTATTACTACAAAACAGAACAAACATTAAAAATAAACTGGATTTCATAACGCGACACATTCAAAACAATATTTCGAATGAAATAAACTGCAACTGAATAGTTGTCACTTAAGTAATATTCTAAATGAAAACGAAACACATAACTGAATAATTGTCACTTAAATAATATTCTAAATGAAATCAAAACACATAACTGAATAATTAAATTGTTCCTTAAATAATATTCTAAACGAAATCAAAACACATAACGGAATAATTAAATTCTCAACCAATATTATTTTTAAATTACTAAGACAGCTTAATATCTGTTTTGTTCAGTACAATTAAAAAAAAAACTTTCTACCTTAAAAAAATCAAAACAACAAAACTTGCATAACTTACTCATTCAGTTTTAAATTCCACAATAATGCTTCTTTTCTCAATCGAGAACTCAGAATTAAATACTTACGTCCAATATTAAATAAGAACAAACATTTATATCGAAACTGTACTCAGTTATTTCAAAATCAATAATAAAAGAAAAACAAAAAGTAATCAACTCTTTTAAAACTAATAATAAAAGAAAAACAAAACATCTTTATGATAACGGCGATAAAATTACGAATACTTTATATTAATTTGACCTGAAACCAATAATATAATCATTTTACTTGAAACTGATAATATAATAATTTTACTTGAAACTGATATCAGTTTTACTTTCTTTTTTCTTTTTTTTTTTTTTTTTTTTTTCTGAATCAATAAAATTTATTTATTTCAACAGTCACGATAAGCATTCAAAAATAAAATCAAAAGTAAGGGAAGGGGGGAAGGGGAAATAATGTAAGAACAAAATAAAACATAACAAAATAATGTAAGAAAACCAAAATAATGTTATGAATAATGTAACTGAATTTAAGAATAATCAAACTGAAGTTAATAATGAACCAGAATAATATTAAGATTAACCAAACTTAAGTTAAGAATATCCCAACGATGAAAAGAATGAGAATGCATTCTTTGTTTTTTATAAGAATAAATTACGGATCCGTTTTTTCGAAGACACACATGAGTTACATAATTTGTAGAAATCTGTAAACACATATAATGCATTTCTTGGGCGTACACAAAACAATTTTTAGAATTTTAAGAACACATGAAAATCGTATGCTGCAATGGCGCCCGGTTGCGCCATTTTCTGGTTATAACTGCTGAAAACGAAAGAGCTTCCAAAACTTAAATACGATCCTAAGATCCTTCTTGATGTAAAACAATATCACTGCGAATTTTATTTGTCGAAATAAAGCACTTTGCATTTTATCTGCAGATTTCTAGTTGCAGAAATAAATCATTATCACTTTCACTACGGATTCAAGTTGTAGAAATTTAGCACTTTTCACTTGATTTGTAGAAATAAATCATTTTATCACTATTCACAATATCATTATATAAATCCCTGTGGATTTCTAGCCCGAGTTGGGGAGCCAACTTTTATAGCACTCACTGTAGAATACTTATACTTTTCGTATCTCGGGGCTGAAAGACTATTTATTTAATAAGACCAGAAGTAAAAGATTGCTGGCATTTTCAAAATTTTATTTATTTCTTGACACAAAGCACACACATTACGACACATTACACGAATATATAGGACTTCACTTTCACATTTTCGGAGAACAAAATAACCCATGACATAACAATATTCTGTTTTTTAACACCGCTCTTCGAAAAAAACATACTTCCATCGGCAAAACTCACATGACAACTCCACTGAACGAAAATATTTCTAGATCACGTGATGCGTGGCGCACCGGGAAGAGTCTATTTTAGGGAAGGGGTTTTCTGCGTTACAATGTGTTATTTTTTTCTTTGTATTTATGAAATAGAAAAATAAAATAGAATGAAATAAAATAAAATATATAATAAATAAATAAAATAAAATAAAACCAGCGGTGAAGACCGAGCTATGCTCCGTTAAAATTAGCTTTGTGTTGAACTCGACTTTGCGCGTCCTACTGTACAGTCTGCACTGTTATGTACAGTAGGAAGCTCGAAATTTGGGCACAAACTTCAATCGTTTCGTAGATTTCTAAGTCTTTTGTAGATCGCATGATTAAACTGTCCAATTTCACAGACTTTAGGCTTCTACCGAAGCACTTCCTTATATAGGTGTGGAATTTATTACCAGAATGTTCTATGTACCCTTAATTGGTTGAATTCTGCTTTTGAGAACGTTCTATGGACTCTGATTGGTTGAATCATATATCTCGTCTCCTATTGGGAAAGTCTAGAAAATTTCTTCAGATACTGAAAGCTAATTTTTTTTGCAAATGTCACCAAAATTTTGGTGAAAAGCGCAAACGGCTACATTCTTTTATTTGGCGCCAATCAAATATTTTTGGCATTGGTGAAAGTCGATTTTCCCGCGAATGGAACAGGTTCGATCTCCCCCCCTGCCCCGGTCAAGAAATATAATCAGTTTCAAAAATTCCTATTATGGGAATGATAAATGTTTCTTCCGTTATTCATCGAAGAAGTATAATAATATATGATACAATCCTCAAAAAAATTTTATGAATAAAAATGCTAGTTTTGTTTTTTAACATTTTCCAACATAATTGAAAAGTGTTTATGAATTCATTTTGTCTGTCTGTCTGTCTATCTACCGTCTGTTCGTGCTTTAATTCGCGTAAATATACTCGGATTGGCTTAAAATTGATATGTGTTATTGGGGTTTACCATGGCATGTTTGGTATTGAAAATGAAATGTGTAGCATTTATGTTTTTTTTTAATACGCTGTACAGGAATATCAAAAGTGCATGCAATTTGGTAATGCAGCTATCACTATAAAGTTACTATCGAAATTTTAAACTTTTAGTAACAGAAAAAGCTCGTTTTCACGTCCCACTTCGAAATACTATTCATACTGGGCAGTAGGAAATTTATCAAGGCGACCGGGCAATTTCTGTCTTCAGGGTAATTGACCCTTTTCCTCTGAATGCCAGGGCAAGTGACCTATACCGTGACCTACGTTATACACGGCCTCCGAGATGGCGCTGTGTGCTCTTTTTAGTAAACAGAGTACACAGCGTCATCTCGGAGGGCTCGCCTATACCCACATTCACTTCATGCATGTCATTTGCCACCATGCACATTTTACCATCACACTAATTTTGTATCGGTTTTACTACGGTACCTTTATAAGAAAGAGGCGACATATACGCAAAAGAAGGTTACTCGGACTGAAGGTTTTGTCCAAACTATGGCAAGCCATATTCCAGAACTTGACAATACTTACCAGGACGAGTTCGATTAGAAGAATGAGACAAATCAACAAAACTTGGCTAAGCAATAATGGCATGCTTACCAAGGTGCTTGGCGATTCGTTTTTGTCCAAAATCATTCTGACCAATCAAATTTTATTTCTTTGTACGTCGCACAATGGAGTATTTGACTCAAAATCCTGGCCAAAAATGCAAAAATTAAAATTTCGTCAACAATTGTAAAAATTATATTTCTTAATAGCTAACTAATTGATGCGTCGATCTATATCTATTTTTGGAACCTGAGTTATATTTAGTGGCTCTTGGTCTCAGTTGAAGAGGAAGTTTTTTTGTGAGAAGACGTGTTTTTTGTTGATTTTAGGCATTGATGTTATGTTTAAATATAATTTTTTTGTGTCTCAATGAATTGTTGAATTGAAACTAAACAGGGCTTGCGTGTTTAACAAAGGTCAGACAGGCTTAGTGTTAAACTATGTGTAAATTTAAATAGTTTAGTTTTTAAAGTATTAAAAAAATATTAAATGTGTAAAAGGGTCATTTTTAAAGCGTTTTTCGCTCTAATTTAAACATATCGAAAGCTTTTTAAATATGTGCCGGGCTTTGCCGGACCATGTTTGAATTATAATTGTATTAGTTATAGTCTTGAGTGCCAATTTCTGCAAAAAAATCTTCCGCATATTGTTGCCATTTTTTTATATAACTAGGGGGCTCTGCCCCCTACGAGCTACGCTCGCCAACCCCCGTTCTGACACCACAAACTGTAAAAACACTCTGATTTGATCAACCTTAAAACGATTGCGGAAGATTGAATTATAATTAAACGACCAGCTGTAATCGGCTGCTATAATCGGTCTTGTGTAATCGTCTGCTCGCTGTAATATCTGCTATAATCGGGTTTCCATTCATTTTCCTTTGCCCAAGGGATTTTAAAGCCGAATCAACTGCTATCGAGACAGCTAACAACTGTTGATAAAATAAGGTTAATTAAACATTTGAAAATCAACTCGTGCAAAATGGTTAAGTAAGCAATGTCATGCCATCGGGAAATTTTATAACGATGCTATAGAAAATTGGTATTACTCCATTATCCCGACTACTACTTTCTATAAAAGAAATGAACTGTCGCCAAAATATAGGATTTAAAGCCAAAAGTGCATATCTGTGGCGTCGCATTCAATTGATACCAGATGCGTTACGCGTGGTAGTTATGTCATCGAGTGATCTTTAATTCAACGTTTATCTGTATTTTTAATTATATTTTACCAATTTATTAGTTATTTCGTTGATTTAAACGTAATTATTAAACGTAAAAATATACTTTTAATTGAAGGGAAATATTATTAATTACGCTGTTTTAAAATTTGCAATAATAGATAAAATATTTTGTCGAAATAAATTAATCTTACTCTACTTAATGCTTTGAAAACGCGGAATAATTTAATTATTTATCTTTTTAATATTCACGCGCAAGTATATTTTTTATTCCGTTATTTTCTACATTTATTGCTTTTAACACGTGATCATTTAATTATTATTTTAAAGTTTTATTTCTGTTTTTAATAGTCACGTGTTAATACATTTCTTAATTGAAAGGGAATATTATTACGTGCGCTATTTTACAAATTGGCAACGATTCAAATAATGGAATTTATGAAATATGAAATAAATCTTCGTCAAAATAATGAAAATTTTGAATAAAAAATTGAAATATAACCTCAAAAAATGAGTCAAATTGAAAAAAATAATTGCAGTCTGTACAGCCCAACCTTGTCAACTATATCCTTACAAATTATGTTTAAATTCCTGTGCATAGTTTTCGTTTCTATAAAACCTTTATAAGAAAACTGTTTTGACCAACTTTGATTTTAAATATCTCTTAAAATAATTCTTTGATTTAAAAACTGTCTACTTCAGCGTGTTTATCGAACATTTCTTTATAAAACCACCAATTTTTCAATTTTTATTTGCAATAATTTTCTGGATATTAGTCCAGAAAGACTTCAAGGCACAAAATCTTAATTGACAGCGGCGGCCGCAGCGGTGGTTACTTTTTTTTTAATTTTGGAGATTTTTTTTTCGGGTGAACTACTTAAACCCCATTTTTTGCGGCAACCGAATTGAAAAGATAATCAAAACTTTATTTTTACTCTAGTATTGCAGGTTTTTAGCTTACAGGATATTGCCTGAGAGCTTTTGCTCCTACATATCCTGTATGTATGCATGTACGTACTTATATAAGTATGTACATACCTACGCAACTCGATACCTCTTGATAGAAATAGCAGATCGGCTTCAAATTGTAAATACTTATTTACTGAAAAAAGTGTCTCCAATTAGTTTCGGAGGCTCATAGGTAAAAAAATAAGAGAAGAAAGGAGGGAATTAAAGAAGTCTGGAGAAGACGCAGAAATGATTAAAAGGTGGTAAGTAATATTGGAAGTCATAAAAAGTGGGCATCGCATTGACGAAAAAAAGTTTCAAACATATGCTGATGAAACAGAAAGACTGTATGTGAACCTTTATAATTGCTACCCCATGATTCCAACAATGCACAAGGTTTTGATTCATAGTGGCACTGTATTTAAGAAAGCAGTCGTACCCATTGGCCAACGGTCAGAAGAAGCTGACGAGTCCAGAAACAAACACTTTAGACAATACCGTACAAAGTACTCAAGAAAGTGCAATAGAAAAGTTCGCAATAGAGAAGTTTGCTATAGAGATGTTCCAAATTGGCTTCTTTTAAGCAGTGATCCTTTTATAAACTGCTCTAGACAAAGACCAAGGGAAAAGAGCAAGCCATACAGTAGCAAGACCCTACAACTTCTTCTTCCAGCTAGGTCTGATGGCGGTCCTGATAAAAGCCAAGAAGAGTGTGATGGAGAAGATGAAAAACAGAGTTCTGAAGAATCAGATTGAAACTGGTAATCTATTAAATACACTGAAAAACCAGCATCTCTATACTGTAGAGACTCCACTGTATTAAATGTATTATCAAATGTAAATAATCTTTATTAAATGTAAATTAAATGTAGTAATTATTATTAAAGTAAATTAAACGTAAATAATGAATTTTATAGATAGTACAATTAAATACATTTAATTAAACATTACTAGTAAATAAAAAAATCTATCAGCAATTATTTTTCTCTTATAAACAGTAAACATTTAAGGCTGCTAGTCACTCGATTTCCAAACTCCTTTCGGTAATGTTAAGTCTATGGGCATGTGATGTATTCATATTTTTAAAATATCTACTTAGTAAATTAATGTTTTAACTTCTTTTTTCTTTGTACTCTTCTTAAATGATGTCTCCTTTTTTTTCTTAGTTGTCAAAATATTTATAAAATGTATACTTATTATTATGTGAAGTGTTAAAATTTTACTTACACTTCGTCAGCTTTTAAGATATAAAATATTAAACTAAGCTATGGATTTGTATGTATACTACATAGTATGCTAAAAGTTAGTTCAGTGAAACGCATAACAAAGTTAAACATTTCCATTCAGCTATTTCAGGAAATAAACGGAAATGTGCTTGAGAACTTTTGGGCAACCCTGTATATGATCTATAGAATGTATCCACACCAAGTAATATTTAAAAAAAAATTCAATTTAAAAATGCATATCACAACTACAAGCGCACTTCCAGCAATTATTGGTCATAGACTTCAATAGTTAAACTTATTCTTCAGCCAAATTATTTTCTGTGTCCCTGTAAATGAACGATATATTCTATGCACACCATATTCTACAATAAGTGCCTTAATACACCTCAGTGATGTACATAAATTTCAGTACGTTTAAAATAGTGTGATATCATTAAAATACAGAGCAAACGATTTTTTCCCATAGACATAATGTAAGGGAATTCTTTCGGGTGTCTCTGTAAATGAACCGTAAATGCTATAGACTTCATTTACACTACCAAACATGCCATATTGATACCCAATAACATCTAACAATTTCAAGGCAATCGGACTATATTTACATAGAAAAATATTTTTGTCCAGGATTTCGGGTCAAATACTCCACTGTGCGTCGTGACGCTTACGTACACCCTATAAGTCATGAGGCATCTTACTTTTACTTTTATTAGCTACATTTTCATTTTACAGCTATTGCGTTTATCTAAGGCCAAGGCTACAGATCCGCGTATTCAATTGAATACGTTGCCCGTGATCTAATTTTGTTAGTTATTTTTTAATATTTTAGTTAAAAATCTATATATTTAAAACGCTAAGCGATTTCTTTCGGCAATCCGTGAGAACAAACTACTGCATCAAATTACATCATTCTTTTTTTAAATGAAAGATATTTGGACACAGATTTGTTATCGTGCATTCGTTTGTTCGAAAATTTAATTAATAAACCGTAATTTTCAATTAAACTTTTACGTCTGCTAATGACGTCATAATCGGATAACGCCTACTGTTCCGAAGCACAGAGTTTATTTTCTAAACTCTGTGGTTGAATAAAAGAGAAATAATAAATATTAAAAGCACGCGGTTTTAAGGCCGAATTTGTTAATTTGCAAGTTAAATTTCGGTAAAAAATACTTATCCGCGTGTTTTATAAGCGAAAAAAATTCATATTTATTGTGACGTCACGGGAATATTGTCCATTGGGTTTATTTTATCATTATGCATTATAACTCTGTTGATGCCATTTTTTCATTACAATTAAATACAAAATATATTTATATTTGTGTGCATGGTGTTTAAGCATTAATGTAAGGTATATGAAGTACGTGTGAAAAGTTTGCGCCGGTGAAAATGACGTTATGCTTAACTTGAAGTGCATTTTAACATTGATAAAACTAAAGAGAAAAATGTATATGATTGTGTTAACATGACATAATTTTACTGATTTTTGCATTCATGATTATAAAGATTAGAATTGGAGCCGTCATTGATTTCTTCATCTTGATTGCATACCTTGATTACATGTTACCAATTACTTTTTTTTAAATTATAGACTAGAAGATTTCCTTTTTTAATAAAAAAAATCACAAAAGTAAAGGATTTCAGGAAATTTAAAGTTATTAAAAATAGTGTTATGGTAGAAGAAAATCTTGAAATAATTATTGTATTTTTAGCTAGAATAAACAATGTAAGACTAATATTTCATAGGAATTATTTTGGTAGATTTATTATAAGTTCATTTAACAGTTCCTTATTAGCGCAAAGTCCTATTTCTTTCACTGTGAATTTCTCTTTCGATGTCAAAAAATGTTTTTCCACTTTTGGACGCCAGCCAAAATACAGTGGCAATTTTTAGAAATGTACAACAGTTGTGACAACAAAGGCGCTATCGCTTTAGCTTTCATCGCGCCTTACATCACTTCGAAATACTACAAATTTCTATTTTTTTACTGCATTTTACAATTTCAATTCTTACATCATTAATTAGACAAAAATTAGCTTTCGATTGAAATTTATTTGAAAACTGCCGATTAATTTAACGACTTTTTAAATAATTTTCAAGCATGAAAAGTTTTTCAATTCTATCTTATCAATGACCACCAGTTTACTTCAATAATGTAAAACAGCCCCTGGGAAAGTTGCCACAATTGAAAATAGATTTCCCTAACCATCATAAAAAGTGAATAATATTTTTTAAAAAAAAGTGATAAATCATAAGATCAGATTATCCATAAGATAGAACATTTTGACGCTAAACAAAAATCTGTCAGGGAAAAAAAAAAAGACTATTTTTAGTTTATGTTGAACATAAAATTGATATGTTGAATTCGTTGATGAATATGTTCCATCAGATATCAGGATATGCTAGGAATTGCATATTTTTATTTTTTTACATTTGCCAACTGTATAAGAGGAAAAATATCCCCGACTGTGATGGAAAAGGGATAATCATCCTGATTATGTCAAGGAACCGAAGAAACCATACAAATAAATTACACTTGAAAACATTAAAAATCTCCCTCATCTGCAGATAGATTTATTACTGTAAAAAACTTCTTAATCTTTGCATAAAAATTGATTAGCTTAAAACAATGGATGCGTTTTAGAAGATATGGATTTGAAACGCACAATGATTAAAAAGGACATTTTAAAACTTTTAATTTAATCATTTTAAAACTTTTTAACGTCGAATTTCGACGGTGCTTTTGGGCAGATGCAATGCACATGCGCATAGGAGCTCATTCGGTTGCATTATCACAGAGGGGGGGGGGAGATGTGTGCTTTATTTACTATGTTTTGTTATTTACTGAATATGATATGAACGTAGGAATATACTATTTGTATATACTTCATAGGTCCATGAATTTTTTTTCTTGCCGTGGGGAATATGGTGGTAATGTAAAACTGATTTGCATTACACAGTTATTTACGGATTGTTTGTTTGGAGTTTGCATCGGAAATAGTACTGTATTTGACTGGGGAAAAAATTAAATAAAATATTTGAAAGACTGTTTTATACGCTCCCCTTCATAAATAATAAAGAAGCTTATTTTACTGATATTGTTATAGTATTTTTTTTGCGTCAAGTTTTGACGGGTTCCATCTAGTTATAATTATTTTACAATAAATATAACTTCTGTAAACACACAAAACATTATATTTATTTAGACATCAACACACAGCAACTCAAATACACACATGAAAAAAACCCCAATAATAATGACATTTATAAATCTCATCGTAGAATATCTCGAATAAAAAATAAATTATATACATGGTGTGACAACTCCGACTGCCTATGTTACTAATTCAGTCGTAATTAAGTTGACAACATGTAAATAATCAATTTTAATGTAATTGATTTCTAAATAAAATTGGTAAGATATAAATTTTCTTACCTCTAAATTCCAACGGGACATCGGTGCTCTGCATCTTCATGATTCATTATATTTCAGCAAAACAAAACATTCTTGAGAGACGAAAAGACTTGATACGAAATAAAATTGCAGAGATTATTAAACACATCACGATTTAATAATACTTCACAAGACGAAAAAAACATACTATTATTTACAGCTTTTGAATTGAGCGACACGCTCTCAAATAATCATAATCACAAACTAAACTAAACTAAACTTAAAGTTCTAATAAAAATGTTCTGAACAGTTACGGAAAAAAGCACAATGTTGCGCGCATGCGTCAAAGTCTCATTGTCTCTTTTCTGCAAATCAAAGTACATCCCTACCTCTATACAGCGTAGGTGTAAATAATTGTCTTTTGATCTTTCAAAACTTTAAGTAGAAAAGGGGTTTGGATGATGCAAGAGGAAATGAATTCCCAATTACAACATCCTCCCACCTTTGAGTTTCAGGGTCTGAAACTCAAATTTTCCAATCAGTTCGACGTTTTATGATACGCCCATATCTGGAACGAGGAACCGAAACGTGCGATGTACTGTCACTGACCGAACCACTAGGAGGATTACTAGCACCTTTATGGAAAATAGGTTCAGTAGATTCAGTATCTAAAACGCAGTCTTTAACAGAATGTTGGATCATCGGCTTACTCGTAGCAGGGTCTAAATAACAGTTTTTACCAGTCAATTTTATCGTCGGTTTGGTAGGAGCAGGATCTAAAGGACATTCTTTATCATTCGACTGAACTGTAGAATGGAGTTCAGTACCTCTTTCATGAGTTACTTCTGATGAATCAATCTGAGAACAGGACGTAGAAATTCACCACCTTTCATCTTTATTTTTACTAATCTAACATTTCCATCTTTTGAAGGATAGAGCAAGTGGCAAGTGGCCATTCAAGTTTTTTAACATTCTCACTAGTCACAAGAACTACATCACCAATCTGTACAGGTCTCTGATTTTTGTTAAATTTCGAGGATTGTTTTAAACATCCCAAATATTCAGTGCGGAATCTTTTTCGCAAATCTTGTTTTAATCGCTGTCTATAGGCATGTCTCTTATTAATAGACTAGCAAGCTACGCCCACTGCGCTGGTCGGTTTCTACAAATGAACCTTATATCAAACGAAATATAATTTGACCTTGTAGTTGAAAGCAATCTGTATATTTTCCTGGAATATTCTTCCACATTACTGAAAAATGACGCTATTGCGCTATTATATTTTCTAATGTGCAGTCAAAATTTTAGCTGTTAAGGACCAACTATTTTATTTGGTAATTTACAGTGAGAGTTAGCTAAAGAACGTTAAAACTATATGCAATATATTAATACAATAACTAAAAATTATCGAACTAACAATGCAAACAAATTAACTAACAAAAGTCATCCAGTAGAAGTTTTATAAAGGCTAATCTTTGATAATCGGGTTCATCTGATTATAGAACTTTTCCACATACTTCTAAAACTAACATAGAACGATATGAAATATACTAAAACCAGCCTTAAAAATTATCTACTTAACAATGCAAGTCACAAAAAATACGCTCACGAAAAACTTTTAAAAAGTCTGATTTTTCGGAATCGGGTTCATCTGACTATATAACCTTCACACATAACTGTTAGACTAAGCAACGTAGAACAATATATAGTGCACTAAAACCATTCCTCAAATAGCATCTAACTAACAATACAATTATCATCAAAATCCGTCCTGTAGAACTTTTTCAGAAGGCTAATCTTTCATAATCGGAATCAAATATTAAAAAGGCTAATATTTGATAAAAAAAGGTCACCCGATTTTCTAATTTCCCCCTCTATAATTCTAGAACTAAGCAATGTAGAATGATATGGTATATGATAAAATTTTCCCTACAAAATTATCTAACTAATGGTGTAGGTTTCATCGAAATCCATTCGACAGAATCTTTTAAAAAGGCTAATCTTTCATAATCGGATTGATCTGATTATAGAACTTCCCTTAATAATTCTATAACTAAGCTACGTAGAACGATATGTTATACAATAAAACCTTCCCTAAAAAATTATGTATCTTACAGTTTAAGTTCTACGAAAATCCATTCAGCAGAACTCGAGTTATAAGCAGCCGGAACAAAATTTCATATATAAGGTAGAAGTAAATAGAAGTATATTGTTATTAATATAGTTTACATTTGAATGAAAAAAAGGTACTTTTTGGTTAGCTGGGCGCCAGTGATATATGTACACATATATAAATATATATGTATATACATATGTATATATATCTTCATACATATAAGTGTATATATATGTATGTATATATACATGTATATGTGTATATATATGTGTGTGTGTGTTTTCACCTACCTATTCAAATGTATACACAAAAAAAAAACACCTTTTGTCTTAAAATAAAATTATTTGGGTTCAAAAGTAAAATCAACATCGCCAAATATTTTTTCAGTAGCACGTACATGTATATATATCACTGGTGCCCGGCTAACCGAAAAGTACCAAAAAAAAAAAAAAAAAAAAAAAAAAACCAAAAATGATGTTGTACACTTGAAAAAACATCTTTTGGCTTAAAATGTCTCATCAAAACTGTTTTTCTTTTTTTTTCTCTTTCTTTCTTTTTTATTAAAGCAAAATTAGTAACAGTTTTTCTTTTATTTTTCGAGATGTATAGCCATTTTAATTCTTTCTGCAACAAAAAAATAATCTTTTGGCTTAAAATAAAATTATTTGGGGTCAAAAGTAAAATCAAAATCGCCAAAAATAAAAGATAAATCGCCAAATATTTTTTTCAATAGCAATCTTGCCCATTGAATAATTTTTTAAGCATTACGAATATTCATAATCATGTTTAAATTAAATATTTTCGTTTTATAATATTATCTCTCATCAAAACTGTTTTTCTTTTTTTTCCTTTCTTTCTCTCTCTTTTTTTATTATTTTTATATTTTTTAATAAAATTAGCACAGTTTTTTCTTTTATTTTTCGAGATGTATAACCGTTTCAATTCTTTCACCAATGATAATGGTCGCCAAAAAATTAACAATGGTAACCTTTTCGTCCAAAATAACGGAACTTTCCATCATAATTCTATAACTAATGTACGTAGAACAATATGTTATATACTAAAACTTCCCCTGAAAAATTATTTATCGAACAGTGCAAGTTCCATCAAAATCCCTTCTGCGGAACTCGAGTTATAAAGGAACGGAACGAAATTTCTGTTTGTGTTAGGTAGATTTCGTAAGAAATACTACCTATTACATTCTCACCTAAGTTGGAAATTTTGAAAAATTTTTGCAGATCTACGCCGATCATGACTCCCAGAACCGAAAACCACCCCCAGTTTAAAACTTTATCTATCTATCTATCTATCTATCTATCTATCTGTCACTTTTTTCTGACCACGATAACTGGAAAAATTCTGCATAAATCTCTTCCAAACTGATACATAAAATCAAGGGTCATAAAATCTCGGTCAAGTTCGTTAATGGGCAAAATCGAACCAAGGGGGGGAAATGGGGGGGCTTTTTGTGAAAACAGAAAAACCCTCATAATTTCTTTATTTTTATACGTATCGAATCCGTTTAAAGTTATTATTACTTCTAGGAAAAGGGCCGAAAATTTATGTATGACAGATTTTTGATATAATTAAAAATGGCCCCAAGGGGGGGGGGGGAAAAGAGGGGTTTTAGAAGAAAAAAAATCATAGCTTCGTCAATTCAGAAGATATCAAATCCGCGTAAATTTATTATTAATCCTCTTAGTATTATCTAAAACTTTTATATTGACAAGTTTTTTATAGGACCAACCGTTATAGCAAAAAAAAATTAAAAACAAAAAAAAAATCCCTGCCGGCTCCGCCTGCAAACAAGTTATTTTTCGAAGTAGGCGGTTCCAACTCCCGCATCTTTTCGAAACTGATACATAAAATCAAGGGGCATAAAATCTCGGTCAAGTTTGTTAATGGGCAAAATCGAACCAAGGGGGGGGATGGGGGGGCTTTTTGTGAGAACAGAAAAAAAACATAATTTCTTAATTATGATACGTATCGAATCCGTTTAAAGTTATTATTACTTCTAGGAAAAGGGCCGAAAATTTATGTATGACAGATTTTTGATATAATTAAAAATGGCCCCAAGGGGGGGAAAAAGGGGGGTTTTAGAAGAAAAAAAATCATAGCTTCGTCAATTCACAAGATATCAAATCCACGTAAATTTATTATTAATCCTCTTAGTATTATCTAAAACTTTTATATTGACAAGTTTTTTATAGGACCAACCGTTATAGCAAAAAAAATTAAAAACAAAAAAAAATCCCTGCCGGCTCCGCCTGCAAACAAGTTATTTTTCGAAGTAGGCGGTTCCAACTCCCGCATCTTTTCGAAACTGATACATAAAATCAAGGGGCATAAAATCTCGGTCAAGTTTGTTAATGGGCAAAATCGAACCAAGGGGGGGGGATGGGGGGGGGCTTTTTGTGAAAACAGAAAAAAAACATAATTTCTTAATTATGATACGTATCGAATCCGTTTGAAGTTATTATTACTTCTAGGAGAAGGGCCGAAAATTTATGTATGACAGATTTTTGATATAATTAAAAATTGCCTTAAATGGGGGGGGGGAGGTTTTTGAAGAAAAAAATTCATAACTTCGTCAATTCCCAAGATTTCAAATCCGCTTAAATTTATTATAAATCCTCTTAATATTATCTAAAAATTTTATATTGGCATGTTTTTTATAGGACCAACACTTATAGCAAAAAAAAAAAAAAAAAAAAAAAAAAAAAAAAGAAAAAAAAATGCTTGCTGGTTCCGCCTGCAAACAAGTTTGGTTTCGAAGTAGCAATTCCCGACAAACAGGCACCCCACGGTCTGCGTCTTCGAAATCTACCTGTGCCTGTAGGCCGAGCCGTCAGGGATTTTTTTTATATATATAGTAGATGATGAATCCAAAATGTCAAGATCAGGAATACCTGATTCTCTAATGTCTTGTAAAACATAGAAGGAGTAAGGGATATTAAATCATCGATTTCCTCTGAAACATAAGTCAAAGGCCGCTGATTAACAATATTTTCTGTATCGCAAATAACAGTTTGCATTTCTTCCAAGTCCAAAGAGCTTCGTCCTAAGATTTTTCGAAGGATCCCTTTTATTACGCCTATCAAACGTTCCCACCATCCATCCCACCACGGCGCAGATGGAGGGTTAAATTTCCAAGTGATCTTCTGAGCTGTGCTGTACTGAGAAATAACATCCCAATCAATTTGCTTAAGCAAATTTTCAGCACCCGTAAAATTTTTTCCGTTGTCAGAATATACTATCGCAGGTCTACCTCTTCGTGCTATAAATCTTCTAAAAGCTTGCAAAAAGTTGTCAGCCGATAAAGATGTGGCTATCTCTAAATGTACTGCTCTGTAGACAGCACATGTGAAAATAACTATCCAAACTTTCTGACCACCTCGAAGAAGTAAAGGACCGGCGTAGTCAGTTCCTACAACCTCGAATACTGCAGTGTCTTTTATACGATCTTCCGGAAGAGGTGCTTCTATAATAGGTTTAGGTCGTGAATTATATCTTTTACAACGTACACAGTTTCTAATAATTTTTCTGATAGTTTTTCGGAATTTTAAGATCCAAAAATCTTCTCTTAAATTAGACATCATAATTTGTACCCCGGCATGTCCTAGTTTCAAGTGTCTAGATCTAATAAATTTTTCAACTACGGGATGGTCATGTGGAAGGATAATAGGGAATCTGAAATTCATAAGATCCTCTCTCAAATGTATGCGTGATTTTAGCCGCAGAACTCCAGCCGAATCTGTCATGGTCTGAAATGCTTTTAAACGTTTATCTTGGGGACCAGTAAACGATTTTTGAACTAATTTCAATAATACATTTTCAGCTTCATTCTGCTCTTCTACAGTTAAAATTTTAAATTCTCTCTTTTCTTTAGCTTTCTTACAATTTTTATAAAATCTGTATATCCACGCGATAACTTTTGCTAATTTATCGTAGGAAGAAATTCTAGCACTAATAATTGTTTTTCTTCTTTCTGCATCGATAGTCTCGAAATCGGGAAACATTTCTGATTTTGGCCACTCGTCCATTGGTTTTCTCAACCACTGCGGTCCCTCCCACCATTTATCTCGTGCTAAAACCTCAGCGGTACAACCCCTTGAAGGCAGGTCAGCAGGATTCAATTGGCCAGGAATAAAGTGCCATTTTGAAGGATCACTTAATGAGCGAATTTCGGACACTCGGTTGTAAACAAAAGGTGCCCAATTTTCATTTCTTTTTATCCAGTAAAGCGCATTGGCCGAATCAGTCCAATAAAAAATGTCAATGTTATCTAATTTCAAATCAGTTATAACACTATTTGCTAATCTAGCCCCAATATTACAAGCCAATAAGTCCAACCTCGGGATGGAAATTGATAGGAGCAACTCGGCTTCTTGCTTGAACCAACTGACAGAAATCACCGTTCTCATTTTCGGTCCGTATAAATATACACGTAGCATACGCTACTTTACTAGCGTCGCAAAAAAACGTGCAAGGAATGCAACTTATCTGCATCTCGTGAAAAACACCTAGGTATTTCAATAGTCCCTAATTTTCCTAATTGTTTTTTCCATTTTTCAAATTTTTTCTTGATAGAAACAGGTAATTCCGTGTCCCATGTCACTTTAGCTTTCCAACACTCCTGTAATAATATTTTAGGTTCTAATGTTACAGGACATGTGTATCCGATAGGATCAAAAATTCTGTGAACAGCCGATAAAATGTTTCTTTTAGTTACTTGGCGAACATCTTCTGAAATTTCTTTTAAATCAACTGCTAGTGTATCCCTTCTAAAATACCACATTAGCCCTAAAACAGGAACATTTTCCCCTGTAAAAACTTCTCGAAAACTATGCTCCCACCCGCGAAGCTCAAATTTAGCATTGTTAAGACGAGTTTTTGACTCTTCGATAAATATGTTCAGCTGTTCCTTATTATCAACACTCGTAACACAGTTGTCTACATAAAATGACTCTAACAATTTTAACGCAGTGTTTTTAAATTGTTCAGGTGCATTTTTTAAATGATATTCTAACGTGGCACCTAGAAGGTAGGGGCTACATGAAATGCCAAATACTACTCTTCTATGTTGAAGCGTTATCAACTTTTGAGGGTCCCCTTCTTCATACCATAGAAATTTCAAGAATGATCGATCTTTTTTTTAATGCCAATCTGTAAAAGAGCCTTTTTTATGTCAACAATTACCCCTATTTTCCCCAATCTAAATCTGTTTAAAACAGAAGGAATCAGTTCTACGAGGTTCGGTTCCTTTTCAATACAATCATTTATCGATGGTGAGTCCTTTTCCCGAGCTGAACCATCAAAAACCGGCCGCACCTTTGTAGTGGAGTTTTCTTTAAACACCGCTCTATGAGGAAGGAAATGCTCACTACCTAACGCTTTTCTCTCATCAACTTTTTCCATTATTTTCTCGTCTAACCATTCATTAAATATTTGATTATGATCACCTAATTTTCCTATCTTTTTTAATGAATCGACACATGTTTTTAATCTGAGTCGAGCGATATTTTCGTAACTGGGTAGTCGAGGGTGGCCCTGTATCCATGGAAGACTAACTTCATATCTACCCTCGTCATCTACTCTTATATTACTAAGAAAATATTTTTAGTGGCTAACTCTATCTCTTCTCTACCCTTTTTCTCCCCCGGATCTCGAATTCCTAAAGTGTCAAGGTGCCATAACTCGGAAATTTTTGCGTCTTTGACATGCAGCGAGAAAACTAGATTGTTCATATTTTTATTTTCATAACCTTCAGTTTTCCCGAGAATTGTCCAACCTAAACGAGTTCCCATGCAAACTAATCCGCCCTGTAATTGTTTTAAATTTCCGGTAGATAATTTTCCGGCGACATCTGCACCAATTAACACGTGAATTTCATCAGGAGAAAATTCGTATAGTAAATCATTAACTTTAGTTCCGTACCGTTTTATTTCATTAATAAAGGATCCTTCCGGTATAGGTGAAATTTCAGAGCAAATCTTTTGTTGGTCTAATACCTCAAGTTTACACCGATAACTATTATCCATATTTCCCAAATTAATTAAATATCTATCGTGTAGTTCTTCACATTGTCGATCCCCAAATAAACTATGCACTATTCTTTCTTTACTTATACTATTATAGCCTAACATGTTAGCAGCAAATTTTGATATATACGACCGTTGCGATCTCGTGTCATATAAAATTCTAACATTTCGTACGATATCCCCATTGTATATGCGTACAACCAATGTTTGGAGCAAAACCCTTTTTCTAGAAGTTGTATTCGCAAGCATACAATCTTTATTAGGAGTAGAATCCTCTTTAGAATTATCGCCTAAGTTAATTTTATTCTTTTCTATACACATGAACTGGTGGTGAATTTTCCAACAATGAGTACAATTAGTTTTAATTTTACAAGCTTTAGCCAAGTGGTTGGCATTGAAGCATCGAAAGCAAGCTCCTTTTTTAATAAAGCATCTTTTCTCTTCGCGAGTGTCATTTTCCATACCGCTCTACAATTTTGACTACGGTGTTTATTTTCGCAAAAGACACACTGTTCTTCCAATTTTTTATCATCTGCATTGTACAGTTCGGCCGCCGTAGGAAGGGAAAATTTTTTATCCTTACGATCGAATCTAAGTTCTCTGTTTACTGAGACATCTTTATCGAAAGAAAACCCACTCTTAGCCAATTTGACCTTTCAACTTCAATTTGTAAAAATTTCGTTAAAGTATCGAATATATTAATTCCCTGATTATCTCTATCATTAACAGATAAAGTGCCAAGATGTCTTTCCCATAATTTAAGAATATCTGAAGGCAATGCTGATTCGACCAATGGATATAAAATCGAAGAATAATTTTCGCTCGATACGCCTAACATTTTTAATGACGGAAGGTAGGTTTCTATTTTATCATACAACTTAACAAGGGACAGTCTCTGGCCTTGTCCCAAAGAATTATTAATAACTAATCCTAGTACTTCGCGTATGTATACTTAGATTAAAATATCTGTTGTACCGAACCGTGCCTTCAATGATTGAATCGCCTCTGGATAGCTATCGGCTGTAGGGGGAAAAGATTCAACAATTTCCCTAGCCCTAGATCCCTTTTGGGTAGCTTGAATAAGATACTGGATTTTATCTTCGTTTACTATATCGGAATCTTCGTGGATTTTTTCAAATTGACCCCAAAAGGATAACCAATTTTTTATTTCACCATTAAAGGGCTTAAGTTCTAATTTTGGTAATTTAAACTTTCTTCTAGTGGCCATACCATCTAATGATAAAGAGGTATCCTGACTGCTCTCTTTCTCTAATTTAAGAATGCATCTAGAGAGTTTATTTTTATTCTCCCAATAATTTGTATTATACTTGTCTATTTGCTCATATTCAGCATCAAACGCGTCTTGTTGACAACTTTTGTCTTCAGATAAAAGATCCAAAATTTGTGTCTAGTGAAGAGAGTTCTTCGTGTTTAGCTTCTAATATATCTAAAAAAGACGACAGACTATCTAAATCATTACATTTAGCCTGCAAAGTATCTTCTATTTCTTTCATTAACTTCGTAAAATTGGACCGCACTGGCGTCCTTGATTTCTTTAATTTGTCCATAGTTAAAGTTGAAATTTCTAATTAACTATTTAAATATCTTGTAATTAAATTTCGAATTTCTAATTCCAGTCAACTACGGAGCACCCGGTACCGGCAGGGATGCCACAATTATGTGACAACTCCGACTGCCTATATTACTAATTCAGTCGTAATTAAGTTGACAACATGTAAATAATCAATTTTAATGCAATTGATTTCTAAATAAAATTGGTATAAATTTTCTTACCTCTAAATTCCAACGGGACATCAGTGCTCCGGATCTTCATGATTCATTATATTTCAGCAAAACAAAACATTCTTGAAAGACGAAAAGACTTGATACGAAATAAAATTGCAGAGATTATTAAACACATCACGATTTAATAATACTTCACAAGACGAAAAAAACATACTATTATTTACAGCTTTTGAATTGAGCTACAGCGCCTAGAATACATAGTGTGGAAACCGGCAAATGGTGTAATGCTTTAAAAAGTGCTAAAAAGTTGTAGCCTATAAATGTGCAACGGTGCTCCTACGAAGCCTACGATAATGTTGCAACCAGAGACAAAAAAAATGCGTATCACGTTTTTTAGCCATGCTTTCATAATTTAAAAAAAAACTTATAAAAATCTCTAAGTCAGAGGAGAAAATGATATAATTTAAGTATTTAAAATACTTACCACCAGCCGAAACATTCTAATACAATGTCAAGAGCTAGTAGATGGCGCTGCGAACCCATCCTAATATTTTCAGCAACGTTGTACATTTATTGGATACATTTTTTTAGTACTATTTTGTAGCCGGTTTCCACACTATGTATTCTAGGCGCTGTAATTGAGCGACACGCTCTCAAATAATCATAATCACAAACTAAACTAAACTAAACTCAAAGTTCTAATAAAAATGTTCTGAACAGTTACGAAAAAAAAAAAACACAATGTTGCGCGCATGCGTCAAAGTCTCATTGTCTCTTTTCTGCAAATCAAAGTACATCCCTATCTCTACACTGCGTAGGTGTAAATAATTGTTTTTTGATCTTTCAAAACTTTAAGTAGGAAAGGGGTTTGGATGATGCAAGAGGAATTGAATTCCCAATTACAACACATGGAGTAACGAAAAAAATTGTCTGTTGTCCAAGAGTTCATCTTTTGACAAAATTTAATTATTGTCATGCGACTTTACTTACAAATTTAACCTTGGTAAAACGTTTGTATTAAGATCTAATATTTTTTTCACCAAAACAAAAATTATTTAATGTATTTGTATGTTTTCTTTATTAATTTCTTGTATAAAGTTAAATTTTAAGTAATGAAGGTTTTTTGTTCATGACAGTTGCAAATTAAGTATTTACTAACCCAGATTTTTCCTGTTAATCAAGAAAAATATTTACGTATTTCTGTTGTTTTTATTATTTTAGTTCAGATATGGAATTTTTATAGCTATATTATGTTATTATTTAACTTCAAAATGAATTTTTGTAACTCATTTATTTACAGTCAAAAATTCGCATTTTTTGGTTGCCAAGAAAAGTCGCCAAGTAGTGACTATCTACATCTGTTCCGAACTTTCTTCTTTTCACACTTTATCTGATTTGAAATTAGTACTTTTATTGATTATGATAAATATTTGAAAATAAAACGGTACTTACGTACGCGCCCTGAAGATAGACTGCCAAAAATGTTTGTCAACTGCCAATCTTGTTCATCGTTGCCAATCACGTTCAAAACGGTAATTTAACATTATTAAATATCGATGCATATATGATATATAAAAATTAATAAATTTATAATTACGTACGCAACGTTAAATACATAACGTTTTTAAAAATGGTAAATAATGTGTACTTACGTATTAACTCCACCACAGCAGAAGTTGTGCTAATGCGCCAATAAAGAGCAATCTTGTTGTTCGCACGCACACGCAGTTATCTTTTGGATTCCTTGTTGCCTTGTTGTTTGCTGATTTTTGACGCAATTTTTTAGTGCTACGAAAGATTGGCGGCACTTAAAAACCGCCAAATCTGTAGCTGTGGTGGCGTTAATACGTAAGTACCAAATAATGTAAAAGTAGAATAAAATAAAATAAATAAATAAAGTATAATAAATAAATAATTAAAAGCTATAAATTATAATAAAAAATAAAGGGAAGAGTTCCATATCCTGTGCCGGTGGGTTTGGGGAGTTGTTTTTTGGCGAGAACTGTTCGATGTAGTTATTGCGATCTTCAACCTTTGGGGTTGCTTTTTTAACTACTGGAATGGACTTTATCTACGTGACGTTCCACCCCTTTTGGCGCCATTTTGGATTTTTTTACCAATCGCGCCAACCGGCACAGGATATGGAACTCTTCCCAAAATAAACTATAAACTATAATAAGTAAATAAACTATAATAAATAAAGGTACTTACGTATTATCCGTGCCAGTTTTAAGCCAACTGCGCCAAGCATGGAGCCAAATTACTAATCATAGTAACCCTTCTTTTTTTTCCTTGCTACATGGTAAATGCCTGGGAATAATCTACTTTTTTTAGTAGGGGTCATTTTTATACTTAGTAAGATTAACAAATAGTTAATTTATTTTAGATATTGCATTTATGAGTAAAATATGAATATTTTATTTGACAAATTTAATTAGATATAAAAAAGATAATATTAGCAGTAAGAAACAACATTTTTATACACATTTCATCAAAATTGCATAAAAAGGTAACGATCAATGGAAACAAATGGATCAAATGGTTGGCAAGCAGCAGAAGGGAAAAATATTTTTGATGCCATGTTAAAGTCTATTGCAGAATTATTTCCGCCGCAAAACAAAATGTCATTTTAAACCTTTTTATGCATTTACAAAATGTTAACAAAATTTACTTTCTAGATTCTAGAATATGCTATATTATTTACCATTTTTTAAATTATTTATTATTCTTTCTTAATTACTATGTTATTTACCATTTATTAATTTACTAAAATAATGTTTTTTACTATTTTTAACAATGTTATAAATTTAATAAACATATATTACATTTTATTTATTTTACATTAATTACCATTTTTAACAATGTTGGTTGATAATGTTAAATTACTGTGTTTGAAAACATGATTGGCAACGATAAACAAGATTGGTACTTGGCAACCATTTTTGGCGATCAATCTGCTGGCACGGATAATACGTAAGTACCTAAATAAACTTTATGCTTGCCAAAAAATAACGGTTGCTGTAAAAATAGTATTATTGGCGCCAGTGTTGGCGCAGTTGTATCTCCAGGGCACGGATAATACACAAGTATGAATAAAACTAGTAATCTATATAATAAAACCGTAAGTCATGTGACTGTCATCAACAGTTCCGGGATGCCCGTTTCAAAATTAATTTAATTTATTGTCAATTTTACTGTTTTTGAACCACGGAGAAAACGTAGACTTTAATCGCCTGCAGAGAATAAAATCAGAAAACACCTTTGACGTCATTAATTATGAACCAATGAAATTCGTTTTAGTTTTAGAAGTGTGACAAACATTGTGAGCTCGCTATTTATTGAACGTGAATCATTTTGTTATCATTATTATCTAATGGTATCCACGCAAAAGATCTTAATTTGCTATTTTTCGAATTGCAATATTTTTTAAGTTATAAATTACATTTTTCATTGACGCTGAGATGAATTTACCCATTAAGTAGTTGCCTGATAATGATGAAGCTGCATTAAAATTGTTTCAGGACTATGGAAATGCGTACATAAATAAAGTTTTTTTGGTACTTCTCTATTATTCCGTCGGCCACATTTCATAACAAAAAACTATTGCCAAACTGTAACGCCAAATAAACGGGAGAACGTTGCCATTGGAATATCATAATAAATAAATAAATAAAATATAAGAATTTAAGGACACAATTGTTATTTTAATTAATGAAATAACAAATAAATCAGTAAAACATAATGAAAAATACACGCAAATATTGAATTAAAAACCACTTGATGGCATAACAAACACGTATAATGCTTCTGACATCAAGTAAATGGGACTGCATATTTGGCATGTAATCTTACATTTTTGCGATAGTTTTTTGTTATGAAAAGTAGTCGACGGGATAATAGAGAAGTACCGTTTTTTTGGTTTGTTTGCGAGATGCCAGCTACAACATTAACAATTTCATGCCTGCAATTTAAATTGAGTTTCATTTTATTATTTTATTGCATAGTATTTATTTCTTTTTTCATTTTAAGTATATATTTGAATTGATTTAATAAGATAGTTTGGGAAAGTTTGCAATTTTCAAGTGATAATTTTTTTTTAAATGATCACTATTGCATCAACAATTTCATTTTTATTTAATTTCAAATGTTTCATTTGCTGCCAAATATTATGCTTGGCGAGAATGATATCAGTGTAACAAAATTTGCCGAAATGTTTTTATTAGTGTAAGAGGAAAATGTAGAGAATATTTGCATTCACTGTTGTCTGGAATTAACGGAAAGAACTTTTCTGCGGAAATGAAGCAAAAACCCTTTACCAACTTGTGTGTGTTAGCGTGCGTGGTTTGGCGCAAAACTGATGTTATTTTTGTAACTATTGTTATCACTCTCAGAATCCTGAAGCTACATTTTTTCCAGCATCGATAATTTTTGTTGCCAAACTTGGCTATGAACCCGATTATGAAAGATTAGACGAAAAAGAAAAGTATTGCTGATTTTTGATTAAATATTATGCGCACGACATTTTTATGGAGAAAAATTTCCTTCGTCTTATTTTTTTATTTAATTTCATAATTTAATAAATTATTTTTACGCTTTTCGTCTTTTAGCAATCAGATTTCAATCTGTATAGAAAATATAGTACATTTCCTCCTGTTCTCAAAGAAAATGTTTTGGGAGTATAGGTTTACGATTTACATACTGATCGCTATGTTTATGTGGGCTTGAGTATGCACGAGGCTTCGTTATAATGATTGCTGTATAATTATTTTATAAGTGTGAAATCCACAAACCTCTGTTAAAATAATTGTCGTTTTAACCGTTCATGTACGCAAAATTCCCAGAGCCCCGTTATAGGATTGGTGTTTTAATGATTTATGAGGCGCAAAATACACGGAGTTCCGTTATAGTTATCGCCGTATTGACCATATATGGCTGCGAAGCACACAGGGTCCATTATTTGTATCACCCAATTAACAATTTATGTGTGCGAAACCCTTATTTACAAAACTCGCCATATATCTTAAGTTATCCCATTTTTGTTTATTTCAACCGAAAGCTCTCTCTTTTCCTAAGATTAATACCGGCAGGGCTAAACGGGTTTTTGTCAACGGGCTTATGAATAAAAATTATTTTTTATGTCGGGAAATCTTTATTTGTATGCTTTTTTGATATTTTTATGAGTTATTTTCGTATAATTCAAAATAAAGTATTATTTTTTTTATTTATTATATGTTTTCATGTAAAACGCACTTTGTGAGCTCTGGCCAATGACCGGGCTATACGCAGCAAAAGTCATCTGAGCCCATGAAGCGACCGTCTAGACGGGCGAAGACCGGCTAGTGCACATGAAATATTTGCACACATGTTATATACGCACCACGATGGCGCGATTTTTTCCCCCTGCCAGTTTGGAGAAAACTTTTTTAAAACTCACTTAGGTACTTACTTCTCTATTATTCCGTCGACCACTTTTCATAACAAAAAACTATCGCAAAACTGTAAGCTTAAACGCCAAAAATGCAATCCCATGTCAGAAGCATTATACGTGTTTGTTATGTCATCAAGTGGGTTTTAATTCGACATTTGCGAGTATTTTTCATTATGTTTTACTGATTTATGAGTTATTTCATTAAATAAAATAACAATTGTGTCCTTAAAGTTTTATATTTTATTTATTTATTTTGATATTCCAATAGCAACGTTCTCCCGTTTATTTGGTATTACAGTTTGGCGATAGTTTTTGTTATGAAAAGTGGTCGACGGGATAATAGAGAAGTACCCTCACTTATATTGCTATAAGTGTTAATATTTACAATTTATTGTGATATTTATATTTATTATTATATTTATTAGGGACAGATGTCATATACGCACCACATTGGCGCGATTGCAACAAAATGGCAATTTTATGCTTCACATGGTAACCCGGTTATTTAGTTTATATTGTTGTTTATTTACTTTATTTTATTTTAATTCACAAATTTTGCAACATTTTGTTCAGTTTGAAATTAAAGAACTACTTCATTAGATTCTTCTACTTTACGTTTCATTTTTCTGCGATGCTTGGTTCCTTTGGTACCAGATATTTTACGCTGGCATTGTTTGGCCGAATTAGTATGGAAAAGTTGTCTCCTGTAGGTAAGCAGTAAGCAGTGTGATGTTTACTTCTTGGGGTTTGTTTTTTTGGCGGGGTTAGTTTTTTTAAAAAGCCTGTCTTGGCAGAACGACCGCCCTGCTCGATTAGCCGCATGCCAGCGGTCAATCACGAAACATTTCACTATTTATACGAACCTTTGTAATTCTAATCATTTCAGTGTTTAACACTTTCACGGGCGGAGGTCACAAATGTGACCACTTAATTTTAATTAGACACTGACAAACGACACCCAGAATATTTTAATAAAATTTTGCTTTTATAATGAACTTGAAGAAAAGCAAGTATTTAGTTTCTAAGAAATCCGCTTGTAAATTCTGGTGTCAATCAATCATTTCACCATTTTACGAACAGAAGTAATCCGCGCCTGAAAGGGTTAAGGGTGTAAGTTCGATTACATATCTGTTAAATCCGTATTTCGTGTATTTAATTATTTGTGAAGTTTTAATATCGTTTGGAAATTTGGCTATGAAATACAATACGAAAACAAACAAGTGCTGAATTAATTATATTGTTTAAATGTAAACGGGTCAATATTCCGTAATTGGACTGTACGCAGATTTAAAAAGAAATCATGATTGAAAATTATTTGAAAAACCAGAAACATAGCAAAGCGAGATACGGTTTTGAAACAAATTGCATTTGAAAGTACATTTTGTTTTCTGTGTGACGCGACGGTGCAAAAATTGAAGTTGTGCGATGTTTAAAAAAAAAAAAAAGTGCAGTAAACGCAGATTTATTTGTTAGGTTATTGCCATCGCCAATCAGCGTTACTCACGGACATGTTTTTGCTTTATTACGTACGCTTTATTACGCGAACTTAATAAATGAGCTATAAAAGAAGGTAACACAACGCATTTGAAAACACATTTCTTCTTTAGACGCAAAAAGAGAGTAGAAGATAGACTGAAAGAAATACATTGTGTCCAAAAAGTTATTGTGCAAGTGCAGCTCAGAGAAAATTTTAGAAATATAGAGCAATTTCATGGTATTTTTCTCGTGTGATATCATGTGTGATGTGTTTTTCTAGGCATGTAATGAGTGTGGGAGCAGATACATGGTGTAAGTCTTAGATTATGATGTGTCGACTACTCTGATTATAAGAATAAGCGAAGTTTCGATTGCGAACGTATTTTTTTTTCCAATAATAGTCAATGTGCGTAAAAGTTATCAAGGCTATATTTCTCTAACTTTCAATGAATGAGTGTGAAAACCTCGGAACGTGTGATTTTTTCTCTTCGTATCGATATTTATGCAAATTTCTGCATCTGGTCATCTGGTCAATCGATATAGCAGTATTTAAGCGCTGGCATACGCTGGGAAAATGGAACTCTGAATCGGTTCTTGCCTTTGTTGGTACCTCAAGATCTGCTTTAGTTGCCTCAACTAAGACGTAGCAAAGAAGGAATATTGGCCATTGGTAAGAGTATATTTTACTTTGATTCGGTGATACTTGAATAAAATTATTTGGCGCTCACGTAGTGCCGTTTCTAGCCATCTGGAAGTTGGAGTTGAACTTCGGTAGCTGGTTCGCTTAGTGAAATTTACTCTTGTGGAAGTCAGCTTAACAGCCGTTTGACGTTACGAGATCGTAAGTTATTTAAGATCGTAAGTTTCTTTAAATGAAGTTTCGTTGGGGACTGATTTCTTTCCGGCCTGAGGAAAATCGCAGAGCTTTTCTCAAAACACTACCCTTTTAAGATTTTAATAAAAGTGACTTGCTTTTACACAACCTGTGCGCATTTTCCGACTCAGTAGCATTGACCATCACACATAACAGCGACATGGCTGTTACAAGGTGACGTCGTTGTTTTAAAGAATTCCCATCCATATTGATTCATTTGACTGACTGACAGTATGTTTCGTTAGAAAGCTGCTACATTTTATCTTTTTTTTGCAGGTATGACCTGGAAATACGAAGAGAGATGATGGAAAGAAGTGGATGCCGTTCAATCATACGGACGCATATGATAGCTCTAGGAGCAGTCATCATTTTCCTATTACTGTTCGTCGCTTTAGTTTTTCTTGCTATCTATCAAGGAATCAGTTCGAAGTGGACTTTGTATATCTTCCTATCATTATTGCTTATCTTGGGAGTTATAGCCATTCTTCTGAAGTAAATAACTAGTGAAGCGCATGCGAGGTCTGAACAAAATTGAGCTGAGCGAGTTAATTTGCAAACATATATCATATTCATACTAATTATAAGGTCGTAATCACAGAGTTATATATTTATAATATTCTTTTGTGTTAGCATTTAAAACTGTAAAGAGTCATTTATTTAATTAGCACTCAAAGAGAAATTTTTATATCTATATTTAAATTAATTTTGTTTCCATTTTTGTACTCAAAGAGCTACATACTTTTTCATATCTATACTGCTTGTATCTGAATTTATGGATGAGGTGCTGACCTATATACAATAAGTTAAATAATAATTTAACATATATTTAAAATGTCCGTATTTCAAGAATTTATATATAGATAAAACATATTATTCTTACATAAAAAATTAATGGCATTCCATCTGTTTCTTCTGGAGAGACATGTTTATTCTGTTAAGACTAGTTTAATCTTTTATTTTTCAAATATTTCCATCCAAAAGTTTAATTGTTATCTCAAATTTCATTGTTTACTTGTACTAAAAAATTATACTTAATTTGTAATTTCATCTAAGGCTAATGAAATGTCAAATCTCTGGCTTTTGCGAAGCCTAGAGGTATAATAATTTCAGCATGCCCGCATGAGGGCTGCTTCGTCAAATATGTATTTTTTTTTATTAAACTTGCCAAGCAGGGCTTGCAGAGGCTAAAGCCATATGGTAGGCCTCCCTGATTGGTTGAATCTGAATCTGTTGCCGACAAGGAGATATTAATAATTTCTAATTTTGAAACGGACATTCAGATAGTTGTCGAAATAATGTTTGTTTTCGAACGTTAGAAAGGCACTTTTCAAACCTGCACTGCGGCCATAAAACTTCAAACACTCTATTCTTAAGCGGCGTTGAATGCTTTTCCTGCCTATATCTTACAACTCGACTACTGTGCTATAGAAGTATGCTGTCGTTGTCACCGACCAATTTTGGTTTCAAAGCATTGACGAGGAAACATTGTATCCAGAATAATCCTAGCAAAGTGATCGGTCGGTGGTGAACTTATCAAATGTTCAACTCCTATGTGATAGCCGACATTTTGTTCAGCTTAGCAAAAAATTTGAAATACTCTAGTAAAGTTCTTGGCTGTTAAAGACTGCGACAAACAGTAGTCCAGCCGATATCGTTCTTGACCACTACCTTTTGTTCTAACTTCTTGAGAGTTGTTAATGTTAAGTATACGGCATTTAATGATGTTTAAAGCATGAAGTAGCCTAAATAGCAACCCATGCGCGTTTTCATATTACATCTATGGATAACATTTATGAGATATAATGTTCCCCCATGACCCAATTTGTGTCAGATTGCTTTTGTAGGCGAACTATACCGGCTATGGCAGTAAGCAATATGCCAAATTAGATGGTCATCGGCCGAACTGTTTCGGAGGAGTAGCATCACGAAATTATCATTATAATGGGCGTAAAGAGCGTTGCTCGCTCAGCTCAATCACAGTTAAGCATACAACTTTTATAGTAAACTTAGATCTATAAAAATATCAGTTTTCAAAACGATTGTTCACACTATGTTTTGATTTGGCTTCGGTGCTTTTTATATGAAAAATATTAATAACCATAACTTCTTTTGTCTACTTACTAAAATGTAAATCTTTTAAAGAATTTGTGATAAGTAAAAACAAGTACTGCAACATACAAGACATAAATAAAACATGTATTTAAATAAATTAATACAGGGTGTTCCAAAAATAACGATCCATTTCTATGAAAACACTAATCTATTGATTTCTTTCACAGATGTTTGAAGAAATGTTCTCCTTAGAAGAAAGAATAGCCATCGTTTCCTGGAAACTGGGTGATAAAACATATGAAGAGGTGAGTACACTAAACAGTGGTTTGAGGAATTCTCATGTCACGGCTCAGCCGAGGAATAGAAGCACGTGGGCTCCTTTCAACTGCCTCACGAATGCTCTTGGCGATATCGTCAGATGTTCGTCTAGGACGTTTTTCATCCACCACGTTACCGGTTCGTCTGAATTTGTTCACAAGTAGTCTGATGCTGGCCCTTGTTGGTGGCTGTTTTCCGTATTTTCGATGGTACAGCTGACATACCTGTTCATATGTTTTATCACCCAGTTTCCAGGAAACGATGGCTATTCTTTCTTCTAAGGAGAACATTTCTTCAAACACCTGTGAAAGAAATCAATAGATTAGTGTTTCATATAAATAGATCGTAATTTTTGGAACACCCTGCATAACGAAAATAATATCACACATGAAACTTAGAAATAAGTATTTTTCCACGCGTAACTTTCATCCCAGAAAATGGTTATTTGGATTTTGTGAAGAATCATGGATAAAGCTTTCATAAAAAAATAAGCAAAAATTTATTACTAACTAGCTGCGTAGCAATCCGCTGTGTTGCATTTAATATGCATAAGGTCTTTTGATTGTTTGGAGGAAAATTAAATCTAGTACCAGTGGACCCGTGCGAAGATTTCGCACTGCAATCTAATAGTTTTTACCAATATCTAATATTTGTTAGATGCAGATTTAAATTTCTAAAGAAAAATTAGGAATTGCAAACAGCATCAGTCAAAATTGATCGAAGATAGGAAAGGCAAGAAGAAATATTTATCAACCGTAATTTAACTGCATTAGAGGATCACATAATCTGTTTCGGAAAACATGGGATAAAGAAAAATAAATTGAGCATTTAAATTTATATTTTGCTTTTTAATCATACATATAAAATAAACCCGTGGCGCAACAATATCCCACTCAATACCCACTTTATCTTTATTGTATTATTTATTTTTTATAATCATTGTTGAGCACGATATAATGCGGTGTTTTATTTTTGTGGCAACACTGATTTGAGAAAAACCTTTCATTTAATTTATGAAAACAATGCTGATTTAATTTTTAATTAACTGCAATTTTTAATCAAAAAAGATGTTTAAAAAAAATCTAAGTGTGCTATGTCATAAACCTGTTCAAAATCCTGGTATCTCATTTATCGTTCTGCGTTTTGGTATTTACTCAGAAAAAGGGATATTGACAACATAAATAATATATTCGACTCTTATACATTTCAAGTTTCTAGCCTTAACAACTTCAAATAAGTCGGAATTTAAAACGTTTTTAGAATGTTTTCAGCATATTTTACCTTTCTAAATTTCGAATTTTTAAGAAACCGTCCTTTAGGAATACATTTACATCTTAAAAGTAACTACCATGCAAAATTTCAACTGTTTAGCCACAACACTGCCACAAAAATCGCAATTTTAGTACGTTTTTTGTTCTTGCACCCTTTTACATGTCGAATTTTTTAGAAATTGTACTGTGTAAGCATTTACGTCTTAAAAATCTCGATTACATTTTAGTAGAACAGCCATTTTGGAGATATCAAAGGTGCAATTGCGATCTAGAAACACGATTTATGTCAGTGTTTTAGGGGAACCATGTGGTTTATAGTAGCTGTCACTGTGATTAATTACATGGTCATAGCAGCGCCGAAACTAGCCTTTCTTGCGCCCGGGGCAAACATGGATTTTGGCGCCCCCTCCCACCCGGAAAAGAGAATTTTACCAAGTTTCTAATAGCCGACTCGACTTCTTTTAAATTTAAAATATGTTATCAGAAAATACGTAATACTGAACTACGTAATCTTCTTTATCAAATATTGATTCAACAAAACCTTCAAAACGGAATAGAAAGGAACAGGAAAATATTCCATTTTATACAGGTTTTCGTCTTAGCAAGTATAATTGTTGGTATTCCTTCTGTTGACAACATATAATTTTAAATTTAAAACTGTATTCCGTTATAGACAGATTTCATTTTCACAGATTTTACGGTATGTGTATCATTACAAATGAGGCGTTTAAAGTCCAGTGATATGAATCACATTAACTTAATAGTTTACACTAATCACGCGAAGATATTGGGAAGCTAATGTTAAATCTGGGGGAGTGTTCTTAATACTTTTTGATTTTTTTTTCATGGGATACTTGCGGTCGATATCTAATGTTGTGCGTTTGTACTTTTTTGGGTTTTGTTACAATTTTTTTTTTTTTATTCGGACACTTTCACTTTTGTGAAACTGGTTGGAAACGGTTCTGAAATTGGAAGTGTCCTCATATAAAAAAATAGATTAAGAGAACAGATCTTTCTTCTTATTAATTTACTATCTAGTAGTTTAGACAAATCTTTTTATCTATTTGTCAGTTTTAATGGATTTAGTTCAGAATTTTTTTTTTAAATTTCCGGCTACGAGACATTTTTTCCAAATTCCACAGATATATATACATTTTTGTATTAAACGACAAACGAAATCTTCATTTGGCGCCCCTTTCGGCCTGCGCCCTCTGCCCCCCCTTAGTTTCGGCCCTGGGTCATAGACCAAATAGTTTAAGAGGTGTAACGCTACAAAGTTATCAAGGGAATGAGTGCACAAGAGCTCAATAAATTCCATAATATCATTGATTTGATAACTTTTGGAATTCAGTATTTTAAATTTTCTATCTAAAATAATTAAAATACGGATTTCAAGATAAAGGCATTAATAATTAGCTTGAAAGATTAATTATTCTCATAAATATTTTATTAATTATTGATATTCTTAATTGTTCAACTTATTTGAAAATGACAATTTGAGCCCTTCTTATAATTTTTGAATTGATACGCCATGGGTTTCTATTTATAAGTGTGTTAAATGTATGTTGTAAATTTATTAAATATCCCCAGGTGTGGAGCGAGAAATCAAGGTACATCTGATCCTACTGAATCGACTGCGCAGACGCATCGACAGGAACCAGCGCCACCGGTATACCATCATGATGGTACGCGTGTCAAGGATGCTTTGCAGAAAGGGTCAATGGATCTCAGCGGAGAAATCCAACAGCTACCAAATGACAGGAAATCTCTCTCAAGAACTGACTCTGAACCTGTCTTCAGTACGGAAACATCTCAAGTGCTTCTGTGGGATATACGATGAAAGGGCTGTAATTTTACTGCTATTAGCAGAGTCTATTTTACTATAAGGATTTTTTCTTACAATCTATTACATTAATTGGTGCTGTAAAATTAAGCTCAATAAAACTTTAGCTTTTTGTTTTACGTGAAAAATGTTTATTTCGACTCTTACAATGAATCTTTTTAATATTCACCTTTTTTATATACATATTTTATTTAATGGACAGAGTGAGCTAAGATTAATAAGTATGATTATTTTTTTTATTTTAAAAGGTATTAAATACATCCGAGCACGCGATCTATGCTGTAAGATGAGCACAATTACACACCAAGCACTTCTACAATTACAACTACTCCTACATTTACAAATACAACATTTACACATCTAATCTATATACCTGCGCCTATACACCTACATTTACAAATCTTGCCCATCTACGCCAATAAACTGCAAACTACATATTTAAAACTTATAGCAGATTTAATAAATATACATTTTAATTGAGAAATTTTCCATATTTTAAATATCCTGTAATTTTGGTAATTATATTTTAATAATGACAGTAATAATATTTTTCCGCAAATGAAAATAATATCGAGCACTCTGTTGCTAATAGAATAGTAAATATGTATATGTTACGGCTAAAGCAAGAATTAGGGGTTTAACCGGTAACTGTAACTGTAGTGGGGATTATCAAGGCTTTGCGGCTAAAGCCCAAAAAGTTCCTAAGGCTTCCAACTTTAACCGGCTATACCTGGGTCTAACAAATCCTAGTCGGTTAAAGCCCGAAGAGTTCCCAACGCTTCCACTTTTAATCTGCTAAAACCGGGTCTAACCGATTCGTCAGCAAATCGAGATTGTGTTAGCTAAGCAGTTGATTAGTATTGTTTTATCCTTTGCCTGTGAGTGTTTGTTTTGTAACGTGTTGACGAATTTATCTAAAAAATTGAGAACGAAAATTTGTTCAAGTCAAGTTTCTATGACATAAGTTACTGACTGTTGCTTGAATGAATTTCATACATTCTAGAAATTGGTGTATAGCGAGTTTCGTGTGTCCAGGGATGTTTTTCTTCGGTTAATGTGAGCGAAGCGCTCATACATAAGTTACTGACCACTGCTTGAATGAATTTCGTCCATTCTAGAAACTGCTGTACAGCGGCTAAAACTGGTTACCCGGCAAAAAATAGGTCTAACCAATTCTAGTCGGTTAAAGCCCGAAGTTAAGTTACATATATTTATAAAGCAATATATTATAAGGTAATACATAAATAAAAGTAAACCATGAATAAAGACATTAATTTATTAATATATTCAGGCAGCAGTCAGTAACTTATGTATGCTTCGCGCACATAAACCGAAAAAAATCATCACTGGACACATGAAACTTGCTCTGCAGCAATCTCTAGAATGCACGAAATTCATCCAAGCAGCGTTCAATAACTTATGTATGTGAGCTGCGCTCACATAATCGAAAAAAAGAACATCACTGGACACACGAAACCCGCTCTGCAGCAATCTCTAGAATGCACGAAATTCATTCAAACAACGGTAAGTAACTTATGTATGAGAGCTTCGCGCACATTCGAAAAAAGAACATAACAGGACACACAAAACTCGCTGTACAGAAATCTCTAGAATGCACGAAATTCATTCAAGCAGCGGTCAGAAACTTATGTATGAGCGTTTCGCACATTAACCGTAAAAAAAAAAAAAAAAAAAAAAAAAAAAAAAATCACGACACACGAAACTCGCTGTACAGCAATCGCCGTTTTAGCCGACTAAAATTGGAAGCGTTGGGAACTCATCGGGCTACTAGGATTGGTTAGACCCAGGTTTAACCGGTTAAACGTAGGTTTAACCCTAATTATTGCTTTAACCGTAATACATATATACTAGCAAGCTACGCCCGCTACGCTGGTCAATTTCTCTTAACGCACCTTTAATCAAGTGAAATATTGACTTTGAATTTGACCTTGTATTTTAAAACCCTATGGATGGATCTTTACTTGGAATGTACTTCTGCATTTCTGAAAACGATACGAACGCAACAGTGTTATTACATTTTTAATGTGTCAGACAAAATTTGGGCTGTTAAGGACAAATTAGGCCAATTCTCTGTAGACTTTATTATGGAATAGGTCAGCATTAAAAAAAATGAATAATTGTGTTAAATTATGGTGTCTATAGGGTTTACATTATGGTGTCTATGGGGAAAAATAATTTCCGTTGAATTCAAATTGGATTTCAATGAAGTTACAATTTACAATACTTCAAATATAATGAAATTTATATGCCTCACTGAGGTGGACAAAAATATGCTACTCGTCGAGAATTAAATAAAGATCATGCACTCGCGACATCATAATTCACTTTTATATTTTAACAGAATAATAAGGATACTATAATTTGTGACTCGTGCTATAGTCAGTATATATACTTCAGAACACATTGCCGTTTATCATTATCTTTTTATGCGTGAAGATTTCGCTATGGTACTCCATTGTGAAATTTGTACTTTTTGAAATTCAATATTTGACAAACGGCATAATCATTAGATTTGAAATTTATATCAATAAAAATACATTTTTTTAACCTTTCTAAAGCAGTTTGTCTAACAATCTTCTAACAAATACTTTTCGAGCTATGAATTTTTTCAGTAACTTCAAATGTTTCATTCTCCGAGATTAATCTGTGGCAACGATTAGCGAAAAACCCAGTCGTCAGCAACACATAGCTTTTCATTAAAAAGGATTAGTAAATAATGTGTTAAACCTTTCCATTGATTAATATGAAACATTTGTACATTTATTTTCTTAACCATGCTAACACACTTACAACACATACAACATACAATACGCATATAATTTTACACATACATACATACCACATACTTGCATGTAATATAAATACGTATTTAAATAATGTAATATACATACATATAACAACCTACTCACATGGAACATGCATCTTATATACTGCTAATTTATATCACATATGTACATCTTACACAATTACATATAATTTGCATAATACATCTTCATTACATACATGCATCTTCCTACTGAAATCCATCTATTATATTTACATACATCCTACAATATACACACAACATACATACATACATACTTACATGAGTAACTTACAATACATGCTACACTTGTAGATTATATACAACCTACGACACTTACATAACGATCCTTTCAATACATACATCAACGTTGTGACCGCAGACTGAAAGAAATAGAATGATGTGGCTAATATTTAAATTGAGGAATCTTTCATAATCAAAATCATAATTCGACCACTCAGCCACTAGTATAGTACTAAACATGTATAAACAACAATCATTGTTAATATTTCTACTGATTAATATGCAGACATGCCTCTTTCTAACCATGTTAACTATGTTCCTTTAACATGTTTAATATATTATCTAATATCTAATAGTTTAATGTCAAATATCCATTCATTTCGAAGTCATGAACATATTATCACTCTTTTATCTCTTACACTGCACGAATTATTTTCAAAGTTAACTTATCTGCTGTCAATTCCTTGGTCTCAATTAGATGGCATGTCCTATTTCAAACGCTTAATTATCTTATTTGATAATGAGCGTTTCAGACAGTAATGGTTGTTAACATATTAAAGATCTGGCATCTTGCAAACATCATTAAGCTAAGTGAGTGATTATTTTAGAGCAAAGAAGAGTTTTGATGTACGTTTGCTGAACGTGATATTGTCAGTTTCATATTTCATGAAAGGAATTCCTTCGAATTTCCCAGATTATTCGAGTTTAGTATAGTATTCAGAACATAATATATCTCCAAAATTAAGCTTATATATTATTAAATTTGAACGAATTAGAATTGTCGATCGATTTTATAGTTTTCTAAGTAACTTTATAAAAATCTTAATCAAAATTGTATTGTGATATTTTTGATGTAAAATAAATGAATGTCAGTTTTCCAATTTAATCCGTAACAGGAAAAGTGCTGTCGCTGAGAACGCACTGCGACAATTAAGCCTAATGGAATTTTTTAATGAAGTAGACACTATGTTTCAAAAATGTCTTCTGAGTGACAATTTCTTTGGAAATTAATTTTTTTTTCTCGTAAGTTAAATGTTCAAAGTACTCATATGTAAATTACATTAAAATTTTTCGGAGGCTTTACTGGATACGTCAATAAATGCGGTCTCTGAGGCCTCACGTTCCTTGTAATGTTTTACTTTTTGACCCCTACCCCCTCCTATTATGTGTTATAAAAATTGCGAATTTCTTAAAACATTATTTGTACAATAATAATTAAAGCTTTTCAATAATACTAAATCTAAACTAAACTTCACGGTGCTACAATCCATGTAAGATCATGGCCTGCACTCGCACTGCCCAATTTAGATTTCTTGACCATGGATGTAGAGTTTTGTTTAATACATCAAAAGGAAGATTTGTCTGTCTCTCTGAATTTCTACACAAATCAACAGTTTGGAAGCCAGAATTGTGAAATGTTACGTATAGGTGTATTAAAACACGGCCGAAGCAACTAAAGTAATCCGGAATCGAAATAATGTATAGTTAAAATTAATAAAAAAACCAAAAATCTAACATCTTTTCCTATCAAATTTAAACATTTTTCGTTATAGCAGTTGCTAACAATTAAAAATCCACATTAAAATTCTTTCTACAGTAATTAATTTTCTATTGAAAGATTTCCACATGAAAAATGAAAATGAAATAAAAATTTTTAACAATTGGAAAAAAGATTAATATGACGTCATATTGGTAATATAACGAAAATTTTTAAACATTTCCAATAATGCAACGAGTATGAGTATGTGTAAGTACAGAAAGCAGGTAATATGATGTCATTAGAGAATTAAAAAGAAAATTAATATGACGTCCTATTGAAAGTTTAATGGACTTTTTCAAATGTTTGAGTTGTATCATACAAAGAGAGTAACAATATGAGTAATAGAGAAAGCAAGTAGATATGACATCAGCAGGTGAAAAAATATAACGCCATATGGGTTTGAGGAATGTATTGAATGATTATGAAAATATTGACATATTTTAACATTTTGAAGTTCTCTGTACAATATGTTCAATTTTGAAATTGTTTTTTGTACAAAAAGATTCTTAAAATCCCGTACAATGTACTTCAGCTAGTATGGTATAAGTGCGGATGAAGTGGACCAAGTCAGTCTGGGTTGGGATCTCAGCCCTTTCTACCCCCTGCACGTTTCGTACTCCTTTTATCGACCCCGAAGGGGTGAAAGTTTGAATGAACCCTGTTAAAATCCGGAAGTGAATCTCAGATCTGTAGTTTGGAAGCACAATGTACTAACCACAGAAATAGTGGGAGTTTTTTCAATAATTAATGTTATGTTAAAAATCATAAAACAAATGTTATAGACTTATAGAGCGCATTTTATCTAGATAAAAACAAATAAAATTATAATGCATGCTATGAGTTCAAAGGGAGAAGCTGTAAGAGAACGACTTACGATGACGAAGAATTTACGTCACAATATCAAGTGAAAGTTTTTTGGCTTTGTTTAATACTTTCTTCTATATACATAAGCACAAAATATTGCAATCTTGAAAAATTTCGACTTCCCTTTTTTATGGATTTTTACATTTTGGGATGTCCTGAATACGATTTGACTATTTTTGGAAAATTTCTGTCTGTCTGTTCGTCTGTGTGTGGCTCTATTTCAAAGACTAACGTACAGAATTTCATAAAACTGCATATTCTGTTAGACTTGGGCTATGATCAATAAGGTTAACTGGATGAATTAGGTCCTCCATATTCGACCGGGATGACTCAGTTGGTAGATCATGGCAGCTTCAGCCAAGATATCCCAGGTTCGAATCCTGGCCGAGACATTTTTCGTCTTTCGTCCAGTTGGAAAATTACAACTCATAAATAGGTGCTGATTGGATTTTAGTGTGTATCGCAATAAACAGGTGGCGTGCTATACTGTGTTTTTCATGATTTCTACTGTAGCTATGTCTTAACAACTAATGCACGGAATTTCATCAAACATTGTATTGTGCTAGACCTTGAATTAAATTGATTGGATGTTAGTGTATATCTCTAAACAGGTGGCGCTGCTATACTGTGTTTTTCCTGATTTCTACTGTAGCTATGTCTCAACAACTAATGCACGGAATTTCATCAAACACGAAACTTGTGTTAGCCCTTTAATTAAATTAACGCTGATTGAATTTTGGTATGTATCGCTTAACAGGGGGCAACGTAATACCGTGTTTTCACGATTACCGTTACTTAGCTCCCAACATTCCGATTTTCCCCAACCTAAATAATCATATTTCAACAAGATTTTTTTAAATAAATGAAATAAAATTGAAATTAAGCAAGCATCACGTAGATACAATATACATTTTACTCGATAAAATTTTTGGTTCAAAGTACGTTTATTTGATTTAAAGAAAACCGAACGCTTGTAAGGTATACCGTGATAGTTATATCTCAAGAACTAATGAACGGAATTTCATCAAACTTCATATGCAGTTAGACCTTGACACAAATTATTACTGGTGATACTTTGGTGTATATCGCTCTACAGGTGAGCTTATATGATTTTTTTCCACGATTTCTACTGTAGCTATGTCTCAACAACTAATGCACGGAATTTCATCAAAAATCGTATTGTGTTAGACCTTGAATTAAATTGATTGGATGTTAGTGTATATCGCTAAACAGGTGGCGATGCTATACTGTGTTTTTAACACTTTCCAACCTAGTTGAAAAGTGTTTATGACTTCGGTTTGTCTGGCCGTCTGCCGTCTGGCCGTCTGGCCGTCTGGCCGTCTGCCGTCTGCCGTCTGCCGTCTGTCCGTGCTCTAACTCCCGTAAATATGCTCGGATTGCCCTGCAAATTTTATATGTTATAATCGTTATCTATAGCATGTTCCCTATTTCAACGGAAGTGTGTAGCACTTATAGTTTTTTTACAAGGACACTCAAAAGAATTCCGTTACATTGCGGTCTATGGGGAAAAATCATTTGCGGTTTATTTAAATAATGTTTCAATACTTTAAACGCATTGAAATTTATATATATCACTAAGGTGCATTAGAAGAAGCTTAATATGGAATAGGGTGTGCATAGCACTTATACTTACTTTACAGGGACAGTCAAAAGAATTCCGTTACATTACGTCTATGGAGAAAAATCGTCTGCGGTTTATTTAAATAATGTTTCACTATTTTAAACGCATTGAAATTTATATAAGGTTCATTACAAGAGACTTACTACAGAATATTGTGTGTATAGCAGTCATCGTTCATTTACAGGGACACACAAAAGAATTCTCTACTGTATGTTAACAATAATTCCTGGAAGTGCGTTTTAAGTTACTGAATGCGATTTTAATTTTAAATCGCTTTTTGTATATTACGTGGTGTGTATAAATTCTGTAGATCCTATACAGGGAAGTACAAAAGTTCGGGAACACATTTCCGTATTATTTAACTCCAGACGGAGAATTTTAAACTGTGCTACGTGTTTCCTAACTGAACTAAAATTTAGCATCCTATGTAGTATATATACAAATCTATAGATCCTATACAGGGCTGAATAAAGTATTCGGATTACTTAGATGTTATCTTTTAGCTTATAAAAGAGTATGATTCGTAAAATTATTTTGGAAGCGTTGGAAAGTGTTACATAATCTATGCTTGACGCATGATTTTTCGTTCTTGTTCATGATTTCTACTGTAGTTCTACTGAATTTTGGTATGTATCATTGTGGCGGTTGGGAGTTAAAATTAAATGGGATATGTTATATTCCACCACCTTTCGAGGGGTTAAACTATTATCTGCCATTAATTAAAAAAATTTACACTTTTTAAACTTTTATGTTATATTTAGAAATACTTTCTCCGGTCTCTGACACATTTTTACAACTGTAAAAATTACATTCTTTTACTTACATTCTACAACTCACTGAGTTATGCTACTTTATATTGTATGAAATTTCAGGGCTGCCCGACACTAAAAAGTCATTTGTCTGGTTTTGGTGCCAGGAAGTTCCAAAATTAGCCTTTCTCCCAGGGACCGTATAAGAATTTAAAAAGTGCAACTTTAAAAATTAATGGCTGGCATATTTTATCAATATTATCTAAATACATACATTATTTTGAGCATTTTTAACACTTTCCAACCTAGTTGAAAAGTGTTTATGACTTCGGTTTGTCTGCCGTCTGGCCGTCTGTCCGTGCTCTAACTCCCGTAAATATGCTCGGATTGCTCTGCAATTTTTATATGTTATTGTTGCTATCTACAGCATGTACCCTATTTCAACGGAAGTGTGTAGCACTTATAGTTTTTTTACAGGGACACTCAAAATAATTCCGTTATATTGCGGTCTATGGGGAAAAATCATTTGCGGTTTATTTAAATAATGTTTCACTATTTGAAACGCATTGAAATTTATATATATCACTAAGGTACATTAGAAGAAGCTTAATATGGAATAGGGTGTGCATAGCACTTATAGTTACTTTACAGGGGCAGTCAAAAGAATTCCGTTACATTACGTCTATGGAGAAAAATCGTCTGCGGTTTATTTAAATAATGTTTCACTATTTTAAACGCATTGAAATTTATATGTATCACTAAGGTGCATGACAAGAGACTTACTACAGAATATTGTGTATATAGCAGTCATCGTTCATTTACAGGGACGCACAAAAGAATTCTCTACTGTCTGTTAACAATAATTCCTGGAAGTGCGTTTTAAGTTGCTGAATGCGATTTTAAATTTAACTTACTTTTTGTCTATTACTGGGTGTGTATAAATTCTGTATTTCATATACAGGGCAGCACAAAAGTTCGCGAACACATTTCCGTTTATTGACAGAAACTCCAGAAAGAGAATTTTAAAATGTGCTACGCGTTTCCTAACTAAACTAAAATTTATCATCCTATGTAGTATATATACAAATCTATAGATCCTATACAGGGCTGAATAAAAGTATTCGGATATTTTTCCGAATATTGTATATGTTGGGAATTCCTGAAATTACGTTTTTAACACTTTCCAACCTAGTTGAAAAGTGTTTATGACTTCGGTTTGTCTGGCCGTCTGTCCGTGCTCTAACTCCCGTAAATATGCTCGGATTGCCCTGCAATTTTTATATGCTATAATCGTTATCTATAGCATGTTCCCTATTTCAACGGAAGTGTGTAGCACTTATAGTTTTTTTACAGGGACATTCAAAAGAATTCCGTTACATTGCGGTCTATGGGGAAAAATCATTTGCGGTTTATTTAAATGTTTCACTATTTTAAACGCATTGAAATTTATATATATCACTAAGGTGCATTAGAAGAAGCTTAATATGGAATAGGGTGTGCATAGCACTTATACTTACTTTACAGGGACAGTCAAAAGAATTCCGTTACATTACGTCTATGAAGAAAAATCGTCTGCGGTTTATTTAAATAATGTTTCCCTATTTTAAACGCATTGAAATTTATATAAGGTTCATTACAAGAGACTTACTACAGAATATTATGTGTATAGCAGTCATCGTTCATTTACAGGGACACACAAAAGAATTCTCTACTGTATGTTAACAATAATTCCTGGAAGTGCGCTTTAAGTTACTGAACGCGATTTTAATTTTAAATCGCTTTTTGTATATTACGTGGTGTGTATAAATTCTGTAGATCCTATACAGGGAAGCACAAAAGTTCGGGAACACATTTCCGTATTATTTAACTCCAGACGGAGAATTTTAAACTGTGCTACGTGTTTCCTAACTGAACTAAAATTTAGCATCCTATGTAGTATATATACAAATCTATAGATCCTATACAGGGCTGAATAAAAGTATTCGGATTACTTAGATGTTATCTTTTAACTTATTAAAGAGTATGATTCGTAAAATTATTTTGGAAGCGTTGGAAAGTGTTATATAATCTATGCTTGACGCATGATTTTTCGTTCTTGTTAAATATGTTATGGCGTTTTCCAAATTGTTTACTTAGATGTTATCTTTCAGCTTATTAAACGGTAATGGTTTGTAAAATCATTTTGGAAGCGTTGGAAAGTGCTACATAATCTATGTGTGACGCATGATTTTTCGTTTTTGTTTCTATTTACATTGTCTACGTATCTCCAATAAGTAAAAAATTAAAGCGCGATTAAAATTTTTTCGGAAACTCTATGCATTCTAAGGCTACAGTTATAAATGTTGTTATACAGTAAAACCTCTATAACGGACACTCCTATTTAGCGAATATTTTTTCAATCCACAAAATCTATATATTTGTCACCTTTTACCTCTGATTAGCGGACAAATGACACGGTTCCGAGGTGTCCACTATTTAGAGGTTTTACTGTATTGAAAATTTTGATGAATATATACTTATATGTAATGGGTATAGTTGCATGTTTTTTAAAAATTCAAAGATTAATAACATATTTATACTAGGTTAGGTAAAGCATCTTTAAATCTGTTAATCGGATGCAGGATAATGTTATTTTTACAAAAACAATGATTTTTATTCTTTTAAAATACTGAAAATAATCCGATAGGTGTAACTCTGATGTAACAGCTGATAACGTATTGTCCATTACAATATAAAATAAAAGAATCGATTACAATCAAGTTCTTTACGACTGATGCTGAAATATTACGAATGTAACATATTTTCATTTAGTCAATTTTATTTGTTGAATCGCTGAAAACTGTTTGCATTGGAGATGAAAATATATGTAGAAGAATGATTTTATTTATATCTTAATAAATCTTAGCATTTCTCTACTTTTAGTAGGAAATAAACACGTGATCCAAAAAATAACGGAAAATGTTATTCTTATTAGCTCACTGGCTATCAAAGACTGAGAGCTAATGTGCCCGCAAATTCTGTATATATGTAACGCGATAACTCTTAATAGAAATATCCGATTAGCTTCAAATTTTGTATATAGGTTCATTCTGATAAGACGCTTTCCTGATTAGTTGTGGAGGTTCATTGGTTAAGTATAAAGGGGGGGAGAGGGCTAATTCCCCCCTTAATTTAGATAAATTGTTTTTTCAAGCAAAATTTTCCGATCTGCTTCAAATTTTTTAGATAGGTTCATTGTGATAAGGTGCTTCCCTGATTAGTTTTGGGGGTTCATTGGTTAAGTATAAAGCGGGAGAACGGGGAGCTAATTCCCCCTTAATTTATTGTCGATTTCCTTATTTTTAGAGGAGTATTATTCTTTGAAATAAGAGTATACAATTAGTGTGAATAGCCTGTGAGATCAATGCCATCAGTTTAACTGGGCACTTTTCTTTTTCTTTTTTAAATAATCTCAAAGTGCTTTAACAAAATCTAATAAGTAAATGGCTTAACATATTCTTATTTTTCCTTTTTATTTCTCAAATTACACAGCACAACACTATTATTTCAAATCTAGCTTATCTCTTTTAGTATATAGAAAAATTTTATAATAAAAAACAACATCAATGGACAGAGCTGAACTAGAGATTTGTTGATTTGACATGTCAGTTTATATAGCTATCTTGAGACAAAATATAAATCTTTATTTCTTTATTTCTTTGGAATTCTTCTTTTTCCTGACAGCATCTCCACGATCTTGATTTTCCACGTTCAATGTGAGGTTTTTGGACATGCTTCTTGTGAGTGGTCGAGAATTGAAACCAGGAATCATCTTAACAAGCGAGTCAATCACTCCGTTTCCAGAATCTTCCAACAGGTCCTTAAAAATAAATTCAATTTAGGATGATGTTTAAATGGAGTTGAACTATTATTTCTTACATTAAGGAATGATCATCAATCATAAGGAAAAAAAAAGTTTTATAAGCATTTAATGTTTATTTTAAAAATCACTCTTAATTTCATGACTGCAGTTCATGTTAGTTAAAAAAAATTCCGTTACAATACGTTAATTTGGCGTGGGCTCTAATTATCAAAAATTCACAGTTTTGATTTACACTTAAAAGAGAGCGTGAAGTAGTTGAAAATTATAATTACTATTAAAAAAATCTAATTTTTGCTCTGTTTTTTTTTAAAGATATTGCAACAGGAAAAAAAGCATTATTTAAACTATCTATTCAGGATTTCTAAAATGTTTTCTCAAGGTATGGTCATAATTTAATTAATATTAAACTATTAAATGATAAAAAAGTACTTAAAAAATACATATTACATTGTTTCATTTATATTTTATTTCTACATTATCGTCCTTAAAATATTTTATTATAGCAGTTTTACATAGCCAGTTGAAATATTTTAGCGAGCGTGATTTGGCGTATAATTGGCTCTATTGTTGTTGTAACTCGTATAAAGTTGTAACCATAAATATTATGTGGCGATTTATCACCTGCGGTCGGCTAACGGGAACATGCCTTAATATTAATTAATGTATTACTTTATAATTAAGTTCTAGAAATATTAAAATGTTGTATTGCCATCGAAAACACGCTATGCACATTATTTTTAATAATTCTAGCATATGAGAAAGTTATTGAAAAAACGATTACAAAATTGAATCTTTACAACCAAAAAGTAAAAACCAAGTTAAGTTTAATGAAATAGTGTAAAAACAAACAAACAAGGAAACAAAAAAAGACAATTGCGAGTCGGACTTGCACACTGCGTGATCTGTGTCATTATGTCATATTACCGTAAGTATCTGACGACCATTTCAAGAGAAGTGTTTTGTAAAGGAGGTAACCCCGATCACGGAAGATCCCACAGAAAAAATTTAAAAGCGATATTCGTCAAGTTAAAGACATCAACCAGCAGGAAGGGAGGGATGGGGCGTTTAATACTTCGGGAGACCGCGGAGGCTTCGAGTTTACTCTTATTATTTGATATTAATTTCAACGTGATACCTACAGCCATTTCTGAAAAAAAAAGGCTTTGACAGACAGACGATTATCAGGTAATAAATCGAAATAGAGTTATAAATTAATGATTTTTGGATCTTTCCCTTTACATGTGCTTTTTTCGTGCAAAATTTCAAGATTCTTGGTCAACGGGAAGTACCCTATAGATTTTAAGAGTGAGTTTGTATGAAAAAAAAGCTGTTTTAAGATCGTAACTTTTTATTGCCTCGAGTTAGAAGTCAAAATTTTTACAAAACAATGTGGCCGTGCACCTTATTAATTTGATTTTAATTTCAACTTGATACCTCCAGTCATTGCTGAGAAAAAAGTGTTATGACAAACAGACAAACAACAAAGTTCATTTTATTTTATTTATTTATTTATATTTTTGAGATACGGAACACTAAAAGTGGATGAGTGTTATATTTTTCTAAACGGTAAATATTTTTAAAGAAAATATTTGTGCACTAGAAAATCTATGTACAATATAGACTTCCGCTTATCCGACACTGACACACTCAGTTATCGACAGCCCTACTGCATAAAATATGCCATGATTGTTACTGGAAGTGCCGAAGAAGTAAAAGTATATCTACAGATTTTGGTTATTAAATTTATATTGTTTTCATTATTATTATATTTAAAATTTTGGTATAGTATCTATTTAGTATTTCATTTATAGTAGTTTTAGTTATAGTTTGATGTTTTTACACTTATGAAATAATATTGCTGTTAATACGTGCTCTTGTTTATACGATGATATTGATTATTCTACACAAACTTAGTTACCTGGGTACCGGATAATCCGGCTTCGGGCAGGTTCAACTGCCCAGGCATAAGAGACAATGAATTTAAAGCAGAGAGTCTAGAGCGCAAAATATAGAAACAACCTCTCTGTACAAGAATATCAGAAATACATAACATTAGGTAATGTGGCGATGACTATAACGCATATATAAATGCTCCCCCTCCCATGAAAAAATAATCACTGGGATGAAGTAAATTCCCAGGATAGGGATAGGGATTTCAAATATACATGAAATTTTGTAATGCTGAGCTCACTATAACGTATGTATGATGAAATGTCTTCGGTACCATGAAAATTACAGCAAAATTAATCCGCTGGATGCAGCATCTTCGCTTTACACGAATCTTAAAAGCAGATGAAATTTGTTAATGACGCTGTCACCATAAAATTAATCCTTTACTTGTGTCACTCGAATCCAGTTCGATCAACTCAAGCGTGTCATGTTTGGACTGCCCAAATTGAGCTCGGTCAGAAGAAAAATTCGTGGTTCTATTTGGTGAGTTTGTTTTCCTTTTGAAATTGTGTAATGTAATTAATTTGCTGCTAGCGAAACGTCCCGGTTTTGCACGTGTCAACCTTGATAGATTTCGGTTAAAATAACAAAAAATACTGTAATAAAGCGATCACAATAACGAAGCTCTATACATTCGCGCCCATAAATCGTTAAAGGGACAAACAGAAAAAATCATGTTTTACTTTGGCGCAATCATACTAAATTTCCCCAGTTTTACAAATGAAAATGCATGTTTCCTTTGGTGCGTGTAACAAATCATATGTCATTTCCGTAGCAATATGGGATAAAATACAAAAAATTCAACAAATAACGTAGCATTTAATGTAATTCGATTATGCAGGGCATTATTTTTAAATGGAAACTTACATTTTCATACATAAAACTAAATCTATAATATTTTTATGAAAATGATACCATTTTCTAGACGCTTTCAATCGTGACGTCAGTCATGAAGATTTGTTTGAAAGGAGAAAGAACTAACTCGAAACAAAAGTTGCTATATTGAATTTCCTAGACCAAATAAATCGCAGAGAATGTTACCACTGCATCTAAAGTATTAAAACACTTGGTTATCAGGTATAGTTATAAGATATAGCTGTAGTATACAAAACAAATAGAAAATACAACTTAGCAACGGTTTGTTTAGAATAAGTTTGACATCACACTAGAAGCATTTCATAGACAGTTACGTCATATTTATTAAATTATTATTTGTTTCTTAATTTTTATTCTTGAAATTAAAATGTCTGCATCATAATATATGTTTTAACTCCAAATACATTTAAATGAATATACTACGTCATTTTAATGTACTTATAGTGAGATTTTTAACTTTTATATATGAAAAATGAGAATTTCCGCACAGAATGATGTCCATTTCGTATACAAAAATATACCGAGTGAGTCTGAATTTTCACTGGCTTATAAAAGTAAAATACCCGTTTTATAATATATATTTTTTTAAATTCTCGTCCCGTTTTTTAAGGTGTGGAAACAGGAATGAAAAACTTGCTTTAGAAAAAAATAATAATGTATAATGATAAACTAACGGCAGGTGGTTGAATAATAGTGATGTAATCGTAAATAAATCAGAGGGCATATGCTAGAGAGTAAAACGCTATAACTTTATTTGAGAAAAGGATATACGGAGTTTCATAAGAAAATCCAGAAGGTATACGGCTTATACCACAGTACTCTACTACGGTGTATACCACCGTATATACCCTTTACTACATCCTGTAGAATACATAGGTAAAGCTTAGTCTGAGAAATTTATTAAAGTAGCCTCCAGTAATTTTATTCTTGTTCAAAAACGTATGTATATCAAATTTCGTGCAAATCTGTCAAAAATTGTAGATTTGTATGCAAGGACCATGCATTCAAACACTAATTTATATACACATATATATACATTTATATTTACAACAGATGGTAAGATGAATTGTAAGGCGAACAGTAAGATGATTGTGTAAAATACGACTATTATTATCCATTATTTTTTCTCATATAATGAGAAAGTAATAAATATAGATTATTTCATTCTTATTATAATTCGTTTAAAATTTTGATTTTTTACAAAATATCTTATTTGTAAAATTTTCATTATTATAATTCACAAAATTAAAGAGGAATCCCCCCCCCCCCATTTTTGACACATTCTTCTGAAATACATTCCGCAGGTAAGGGGTTAACTGTTACCAACTTCCGCGTCCCACTGCGAGATGCCAATCATCTGGGTACTGGAAAATCCATTAGGGCAACTGGATAATTTCGGTATTCGAACTTCGAACATTCAGGGCAATTGACCCCTTTTCTCTAAATGCCGGGCAAGCTGATCTATACACCGGGAGTCTATTGTATTAAAAAATATTCTGAATACTCCTATGACAAAAATCATTTGAAAGGTAATGGAAAACTAGTAGTTTTGCTGGATGAAAAAAATGTTTGGAGATGTTAATTTTTGCTTTTCTCGGTATCATCTGAAAGAAAGATTCTTGTTAGGAATAAAATTATTCATTTTTGAACGAAAATTCTCAGAAAATAGTGTTTTTAAAATAAAATGGCTAACATTCAAAATGAAAATTCAAATTTTTAATTGAAAACATCCTTTTACATTTTGAAAACATCCTTTTACATTTTGAAAACATCCCTATACATCCCTGTATAACAATAAAAACGCATATCAGAATTAAAAAAAATAAACCTCTTGTTCATTAAATGTTTTTTCTTATGCGAAATTTGCGCGAAAAAGTGAAGTACCCACTTTTTTGTCTTCGCAGGTAAACCGTCTTATACTGTTAAAAAATTGTCAGCAAACTGTCCTGTCATTTGACGGTTTTTGTAGAAAATGTTTACACAACTGTAATTTAACTCTATTCTAAACATAGTATTGCCCATATTATGGTCAGAATAGAGTTAAATAAGGGGCATGTAACCGTTTTCTATAAAAACGGTCGGATGACTGGACAGTTTGTTGCAATTTTTTAACAGTGTAGAAAGGGTTTAGTATAAGAGTTCACAGCTAATTATTTTAGTTTACAAAATTCATTTCATTATTGAAGGAAGGCTTTAAATTAATTTTTTTTTGTATGGCAGATAGTATTTTTAATAATTATAATTTCGCTCATGCTTGACGCCAACCTCCTTTGTAGACCCGATTAGGCACACATTAGCCGCCGTCTCTTATAGTCCAAGAGGCAGCGACATTTTTTACTTTAACCTTTTTACACAAGCTGATCTTTAAATATGAATTTGATCTTACCTAATCAATCACGGAAATAGACGTCAGTTTTCGCGACAGCGGTGGTTGCAGCCTCGGGGACCGTAATAGCGCACAGTCAAAGCGAAATGCATAACAGCCCAGTTATGGAAGATTCAAAGATATTTTCGAGATCGGTGACGATATTCCTTAATCGAGTTAAATTAATTTCCCTTTCACAAGATGTTGAGACCCCTGACACAATTCGAATCCAGAATCTTCGCTTAAGGTGCCAACGCTCTTCAAACTAAGCTATCTTGGATCCCGGCTTGGACACTTTTTCACTCAGATCGGAACAATTACAACTCGTATGATTTTTTTCCAATCAGTATGATTGTGTTAAAATAATTAAGTGCAATTGCGTATCCAGCGTTTATTGGAGTGACTTTATCCGCGGTTTATTCTGTTGAACTGTTTCACATAACAGATTATTTGTCTTTACCAAAAGGTTGTCTGAGTGAAATGTTTCCGTCAGATTTTTCCAGGATAGCTTAGTTGGAAGAGCATTGGCAGCTTAAGGCAAGGTCCTGGGTTCGAAGCCTGGCCCGGACACTTTTCACTCAGTTGGGAAAAAATACAATTCGTACGCTGTATCTCCAACTGTAAAAAAAAAAAAAAAAAAAAAAAAAAAAAAAAAAATCACACATACTGAAAATAATGTTGGAGAAGTTAATTGAGGTGGGAAAGTTACATTGTGCGATTTAAAATTTCGAGAATAGAAGTGGTTTCTTTTAAATGAGTATAAAAACGCCATTTAACTAGAAACAGATGAGATCGAAAAAAAGTGAAATGTTATAATGACAATTTTACTATCCAGATTATAACAAGTATGATCCATCCTTAGTAACTTTTAATAATAATTAAATTATACAAGTATTTTGCAACTATTTCTTTAGCTCTTTATAATTTTGCGGATTCAGCATTCAGCTATCTGGAGAAATTTGCTCCAACTGCTCCACGGTAGCTACGTTCCTGCCTGAAAATTATTACTGACAGTTTCCATTTGTGATTTAAATACTGATCACCGGAATAATGATTTATGGGAGCGAAGCACACAGGGTCTCGCATAGTGATTGCCGTTTTAACAATTTATGGGGCATGAAGTACACAGGGTCTTGTTATAGTGAGGGCCCCAGTTTTAGTAATAGTCATATTAATGCTTTATGTGCGCGAAGTTCAGAGAACCCTTATAATGTAGGTCTTCCCGTTATAGTGATTGTCATATTAAATGTTTTTGTTTATGAGGCACTTAAGGTTCCATTTTGTGAGTGCCCCCGCATTATCAATTGTTATCAGCCGTATATAGGAATTGCCGTATTAATGATTTATGGGAGCAAAAACGGTCGAAACCCGTGTATACGCTACCGACGGCAGTAAGGCCGCAATCACCACGTTCATTTGAAAAACCTGCAAGCCTATAGTGTATTTCAATACGGAAAAATAATAATAGTGCCATTTCCTCGTATCACATAAAACCAGACTTTAATGTGTGTCAGACCAGAAATGTTTTTAACTTTCACTCACGCTATTGCCTCATTATTGAGTAAGTTGCAAAAAAAAAATTGGTATTTTCTATGAACAATTTCACGTATTTGTGTAACAGCTTAAAATACATAGATTTAAAATCCAACTTTACGTAAAAAGATCTGTAATTACCCATCACCATCTAATTGGATCAGAATGTAAATATACCTAAAATGCAAAATATGAAATTATTTAATTACTTACAGGATTCATAAGGAAGAAAGTATCTCTTCTTGTCAGAGGTTTTGAGATGTTTGCTGGTTGCGAATCAACATCAAACTTTTTTTGAGCTTGAGAATCATCGTCTGACATTTCCTTAGCTCGAGACATCTGGTAAACGAAGAAACAAATATAATTGTAAATGGTAGCCTATGTAAGACTGTTTTAGGAAAATCTGTTAGTGTATCTGCAAAGAATTATGATAACTATTCGCAATTAGTGTATCACTAATGTATCAGCTGAAAACGAATGTAAAATCCAATGTTGAAATATTTATCAGTTTTGTTGATGGTGCTGCTCAGAATATACCAAGAAAGAAATGAAGTCTATTTTTTATGGAATGAGTCCAAGGATCTCTGCTTTGTCCCTAATGTAGGTGCCAAGAAAATGTGATCCTTATAATCGATATGTACAAAAGAAAAGCATAGAAAAGAAACAGTGTTACAATCGAACTAGCAGTAATTTTATTTTTGAGAGTTTTGAAAAATCAATCTCGTTACTAAAATTTTAAAATGTACTGGTGCTTACGTATAATATGAATTTTCGGTACTTCCCTTTTATACTCCCTACGGCACTTTTTAAAATGGTGTTGGCAAGACAAAACATTTTTTCACACATAAAAAAGGCATAATAGCTTATCTGATCAGTTTTGTTTTCATAGTTGTTTATATTATTTGGCAACAAATCAAACTTTCTTAGGCCGAAACTGCGCCAAGTCCATTTTAAACACCAAGACCCCTATAAAAAAAAAATACCGAGTTTTGAAAAAAAAAAATGCCAAGAGTTGACATCGATTGAGTTTTGTGAGCTGCAACTCGAAATGGTCCACAACACGACAATGGATTGGAATAGCTACTTGAGAGAAGTTTGCGCGAATGATTTGTGTTCACGACCAAACGGAAAAACCTGTGGACGTAATAAAATTATGGAAGTATATGAAAGTCTATTTACCACAACAAAAAGCCGGAGGTGTACTTCCTCATCAATGGGTATTACGTGGTTTGTGTCGTGAAACACAGGAATATTTCCTTACTTCTATTTCCAATCGCACAGCTAAAATTTTAATGGTTTTAATTTTCAATAGAAAGCTGATGGAAGTATTATCTACACAGATTGCTGGAGAGGATATAAAACAGATAACTGCAAGATGTTGGATACGATTATCTCACAGTAAATCACAAACATAATTTTTTTGACACCAACGCTGGATAACGCATTCACTAAGAAGTACGAGACATAATATCCAGAGAAATTAGACATTTTAATATAATATAAGCTAAAATAATATCTCATCAAAAAATCACCTGTAAAAAAATCAGCCAAGTCTCGTAACTCATTTACCGTAAAAAGTACTGAGATCGTATAAAGCCAAGTTTAACTATCATATTAACTTTGAAATTTTGATTCACAAATCACTCCTAGTCTCTACATCTTTAGTTAATTATTATTTTATGACTTGGCAATTACATAGCACGAGAATGAGATGTATATAGTTAGTCTTAATCAAATAATACTATAACATATTAAAGTGTAATAACTTCCCTGTGCGTATATAATTTGCCTTAATTAAATTATACCATTCCATCCCATAACATAGTAAGGTGTAATAACTTCCCTGTGCTGCGTAATTGCCAAGTCACAAAATAATAATTAACTAAAGATGTAGAGACTAGGAGTGATTTGTGAATGAAAATTTCAGAGTTAATAAGATAGTTAAACTTGGCTTTATACGATCTCAGTACTTTTTACGGTAAATGAGTTACGAGACTTGGCTGCATTTTTTACAGGTGACTTTTTGATGAGATTTCACTTCTTTTTGTAAGTAATCCTTCTTTTCTTGATTTTGGGTTCTTTTTGGACATCATCCACTGATTTTCGCTAAGCCCACACTCTGTCCCTATTATTTACAGGTATCAAAAATTTGAAGCTTTAGTTTCGTTTGCAAAGTACTGTACATAAAAAGAGATTTCAGGTTCCTAGACAAGCACTAAGTTATGGGAGGGGGAGTGTCAAAAGTACTCTCAATTGCTTCCAGGATAGGGGCTATCCATCTGAGATATTACTCGCAGTCCTACATACTTGATATTTAACATAAAAGAACTTTTTAGTATAAAAAGAAAGCCAAAATTAAAATTTCCGGAAATTTCCAATAAATTAAACTATATTCCTTTTTTCGATGTTTTTTTTTTTCGTTTTTTAGTCTTTTTTATTATTTACGGATTTTTTAATTTTTCCTTACTTTGTGTACTAAACCCTGCCTTTCCCCTAAATGTCAAGCTTCTAGGACTACAAAATCGAATTATTTTCAAACTTTCGCCTTGTTATAAATTTATTGATTTTTCGATTTTAATTCTAAGTTACCTGATTGTCATGCCAATATAGTAATTCTTTGATCCGTCTTCTTAGGATCATTTAGGTTCAATTTAGAGATAAATCAAGCGAATCTTAGAGTCACCATGATTTTATTTAGAAAGGACTATCAAGCCATAACAAGCCAGTAATGTCGGGAGGGTAGGGGGAGCTGTGAAAATTTTTGTGGGGCTAACATCATTTAACAATCCATATTTCATATGTGAAGTAAATAGAGTACAACCTGTGAAAGAAAACAAACCTGTCTATAAAGAAATCGCCTATATCGTAGACAGTCTATAGCGGAACTTTTCTATAACGAAATTCGTAAACGAAAGAAAAGAAAACCATAATCCGGGGGAAATAACATAAAACAATTAATTTTCGATTTCTTAAAGATATTTCAATTTTTCGATTTTATTTTCGAATTTAACGATTATTTTAATTGTTCGTTTTATTGAATAGTAAATACTACCTTTATACCAAGTTTTAAATTTCTAAGACTACAAGATAAAATTATTTTCAATTTTTGATTTTTTCGAATTTTTTTTATAATTTCTGGATTTTTTAATTTTTTCTTATTTTGTATCCTTTATTACAAATTTCAAGTTTCTAGCGCTACAAAATCGAATTATTTGGAATTTTCCGATCTTTTTCGAGATTTTTATTCTATTTTCGAATTTATTGTGTTTTAATTTTTCCTTTTTCTGTATCCTAAACAATAAGTTTACGCCGAATTTTGAGTTCTAAAGCTACAAAATCAAATTTTTTCAATTTTTCGAATTTTTTTTTTGAATTTTACAGATTTTTTTATTTATTTCTTTTTTTGTATCCTAAATACTACCTTTATTCCAAATTTTAAGTTTCTAGCTTTACAAAATCGAATTATTTTCAAATTTTCGTTTTTTTTTTTCGTTTTTTTGATTTTATTTTCAATTTTTGTAGTGTTTTTAATGTTTTCTTTTTCTGAATCCTAAACACTACCTTTACACCAAATTTTCAGTTTCTAAGAGTACGAGATCATATTATTTTCAATTTCTCTCATTTTCTTTCTTTCTTTCTATTTTTTTTTTTTTTTTTTTTTTTTTGTTTAAATTTCTATTTTTTTTAATTATTCATATTTTTTAATGTTTCCTTATTTAGTATCTTAAATATTACCTTTATTCCAAATTTCAAGTTTCTAGCGCAACAAAATTGGATTATTTGAAATTTTTCGATTTTTCAATTTTATTTTCAATTTTTTTGTGTGTTTTTGATGACCTAGTTTTTGGCTACCTTCACACCAAATTTTAAGTTTTTAAGACTACAAGATCGTGTTATTTTCAGTTTTCAATTTTGTTCGATTTTTTTGAATTTTCGAATGTTTTTTTTTTTTTTTTTTGAATTTTCCGGATTTTATAATTTGTCCTTTCTTTGTATCCGAAACACTAGCTTTATTCCAAATTTTAAGTTTCTGTGGCTGCGGGATCTACCCAATCTTTTTGATGACACGAGAGTGGGTGAGTGTGTGAGTGACAAAAAATCGAAACTTTGAGTTCATATATCGTCTGCACTAATTTATGGGTATTTTTTGAATTATCCATATTTTTTGAATTTTTCCTTATTTCGTATCTTAAATATTACCTTTATTCCAAATTTCAAGTTTCTAGCGCTATGAAATCGAATTATTTTCAAATTTTCCTTATTTTTCGATTTTCCGATTTTTTCGATTTTCTGATTTTATTTTCGAATTTTATTGCGTTTTTTATTTTAACTTATTCTGAATCCTGAACACTATCTTTACTGCGAATTTTAAGTTGCTAAGGCTAAAAAATCAAATTATTTAAATTTTTTTCAATTTTTTTCGAATTTTTCGAATTTTTTTTTCGAATTTTTCGGAATTTTTAATTTTCCCTTATTTTGCATCCTAAATACTACCTTTATTCCGAATTCCAAGTTTCTAGCGCAACAAAATCGGATTATTTGAAATTTTTCGATTTTTTTCGATTTTTCGATTTTTTTAATTTTGCTTTCGATTTTTTTGGTGTTTTTGATGTTTTCTTTTTCTGGATACTAAACACTACCTTCACACCGAATCTTAAGTTTCTAAGACTACAAGATCGTATTATTTTCAATTTTCAATTTTGATGGAATTTGTTGAATTTTCGAATGTTTTTTTTTTTTTTGGAATTTTCCGGATTTTATAATTTTTCCTTTCTTTGTACCCTAAACACTACCTTTTTTCCAAATGCCAAGTTTCTAGGGCTACGAGATCTACCCAATCTTTTTGATGACGCGTGAACGAGTGAGTGAGTGAGTGACAAAAAATCGAATGTTTGAGTTCATATATCGTCTGAACTAGAAAAGACAGAAAGTTGTAACTTTAAATTTTGGTCCTGTGTGCCAAATACTCTAGAAAAACGAAGTTTCAAATTTTTGGGATACTCCAGCGCGGAGATATGGGGGGGGGGGTGGTAAAAAGTGGCCTGAGTTGCTTCCAGAAAAGTATGCTTACGGCTGTCCTCTCTCGACTTGGCGGAGGCACTGCTGTGCCTCCAGATATAAGTGTTATTGCTAGAAAAATTCATGATATAGCCAGAAACTTCAATAATGAAATTAAATCTATAATTTCAATATTTGTTGCCTATTATATTGTAATTCATAAAAATACAGATTCACGAAATTCCACTCAGTATGCAGTTTTTATTTGCAGACATGTGTACTTAAAAATAAGTGAGGAGTTTCTGGAAATTATTCCTATGAATACAGCCACCATAGCTGATATTTTTGACTCTTATGAAAATTTTGATTGACTAAAGTTTTTCTTTCTTTCAACATTTAAACCCGAAATGCTGAGAGATTATGGGACATCGCAAAATGCCACAATAAAAGATATCGGGGAACTGTTCGTCATCATTTAGAGTCGTATCTCATAGAGTCCATTTAGCGGTGTCTTCATTCAAAAAATGAAATGTTTACAGTTCAAAAGAAATTACAAATGCTAAAATACATTTGTAATTTCTTTTTTTTTTTTAAGTCTATAACTTTTAAACGTTATTTTTTTACTTTCTTCTATCTATAATAGAAGAAAGCATTGTAATCGAAATTTTTTTCGACTTCCGGTTTTCGACGGATTTACTCGTGTTAGGGATCAGAGATTACGCAAAACACGTTTTTTACAAAATGTCTGTCTGTCCGTCTGTCCGTCCTCATTGTATCATCGAAAAGTGTATGAAGTTTCAATTTTGTTCGATTTTTTTGAATTTTCGAATGTTTTTTTTTTTTTTTTGAATTTTCCGGATTTTATAATTTGTCCTTTCTTTGTATCCGAAACACTAGCTTTATTCCAAATTTTAAGTTTCTGTGGCTGCGGGATCTACCCAATCTTTTTGATGACACGAGAGTGGGTGAGTGTGTGAGTTATGCTTCAAATTTAACAGAATTTTGTTTCTATGTTTTTGGCTATGGAAAGCAGGTCCTACTTGAATTTGGGGATATTTCGACGAAAGGGGGCGCTGCGATCGCGATTTTTGTTCGATTTTCACTATTGTATCATCGAAAAGTGTATGAACTTCTGCAGATAATTGAACCAAATTTTTTTTCTATGTTTTTGGCTATGGCCAGCAAGTCCTACATGAATTTGGGGATATTCCGCCGGAAGGGGATGCTGTGATAGCCATTTAAAGATTTCAAATTCAAAAAGTTGTACAAAAAAATTAGAAATCCTAAAAGTTTTTTCCGTTAAATGTTCGGCCTTGATCTGGAGAATCCGGAGCAATTTTTGTTTTGCCTCTATCTGAAAAAATGGCTGAGACATAGCGGTTTGGAATTTTAGGATGGCTGATATTTTCAAACAAGACAGCAGAATTCATTATAGTTAACGTGCTTTCGGCAAATTTTCTTTCATTGTTGTAACCATTGTTCCTATTCTTATATCCTTAACAGTATATATTTATATTCGCCAACGTCAAATTCTCGCCAAGCTTGGCTACAGTTGGCGAAATATTGCCAAATTTGGCGACAAAAATATGTTGCCATAAATGAAGCCAACTTGGCATTAGATGACTAATTTGGCGATATTATCATTCAAATTCAATGTTGACGAGCTGGGAATGAATCTTCTTTAATTGGGTTCCACGCATTTTAGCTTTTTGTTTTACAGTTAAATTAGCTAAAATCGTAAAACCAAGGAATAGGGAGGCTATCTGTTCCTGTCGGTACAGGCCAGAAGGACTTTTTGTAGTTTAGTATGCATCAGTTGATCGCATCCCGGTAACCCGACGATTCGCAAGCAGCTGACGTACAACAGAATGACGAAAAATATTGATTTTTTTGGCGATGTGATAGCGAATTTTGAAGAATTAACATGACTGAGATAGAAGAAAGTTTTGGGATTGGCACATCCGACTAGTTTAAATGCTCACTTTCGTATCAACATTGCTTTTTTTCCCAAATGTTTCGATTCACGTGAATTTCATTTTGCGTCAACTATTACGCTTGTCGACAATGGTGTTTGTATAACAAAGAAACAGGTGTTACAGACACACCGGGGTCGATACGATTTTTCTTTTGTGCCATTTTGGCGAGAAAACACCGTTTTCGGGTATCTGTTAGGCCTTTCTTGCTAAACAGCATGTTAGTTTTATTGGTACTTTTCGGTTACCGGACACAAGTGAAATATATATATATATACATACACCCACATACATACACACATATATATATACACATACATATATGTATATATATATGTATATGTAATATATATATATATTTCACTGGCGCCCGGCTAACTGAAAAGTACCGTTTTATTTTATTATGAAACAGTTTATTTTATTATAAAACACACAATGTTATATTTGTTATAAAACACATGCAATCTGCTCTACCGGGTTGCCATACGGAGCAAAATCTCGCATCGCATAGAAAGCATCTCTCAGCAAAACCTAGCCAAAATTGCCGGATTGCTGCAGCATAAAATCGCCATGTTGGCGCCAAAAAGATACTCCGGTGCATCTGCGACAGCTGTACCAAATCTGTACACCTTTTTACCAAAAGAAATCTGCAGTTTATAGGGCCCTAACGTCAATTTTGCAAGACATTTTTTTAAAATCTCATTTTACACAATATCTAACATCCTGCAATTCGCAACTTCATAATGTGGAACAGATGTCGCAGAAGCACCGAGTTGGCGCGATTTTAATTTTTTGCGCCATTTTGGCGAGAAAATTTCGTTTTCGAATAAATGTTAGACTTAGCTTGCGAAAACAGCATGTTAGTTTTATTTTATTATGAAACAATTTATTTTATTATAAAACACAACATTTATTTTATTATAAAATGCACACAAATTTTATTATAAACACACACAAATTATTTTATTATAAAACACACACAATGTTTAATTTATTAAAAACACACACATTGTCAAGAGTACAACTGACTCAGTTATTAATACCACAGGGCTACCATTTGGTATACCGATCAAAATCGCCGGGTTGCCACGCTAGGCAAAAAATCGCCTTTTTGGCACCTAAAAGAAAACTCATTGCGTCTGCGACATCTTTACCAAACATCGTTTAATAAACGTATGTTTATAAATATTTAAAAATTATGTTTTTCTGCTCTCTTGAAAAATTTGGTCAGATACTAAAACTGCCTTTTGGCGCCATTTTAGATTTTTTCTCCAATCGTGCCAACCGGCACAGAATACGAAACCCTTTCCAGCAGTTTTGATGACAATTTCCTTTCGATAAATAAACACTCTGTATATATAGTAACATAAACCAAAGCTGACTTTAAAAAAATTACAAAGCGCATGAAAAATAATATTACGGGTGTAAAGATTAAAAAAATGCATTGTAGAATACTACCAATTAATAAAAATAATGGTAAATGAAACGAAAAGTCAGATGTAAAGAACAAATACAGAAGTTAGCCTAGTTTAATATTTGGTATAATATATACCAGAAAATATTAAAATTATGTTGTAGATTTTACCTTAAATGTAATTCTTTACACTTCTTTTGGAATTTAGAGAGCCACCAAATATTTTTATGGTTAATTGAATTTTGAATTTCGAAAACAAAATGCGTGGAAATTTAATAGTGCGTTTTTACTTGCTCGAGATCCGTGCACTCTCTTTCTACTTTTATTAATTCATGATCTGTTCTGTCATGACTTTCTCAAAATTTTCTTAATAGAAAATGTTGGTTGGGGACGTAATTATAGAAAGGCGAATTCATTTCGCCGAAAACCACGTACAAATTGTAGCCGGGTTCAGGCACGTGGTTTACCCCAAACCCTGCACACATTATCATAGAATCAACTGATTTCTATCCTTACAAGATAGCGGATTGGTCAAAGTCAGACTTCAGTTTTAGTTCAGGGTTTGCACGATTGGTCAGAATTTTGATTACATGTTGAAGCGTCTTCTAGCGATTGACTTTACACACTATAAGCAAATGAGTATGTCTTCTTTATATCGTATGCCTCGACAAAAAGTCACAGAAACATGAAAATTACGTAATTTTGGAAATTTAAAAAGAGAACTCTTTTTTTACAGCATTTAGTTTGCCTTTGTGAGGAATGCTATAATACACTTAAATCAAGTTTCAGAATGATATAAAAAATTCCTGAAGTTTATGCGAATTCTTTTTAAAATTAAGGTAACCAATCACAGAAGGCAAAATGCTTTCGTCTGTGAAAACGATGTCATAAAATGAAATGCGATAAAACATTTTATTATGGTATATGATTAGATCAATATGACATAACTTCAGAGACTTTTCATCCGCTGGTACTGAAAATAAAGCTTTTGTTTTATAATCTGAGTTAGCATGATGGACCTTAAATTCAGAGCGGCAAAACATTTTTAAATAGAGGAAAGTTACGTCATAAACGCACTTTTGTATTTAAAAACTGAAAACGAACGATTATAATTGCGACAACATGACGTTAATTCTTATTCATTTTGAGTTCGCAAAGCCGACTATAAAGTATACTTTATAGGCGGCTTTGGCCAGTACTTTGTAAGATCCAGACTTTTTGCATGCCAAAAATAAACATTTTTATTTTTTAAATTATTGTGAGTTTAAACTTTTGGGCAACGAACTATAGCGAAAAAATGGTTAAATTTTATAGGAAATGGCTGTTATATTGTTGATTTTTTATTAATTGAAAAATTTTCATTTTTATATATTAGACAGCATGATAAAATTTAGTTGAGTTAGAAAAATCACTTTTAACAGTTTTCGCCAGTAGATGCAAATGCACTCGAATTCTTTTGTACAGCCATGTATATTATCTAAAGACTTTATGTACATAAAATATATTAAGCTAAAATTTAATTCAGGTAAAAACAGCATAACACAACTTAAAACTTACTTCCAGTAATTACCAACCATAAACGGCAATGTAATTTGTTCTTTGAGTACCTATGTATATGAATTTATTTATATTCCAGAAACTTATATTAAATATAGTTCAGCAGGAAAAAGCATAACACAATTTAAACTACCCCTAAGCAATTAAAAAAAGAAAAATGGAAATTAAATGAAAATAAATAAAAATAAGTGCATTCAGAAACTTCGCTCTACATACTATTCTCAAAATGCATTAATTTCGTTAACGCTTTAATTCGTCCATAGCAGTAATACTTCGAAGTCCTTTGTTTAGCTTTGTGTATGATCAACAGCATATCTGCAAATGTACTATGGTGTGAATAAATATATGTTTTAACGCTATAAGAGCGTTAAAATATACCTTCAATAATAAACACTTACAGGCAGTAACGTAATATAAGATTACTTCTGCGACACTCGAAAAGAACTAACTATACATGAGTGTACAAATTGTTTGATAATATTTTTCATATCGTTAAAATATACCTTCAATAATAAACACTTAAAGACAGTAACGTAATCTAAGATTACTTCTGCGACACTCGAAAAGAATTAACTATACATGAGTGTACAAATTGTTTTATAATATTTTTCATAGCGTTAAAATATACCTCGAATAATAAACACTTACAGACTGTAACGTAATCTAAGATTATTTCTGCGACACTCGAAAAGAACTAACTATACATGAGTGTACAAATTGTTTTATAATATTTTTCATAGCGTTAAAATATACCTTCAATAATAAACACTTACAGACAGTATCGTACTCTAAGATTACTTCTGCGACACTCTAAAAGAACTAACTATACATGAGTGTACAAATTGTTTTATAATATTTTTTCTAGCGTTAAAATATACTTTCAATAATAAACACTTACAGACAGTAACGTAATCTAAGATTAATTCTGCGACACTCGAAAAGAACTAACTATACATGAGTATACAAATTGTTTTATAATATTTTTCATAGCGTTAAAATATACCTCAAATAATAAACACTTACAGACAGTAACGTAATCTAAGATTACTTCTGCGACACTCGAAAAGAACTAACTATACATGACTGTACAAATTGTTTTATAATTTTTTTCATAATTTTTTTATAATAGGTAACTCTTCTTATAGATTAATCGTTATTTACTTTACCAGAAATCACCATGTAATTCTTTGTTTAGATAAATAAATTTTCCAAAATTAAGCATACAAAACTGGAATTATATTTCCTGTCATAGTTTATTTGAAATTTTATCACATTGCTAATAAAGAAAATTTATTTCAAATTTCAACAGTTTCAATTTTATTTCATCTACAGATACTAAATGATGTTTGGCAGAATGCTTAAAAGAAAAGCTTTAAAATCATATCAAATACGTCTCAATCTTTTTTACACGCATATTGTTTATTTATCCGCGGTGATTTACAAGACATTATTAAACCTTCTGCGTAGATTAAAGACGTGTTTCTGCATTATCGGTCGATCAGTATTGTGTGTTATTGCGTTGCATGTTTTGTAAGGTAGTTCAAAATTAATTATTTTGCTTGATTTCATAGAAATCTTAGAAGTGTTTATTAGCATAAAATCTTTTGTGACCTCCCATTTCTTGTACAATTTCTTTGTAACAAATAAAAAAAAAAAAAAAAAAGAAAAAGACATAATTTTTTTTTTTCGTCACAGATAACATTATTTACGAGAAGACTACAAAATACTTCCAATGTCTTTAAAATGATTTTTTTTAACCATTGGGAAAATGGTTGTTGCTTTCGGAATGGACCAAATGATGTATTCACTTTACTCTATTAGCCGTTTTTAACGAAATTCTGTAACTTTAGAAGAATTTTTTAAGCAATTTTAACAAAATTCTGTAATTTTAGAAAAAATTTTCTTTGAATGGGCAATATAAATGCATAAAATCGTTACAAAAATGTTAAAGATACAAAAAGGATAGATACAAATTATCAGATATGAAAAAAAGCCGAATTCAAAAATTGACATCGGATGAGAAATCGTCTTATAAAGCAAAAACACGTGGTCTTCAACTTTAATTTCCTCAAAATACCTTTAGCTCAGACATCAATCTAAAGAAGAGTTAAAGCAATACTTACATTTTGTTTAGGGGATGGTCTACAAGTAGAAATTGTACCAAACTTTAAAAATTTCAATGCTAACACCTAAAGTTGGCATCATATTTGGATATTTCGTTTTGTTATATCTTCGGATACCAAACGGGAAGTCAATAGATAGGGAATGGGACTTCTGCGTAAGCAGCAGGCGGTGGCGGCGCGGCGGTGCGGTGGTTAACACCGCCTGCTGCCGAAATCATACTATACTAGTAGGTGGGTGGAATACACTATATTGCCAAAGGTGACCGGTCACTTGCGATTTTAGACGTTTTCTTAACTATCTAGAAAAATACATGAGGAATTAACCTGAAACTGCAGGTGTGTAAACAGTATACTATAGGTTATATATTTCCGTGAAGATTTTTTCACGAAACCCCATAGGGGACTGTCAACAAATAGAAAAAGAACGAATATCTTTTGGATAACCCTGTAAAACCTAATGTAGTAAAGGCGTTCAAACTCGAGATTATTAATAAGTGGCTTATTGTAATATACTGTGTTCATTTTTATGAGGATAGCATGTATATTCGTAGAGAAATTAAGGTTTTTATAAAAACAGTTCCAAATTTTGCCTAGTTTTTCCGTATAATTTGCAGAGTTCTTAATGTAAAAAAAAAGTTATTTTCAGAAAATATTGCAAACAACATTGTACATAATACTCTGCAATCAGAATTAAAAAATAATAAAAATTGGATGAAAAATGAGCAGGTTTACTAAAAAATGTTTCACTGCGCATGCGCGAATGCAATCAAAATATAATATGCATAATGTATTAGCTAAGTATATAGAGCAACTTTTGTGAAAGTCTCAAAATCATAGCTTGAAAATTCTGAAAATTATCGTCGATGGAATAAGCTTGAAATCCGTTGTTCCCAAAAAGAAGCAAAAAGATGAGGGGTTGTATCAAATATCTGTTGATTAGTGCCAAGATAGCGTACACAATATTGCACGTACTATTATATTTGGATACAACCCCTCATCTTTTTGCTTCCTTTTGGGAACAGCGGATTTCGAGCTTATTCTATCGACGATAATTTTCAGAATTTTCAAGCTATGATTTTGAGACTTTCACAAAAGTTGCTATATATACTTAGCTAATACATTTTGCATATTATATTTTGATTGCATTCGCGCATGCGCAGTGAAACATTTTTTAGTAAACCTGCTCATTTTTCATCCAATTTTTATTATTTTTTAATTCTGATTGCAGAGTATTATGTACAATGTTGTTTGTCATATTTTCTGAAAAGAACTTTTTTTAATATTAAGAACTCTGCAAATTAAAAGCAAAAAACTAGGCGAAATTTGGGACTGTTTTATAAAAACCTTAATTTCTCTACGAGTATACATGCTATCATCATAAAAATGAACACAGTATATTACAATAAGCCACTTATTAATAATCTCGAGTTTGATCGCCTTTGCTACATTAGTTTTTACAGGGTTATCCAAAAGATATTCGTTCTTTTTCAATTTGTTGACAGTCCCCTATGGGGATTTCGTGAAAATCTACCCTATATATATAAAATCCGAATGAAACAAATTTGTGAAACGATTTTATGAAACGAATTTATGAAACGAATTTATGAAACGATTTTATGAAACGACTGATTAAACGACTGATTATGTTTCGGGGCTATTTTTAATAAAATATTAAACGCTTGATGGTGAAATTAATACCAATTGTCCATAAAAATCCGCGGATGTCAAAACTGGTAATAGAATTTTGAAATTGGATTTAGTTTTCGAGATATTAATTTTTTTCTAATTTTAATGACATTTCTGTAATGATGGCAACTAATTACTCTGTTTTTTTAAATATTACTAATATTAAAATTATATTTTTAAAACAAAGCACGCTGTCATGTTTTTAGAGGCTCGAAGTCTGAGCGGGGGTTGGCGAGCGTAGCTCGCAGGGGGTAGGCCCCCTAGTATCTTATAAAAATATATAACCTATACTATACTGTTTACACACCTGCAGTTTCAGGTTAATTCCTCATGTATTTTTCTAGATAGTTAACAAAACGTCTAAAATCGCAAGTGACCGGTCACCTTTGGCAATATAGTGTACTAGCGTGGGGAAGCTATGTTATAGTAGGGTGAGGCGAATAGGTCTGCTATAAGAGGGGGTATTTTCAAAAGGACTAAATTAATAAAAATTTTAAATGTCTTATAGTACGAGGTAACGATTATGGTAGAGTCCGAGCACTGCTACGCTATCCCTCTGCATTTTCCCAATGGTCGTTGTAATTTGTTAAATTAGATTTTTTTTTTTTTTTTTTTTTTTTTTTTTTTAACAATTGAACAATAAAAGACCGCAAAAGGTATAATGTATTTAAATTTTCTAAGTTTTTCTTCCTTCTAAAGTGTATTGCTCTAGAAAATAATTATAGACGCTACAGCTGATAATTTGAATAGAAAGCACGTTGTGGGCTACACCAGTAACGGATAAAAAATTTCGCTGAAATAGTTACAGGAGCGTTAAAATATATCTTCAATAACTAACACTTACAGACATTAATATATCTAAGTTTACTCCTGCGACATTAGAGAATAATTTCCTATCATGTACAGATATTTTTAATACTATTTTTCATAATATTTTTATATTTAGCTAACTCTTCTGATCGTTTAATGATTAATTATTGTACCGGGAATCACTATGTAATTCTTTGTTTAGATATTTTTTTTTTCACCAAAATTGAGCATTTAAAACTAGAATTATATTTTCTGTTATTTAGTTTATTTGAAATTTTATCACATTGCGAATAAAGAAAATTTATTTCAAGTTATATATCTACAGATAATAAATGATGTTTGGCGGCATTCTTAAAGTAAAAGCTTAAGATCATGTCAAATACGTCTCATTCCTTTTTACACGTATAATGTTTATTTATCCGAGGTGATTTACAAGACGCTATTAAACTTTCTACGTAGCTTAATGGCGTGTTTTCGCATTATCCGTAGATCAAGTATTGTGTGTTATCGCATTAGATGCTTTGTAAGGTAGTTCAAAATCAATTGTTTTACTAGATTTCATAGAAATATTATTAGAAGTGTTTACTAGCCACAAAATATTTTGTGAGTACTCATCTCTTGTACAGTTTCTTTGAAGGAAGAAAATATGTAAAAAATATTTTTTTTTCTTCACAGAGGGATTTATTCGCGAGCCAGACTACAAAATACTGCCAGTTTCTTTAAAATGGATTTTTTTTTTTTTTTTACCTCTAACAACAGCCTACCGAAAATGGTATAATGTATTTAACCCTTTTGGTACTAACGGGACTTCAAAGTATGGACATTTTATGTTGACAAGTGGACTCGAGCGAGGATTCCGCACTGCAGTCTAATAACTTTTTATAATATCTAATATTTTTTAGATGCAGGTTTAAAGAAACATTAAGGATTAAAAATATCTGAAAACAACAATGGTCAAGCCAGAATATCGTCTCATTTACTCCATTAAAGTTACTTTAAAAATTGATTGAAGATAGCAAAATGCATGCGCGCGAGAAAAAAAATCAACAATCGTATTTTAACTGCATTAGAAAATGACGTCATCTGCCTTTTTGAAAACCATGAAACAAAGAAAAATAAATTGAATTTAATCTAATATAACAAAGCATACGAAAAATATACAACAACATTCAACACGAAAATTAACACTGCTTCGATCGATCGATGGTGTTTGTTTCTTCTAAACATTTCAATTTCAACTTTGATTTTTAACCATAAATATAAAACTAAGTTGGGGGCCACCGTAATGCTTACCCATCATGGATATGCATAATATAAAATATGAAAAAAACAAAAACAAAAACGTGTGTAAACTATTGATAAAATGCATTGCAATTCGAATAAAATCGTGGCTTGAAGACGTCTTAAACTTTAAATGCTCTATTACTGAATTGCGTAAAAGAAACATCCTTATAACTCCAAAAATGATAATCTTATTAACACTGCGTCGGATTAAGCGTCTCATTTCCGACTAAAATATATCTTTGAATTGAAATTCGAATAAAATACAGTGTCATGAAAAATCGAAAAGTGTGGAAAATATGATTACAAATATCTCGGCAACTAATTATCCTACCGACTTCATTCTTTATGCAAAATTTATATATTTTTTAATTGTCTTTTATATTCACTCTTTAAAATAAACAATTTCGAAAATTTTTACATACCTTTTATCAGAACGAATATTTCGAGAGTCCGAAAAAATAATTCCGGATAATCCAGGTTACTGGCTTCTTCTCATTATTACATACTAAGTACATACCAAATTTCAAGTCTCTATCTTAATTTGTTCGGGAGATAGAGCGTTTACAGACACACACACAGACAGACGAACGGCATTTTTTTTTTCTAAAATTATGTTTTTCGGAATCTCCAGTGTCTGAAACGTGTAAATCCGTCAATTTTTTTTTTCGATTTTTAAAACGATTACAAGATTTACCCTATACTACGTATGATGAGTAAGTAATAAACCTGTGTGGAGAAATCATAATTTATCTTTTTTGTACAATTTATTTTTTTTAAATCATTCTTGAGCATCAGATAATGCGGTATTTTATGTTTGTGGCAATTTGAAGAAAACCTTCAATTTATTTATAAAAACAATGCCGATTTAGTTTTTAATTAAAAGCAATTTTTAATCAAAAACCATGTTTTAACGAAATGTGAGTGTATATATCAGAAGACGCTAAAAAAAAAAAAAAAAACCTTTCGAATGATAGCTCATTCGTTGTTTTGCGTTTCGGAAATTCATAGAAAAAGAGATGTTTACAACAGAAATAATATATATATGATGATTTTCTTGTGTCTTAACAATTATTTTTGTTGTTATCTGTGTATAATAATGTTAGTATATGTCTATAACATACTTTATCATCACTTCGTATATGTTTTAGCATTTAGTAACAAAACAAAAATTAAACGGTTGCTTAAAACTCTTTGCAGCATTAGTAGTTCTTTCATTTTAAACATACTGTCCAATTGAACTTGTCTAATAGAAATTCCGTGCACTATGTCGAAGAAAGGTTCCATTGTATTTACGCATTGCAGATTAAAATATATAAGTTGGCATCGAAAACCATGGTTTAAATAGTCTCGGTGAAAATAGGCACGAGATGATGAATGAGGGGCCCACTGTGTCATTCAGAGCAATAACCAAGTAGCGTCGTATCCTGGAGTCGGAACTGGATATTTTAAATGGAAAGGAAAAACAAGTAGAAATGTTCAGCAAAGTTTTAATGAGGAAAGTGTCACAAACTTGAAAATTTATCCACGGAAATCATATCTCACAGATATAAGATGAGGCACTTCGAGTAATGGCACAGCGATGACATCCAATTTTTTATGAGAGATAATAGTTTTCATTTGACGGCGTAAACGAAGAATTTTAATATTTCCTAAGGAGGCGCAGGGGGGGGGGGGCAGAGCATCTTTTCGGTGTTGACAGGAAGGAGGCGAGAGGCAGAATGAGAATAAATTGTAATTATCATTCTCGCCAAATGATTTGCGTTTTTCGAGTGTAAAGGCGTGAATTTTTGAATGGGTTACTAGAACCGTTAGAAGATTCACATGTAATGCTCATAATTGGTGATAAGTAAGGGTATATTTATTTGGCATAAAGCACACTTTAGCTAATAATGGAAATGATTCTGAATTTGACGGTTAAGGTGTTATGAGAAAATATGGAAAGGCATTTTTTCAACTCTTTTTATTTTATTGAATAGCAGGCCTGAGAATACTTGTTATGCAGAACATCGACACCGCGGCTTTAAAAAAGGGCAGCTGAGAATTTTTAGGACGATGAGAATTTGTCATGAGAGAAGCATTTTATACATTGTTCTATTTCTTTTAAAGCAATACTTTTGGGGAAATAAAAGTACGTTAGCGATAAATTGATAAAAATATATATAATTTTGACTACATATGTGTTCGTTGTACAGAAAAAGGAAACGGGCGCGTCATTGAATTATGGGAATATATATTAAATGCGATAACGAAGAAAAGGGAAAGTATATTTACTAAAATAATTTAATTATGGATTCATTTTAATTTGGAAAAGTATATATATGGTTTCTTTACCATACATACGTTTCATTTTTTAATTTTAAAATAGATGCTACTTTTCCGAATCATTAAGTTATGATAAAAAGTATAAAACATTGGAAAGTGATTAAATCTATTTAATATTGACGTCATGTAACATTTTCTAACCGTCTGAAAAATTCTCTATTAGCCTATTGCCATATTAATAGAAATAACTATATTTGTTAAATTTCATCTCTATAATAAAACTGTAAGTCATGTGACTGTCCTCAACAGTTCCGGGATGCCGCATCGCTTTTTCATATGCCAAGCGGCCATTTTTATTCAAAATTATTTTTTCGAATAAACTGCATAAAAGTTTACATTTTAAGAAAGATCGTTCAAAATAAATTAATATTTGAGAGATGACTTGCGTTCAATTATGTATATATTCTGCAATAACTTCAGTCGAAAGATTCGCAGTTCAAATTCTCTATTCATAAAAGTAAACAAAAAAAAGATTGATTCGTCGTGAACATTTAAAATATTAAATCATGGAGGTAATCATTCGCAAAGCAAGTTCTCCGCGAATGAATTTTTGGACCGTTGCCTCGCGTCAAAAAAATAATTCGCACCAGTGAGACAATCAAAGTTTACCATAATTATGTGCTATACAACTCAACTTTCGGACCTTTTCTTGACGTAAATTGAACTCATGTAATAATATTTAATGAATCAGATTTTTAGCATTTTTAAAATCGCTAATACAGCTTTTATTTATCGCGTGTACAAATTAGAAATGATACTTTGATTTTGAAATCAAATGTTTTGATTTATGATATTATTTCTTATTTATTTATTTATTTTCTCTTTTAAATGAAAAGTGTGAAGTATTTTAAATTTATGTAATATAAGCATTTTAGATTAAAGTTAAGTATTTTAAATGAAATGAGTGACAGGTTTATAATTTAAAATTAAATTAATTGTAGTATGAATGACGGTGATGGGAACGATATTTGGCGAATTATCATCTGCTCCCGGCTAACAAAAATACTCATAATTAAAAAAAAGAATAAAAATAAATAAATGATAGTTTGTTGTAAATAAATATTGATATACATATCAAAAATAATTTATAGAATTAAAATAAAAAATAAAAGTAAATAAACAACAATTTCCATAACAAAGCTTTCGCCAAATTGGCGGGGGAGGGGGGGGGGGAATCGCGCCAACGTGCGTATGTGACATTTGTGCCCAAAAAATATGCGAAATGCTACCATGATCGCAAAAGTTCATGATTTGTCTATTAGAATCTTCCGATTTGGCGAAGGATTAAGGGAAAATTAAATTATGAATAAATGTAACGTGTTGCAATGTTTAACATACATTTAAGGGAGACCAAACTGGTCGCCAGTGGCGGCTAGTTAAATGAGATACTCTTTAAATTTCGGTAAACCTTAATGTTTGTGATTTGAATAAATACTTTTAATTTTTTTAAAACCAAGTTTAAAACGCTGCCATAATTAAAATTATTGTGATCGGGGCTCTTTCTTGGTTTATATTACAATAAATAAATAAATAAACTGAAGTTTTATAGGATCAAAACTATACATGGTAATTTAAAAATCTTTTACAGGCACATGCTGGACTAGATTGTTGTATGTAGCCTAATCTTTTAAGTTTTTTTTTCCATTTTTTAATTCACAATTTCACTATCTGAATAGAGATTTATTTCATTCTAGCTGTTACCCGTAACTTCGTTCACGTAACATTAAAAGGAGAATAAATGCATTAATTAAGCAAAATATTTTTCTCCCGATAATTAAACACATAAATAATTAACTAACTATTTATCACATTTCATAGGAGACAATACGGTATTTCTTTGTTATAGGGACCTTGACACAACTTAGTTTTTAAAAAGTTAAGTTTTGTGCCAAATAATCTCGAAAATGAAACTGCAACCAATGGAGAAAGGAGGGCCAAATAAAATCGTGGAAATCGACGAATTGGGTAAAATCAAATTTCAATTTTACCTGATAAACCATTTTACTTTTAACAACTTTGTAAAACGTTTTAACAGCCATCCTTGAAAAATAATGAATTGGAAATAATATATGCTTTTTTTAAGTTCAAGTTTTGTGAATATGGAACAATAATTTGCCCAAAGGGAAATTAATGACAACCCGATTACAGAAAATCGCCACTACTCGTGATAACATCATTCAATCTTCCGCAACGGCGTAATCTTTTTCTAAGTACAGCAAATTAGCGTGTTTTTAGAGCCTGCGGGGTCTAAATGGGGGTTGGCTAGCGTAGATCGTAGGGGGCAGAGCCTTAGTTTATAAAAGATTAACAAATTGTCCAATCGGAGTGCAGTTTGCACCATAAGATTTTGTCAAATAATAGGAATTTTTGTGGCAATAGAAAAAAAATCTGAAGTTACTCCACTCGACTTTTACGAACATCTTGTAGAATACCGTGTATTCAGATACATTTCTGACACAATGGAATAAGCTGGATTCGAACACTGGACCTCCCGTTTCGAAACTGGAGACATTGCCAAGCCATTAATTCTTGACTACATCGCTGTATGATTTATCAGATCTATTCTGTCACATTTCAGTGGCGATTTCCCCCATAGAATCAATCGCTCGAAAAATCGTTTAAAAATGGTTTAAGAATGTTTAAAATAATTAATCAGCCTATTCGTACGAAAATTTTATAATTCTTGTGGCAGTGGTCTATAACATTTTCGTCAAATGAGAGCGCAATCGGAAGCACAGTTTGGAAGCTACCGTGTTCCCTCATTTATACATATACATACGTACATCAATATTACAAGATTTTTCTTTCCTACACTTTGTCTTTGGAAAGTAAAAATAGTTCAAAGCGATCCAAAGTAATTTTAAATGACAAAAATTCCTGAAATTGTCGTATCGAATTGAAGTTTATAGCATAAGTATTGCCAAAAAGTGGAATTTTTTCATGGAAATTGAAAAAAAATAATTAGTCCCATAAATCCGTTCACATTTCTAAAGCGCATTAAAAAAACAAAAAAAAAAAAAAAAAAAAAAAATTCCGAATCAAAGATTAGCTTACTCCATAAGACATGGCAAATAACCGGGATTTCTGTAGCCAAAGATGGTTCAAAGAAAATTTAATTTAATTTAATTTTTTTTTGGCATAAACAATCCGACATTTTGACAAGTCATATCGTGCAAATCGCACTAGGATACGAGATTTTGTTAAAAAAAATGAATTTGTAAAGTTGTAACAAACTTTGAACACACCCGGTATTAATATTTTCTATTAAGCATGTAAAACTAAAATTATTTTGCCTAGTAAAATTGCCGAAACGTCAATTTAGGCTCATTGTAGAGACACGGAAAGTTTTTGGTTTCCGTCTGTTAGTCTGTTTGTCTGTTCAGTGATAACTGCCTCAAAAAACTTCTGATTAACTTGTAATCAAATAGGCATTTTGGAGATATATCTGAATTTAGCTGTATAATAGGTTTTGGTTGATTTGTTTGGAAAATACAGAACATTTTCTTTTAGATTATAATGCTTTTCAATGGGAATTCCGACGATTTTCAAATTTTATCATTCATTGAAAATAAAATGACGCTATTGAATAACTAATTTACATTTTAAACTATGGATACTAAAATTTCCCAATGGGGGATCCTTATATATTATTTCTCCTGTCAACACCCCTTTTACTCAGAAAATATGAAACGCAGAACAACGAATGAGATACCATACGAAAGGTTTTAGAACAGGTTTCTGACATAGCCCGCCTAACAATTCGTTAAAACATGTTTTTGATTAAAATTTGCTGAAATTAAAAAATTAAATCGGCATTGTTTTCATGAAAGAAATGAAAGGTTTTCCTGAAAATATTGTTGCCAAAAAAATAAAATACCACATTATATGATGCTCATAGCAATTATTATAAAAAACACCGCACGGGTTTATTTTATACTTATGATTAATTAATCCTTATATATTATTTCTCCTGTCAACATCCCTTTTACTCAGAAAATATGAAACGCAGAACAACGAATGAGATACCATATGAAAGGTTTTAGAACAGGCTTCTGACATAGCCCGCTTAACAATTCGTTAAAACATGTTTTTGATTAAAATTTGCTGAAATTAAAAAATTAAATCGGCATTGTTTTCATGAAAGAAATGAAAGGTTTTCCTGAAAATATTGTTGCCAAAAAAATAAAATACCACATTATATGATGCTCATAGCAATTATTATAAAAAACACCGCACGGGTTTATTTTATACTTATGATTAAAAAGCGAAATTGAAATTGAAATATTTAGATTTATATTTCTAAATCCCATGGTTTTCCCGAAGCGGATGACATCATCCTCTAATGCAGTCAAAATACGATTGCTATTTTTTTTTTCTCGCGCGTGCCTTTTGCAATCTTGGATCAGAGTTTACTCTAACTTTGATAGAATAAATTAAAGGATATTCTGGCTTGAATAAAAACTAAATGTTGTTTGCAGATATTTTTATCCTTACTTTTCTTTAGAAGTTTAAACTTGCATCTAATAAATATTACATATTGATAAAAAATAGTACTTCTCTATTATCCCGTCGACCACTTTTCATAACAAAAAACTATCGCCAAATAAACGGGGGAACGTTCTCATTGGAATATCAAAATAAATAAATAAATAAAATATAAGAATTTAAGGACACAATTGTTATTTTAATTAATGAAATAAATAATCAGTCAGTAAAACATAATGAAAAATACACGCAAATGTTGAATTAAAAAACACTTGATGACGTAACAAACACGTATGATGCTTCAGACATCAAGTAAATGGGACTGTATTTTTTGCGTTTAATCTTACAGTTTGGCGATAGTTTTTTGTTATGAAAAGTGGTCGACGGGATAATACAGAAGTACCTAAAAATATTAGATTTCAGTGCGAAATCCTCGCACGGGCCCTCTGGTCTTAAATTATTCCGATTAGTTTGGAATTTTATCAATACATCAGATTTTTTAAATTAGGTGTATAAAATTCTGTCAGAAGTCATACATCTTTTAGAAAAATGTAAAACATTTTGTTTTATCACTTTACATATTTGTCACCAAACATTTTTTCTCTTTTTTCTTTATCAGTTCCTTAGCAACTGTATTCCATAGCATATAAAGCAGTCATTAAAATAAATCCGCTTAAGAAATAGTAAGCAGAAAGTCTGGAAGAGAGAAATAAAAGGTTAGCTAATCTTTCGTAATCGGTTCTATAGCTTAGGTTTGCATCAAATATGAACGATGATAGAAATCGGTTTAATTAGAATGGGGATACTATTACAAGGCTGTCACAAAAATCACTTTATATCGCGAAGTCACGTTTGTTAAAATAGTCAATTGGCAGTGGACACGATTATGGATGGCTACATAATAGGTTTAAAAGTCTCCAAATATGCCTATTTTTGGATGATTTGACTTTTACTATTGCTATCGAAATAGATTAAGATGTATTTATATAAGATCTTATTTTTAAATATTTCAAAATGACAACCAAAACTATTTTTCCCAAACAAAAACATTAGATTTCTAAAACATTGTAAAAACATTAGATTTCTAAATTAGATATAAATATAGCAAATTCCGTTTACATATCCATAATATACCTTTCTTATATGAGATTTTATTGAACTACTCTATCAGATGTAGATGTTTTGTGGTTGGAAGGTTAAGTAAGTATTGCAATTGGATAATAGGATAATTTAAAACCACCCCTGTTCAAACTGATGTTTATTCTAATAAAAACACAATGTAAAATGGAATTCAAGATATACTACAATCATAATATAGTACAATAAATTGGAAATTACGAATGTGAAAGTAATATAGGGGTTCTTTATTGGGGGGGGGGGGAGCTATCCGACTGAAGAAATGTACTTTTCATTCTGAAAAAATTAGAAGACCAGGCGGGTTTATCAGAATACTATTGCATAAAACCGTATTTATTGAGGCACTTTTAAAATTTCTGGAAGCTTCGAGAAATGTTATATGCTTATATACAAGCGAGACATCTTTCCCAACCTCGTAATAAAAGGCTGAAGAGGACACTTCCCCGATACAGATTTTGTCTTCGCTGATCAAGAAATACCATGTTTGGCTACGGAGAAATTAATTTAATTAGGAAGTTTCTAATTACCTAACATAAAAATATAGTTTTCACCATCCAGAAGTACACGTTCGATGTAAAAACACTTAAAATGAAGAAAATAACTTTTGAAAATGTACTACGTTGGCGTCGAACACCACGGTGAGACGTAAAGTTTTCACGTTGTGTGAAAACTGTATTTCGATATTTGTTTTAGGTAATCAGTAGTCACTTAATTAAATTTCCTGGGTAAGTTAACATGGGATTTCGCAATTGGCAAGGAACGGTGAAGCGTTCTCTTAAACTTTCTACACAGCTGAATGGCTGTCGTCAGGAGTTGCACATCGAAGCACGCACGGCCCGTTAAAAAAAGTTAAAAATTAAAGTTAGATATTAAGCAAGTTGACAAAGAAAAATAACTTAATATTTTGGAAATTAAATGAAAATCTGAAAGATTTCTTCAGATCCTAAAGAAATATTAGATCTTCACTTCAACATCATTTTGATGTTTTCGAAGAAGTAGATTAGAATACTTACAGACAATACATACATTCAGATTTTTCCTGCAAAATTTTTTTTGCTTTAGCCAATACTTCACATTTTTCCCTTTTCCATTTCTCCATTAATCATTAAATACTTTACCAGTATCCATTATGCAATTCTTTATTTGGAAACACGTATTTTCCAATTAAGTATATAAAACTGGAATTAGTTTGTCTGTAATAATGTTTTTGACATTTTATCACATTGTGAAAAAAGAAAAAATCGCTTCATATATTGCTTCCACACATAATAAAGGATGTTCGGAAGAATGCTTAAGTAATGGCTTACGATCATGTCAAATACTTCTTATTCTTTTTTTACACTTTATCATGTTTATTTTTCCGGTGTAATTTACAAGACACTATTAACCTTTTTACATAATTGAATGGCTTGTTTTTCATTATCAATAGATCAGTATTGTGTGTTATCGCGTTGGATGCTTTGTAGGGGAGTTCAAAATCAATTGTTTTACGAGATTTTGTAGAAATCTTAGAAGTGTTTACCAGCCATAAAATCTTTTGTGACCTCCCATCTCTTGTACAGTTTCTTTGCAGGAAGAAAAGAGACAACAATTGACTTTTTCTCTTCACAGTTGGATTTATTCTCGAGCAGACTAAAAAATATTGCCAGTTTCTTTGAAACGAAAATTATTTTTCTTGACGCATTGTTTTTATTGAATTTATTTGAAATAATAAAAAAAAAGGGCAAAGAAACTTTTCTTTTTTTATTTTCATGCATTTTTAGTTTCATCTTTCATTAACTTCTTGAGTACAGACGTGTATACTTTTGTACTAGTAAAGTTACATATCCTGTGCTGAAATTGTGAGAGGAATCGTCAGATCATAAAATTAGCTGATTACAAATCTCTCTTTACTACTACTTAAGTTTTTGGAAAGTAATACAAAAAATAATTTCTTACAAAGAATACATGTTTTATTGCTTCTCAAAATACTCTCCGGCAGCATCGATACATTTTTGTTTCAAATAAACCAATCATCAAAACATTTATGCCACTCTGAAAGTGGCATAATAAAAACATGGTGTTTGTAAGCTTCAACGGCTTCTTCCGAGTTGTTACAACGTTGACCACGTTATTTTTTTAATGAACGGAAATAAAAATTAATCATAGGTGCTAAGTCTGGTGGATACGGGAAATGAGTCATCAATTCGATTTTTTCACGTTTCAAATAATCCATAGTTAGCGACGCAGTGTGTGAGCTGGCATTGTCCTGGTACAGATGCTTTGAATTATTTTCTTTGCTCTGCAACTACTTTCGGAAAACAAATTGTGGTATACCAAAGAGCATTGACTGTTTTACGATCGTCCAAATGAACGGTTGCAATATAGCAAGATTTACCGTAAAACGCAGCAATAATTTTGTGGGAAGCACTCCTTTGAACGAACAACTTTTGTCGGTCTAGGGTCATCTGGAAACACACAAACAGTCGATTGTTATTTTGTTTCGGGTTCATAGGAATAAATCCAGGTTTCACCACACGTTACGATGTCGTACACATGTTTTGAGGCACCGGAGTTGAATTTTTTTAGATTTTCCTTGCACCGTTTCACACGAGCGTCCTTTTCAGCTTCAGATAAATTGTGGGGGGAACCATCGGGAACACATCTTTTTCACATTTAAATGATGTAAAATTGAATGTAAGCGGGTCCTGGAAATTCTCAAAGATGCTTCTATTTCATTATATGTCAAATGACGATCAGAAGCGATTGGTTTTCTGGTTTTCTCACAACATCAATGTTTTTGAGAGTCATAGCACATTTTGGTCGACCCTCCCAAACGTCGTCACTGAGATTCTTACGACCGCAGGAGAATTCTATAAACAAGTTGTAAATCGTTGCCTTAGATAGTGCTTCGATACCGAACGTCGATTTCATTATATCACTACACTATTTCTGTGTCAAACCTTGTCGAATGTCATAAAAAATCATGGCTCTAAAGTCGACGTAACTCGATAATTTTTAGCACTTCTGATTTTCGAAAAATCACTGTAAATAGAATTTCACAGCTTTTGATGTTCTGTAAACGCAGGCATTCACGTAACTGTTCAAATTTTGATAAAAATCGTCTGCGTTGAAAGCTGTTGTATTTTCGTTGCCAGATTCTAAGAACTTAAGTCTGGCCCACGTAACGCATGAAAATTTTGAGGATTATTGGTTCCTTAATACATATTTCAAAATTTGGTTGTTTTTGTAAGAATGTTGACATTTTATAACGACTACTTTCGAATACTTGGTGATATTAAACAACAACTTTCTGATTATAAAAATAGAATTCTGTAAAATGTATTACACAATGAGTAATCATAAAATTAAATTTTCTAGTATGATAAAATGGAATGTGCCACTTTTCTATTTCGATAATGTAGAATCACAGGTCACATGCAATGCTAAAAGAGGCGTTTCAAAATAATTAGAAGCGACACATAATTGAACTGAGTATATTGAGCTGAATCTTCAGTTCAGATTCAGTTCAAGATGTCGTACATGTCGACCGAAACCTTGATTTTAAGTTTTTAATGTTTGTATAAGTTCAAATTATACATAAAAGTTTATACACTATATAGTAAAAGTAAGATTTATATTTATTTATTTTATTATTATTATTATTATTATTATTTTGCGATAGTGTCTAGTGATTTTTGACCATACAGTGTATCTTACAGGAAAACACATATTCTTTGCCCGTATTTAGAAATAAAAGTTGTGGTATGCCTTTATGTGTTTAAAGAGACTTCCTGTCCGTCAATTACACAGAATGGTTTGAGTTTTGTACTTGCAAATGTATGCTTTTATTTTGTATGCTTTTGATAAACTTTTTTTTTTCACTTAATATCTGTTTTTTTTTTTTTTCTAATTTAATTAAAAAATCCTGTTATAAAAACCAATGCTTTTAAATGTTTTTCATTTTTAGATAAAAATTCTAAACAGTCATTTTATTTTAGCCCTATTTTATATCAGTTTTTTCCCAAATCTATTATCTTAATATTACAGATAAAATCATAATAAAAAAAATGAAGGTTACATACTTTAATTTAATAATGCGGCAATAAGTTAACTTTCATATTCTACAAAACTGGAGTTACTTTTAAGATAACTCAGTTAGTCATGATATTATTTTTTAACAGTAAATAAATAAATAAATAAGAAACTGTTACAGAAAATATATACGCAGTAAAAATATTCAGACTTCATGTCACACGTCAAGCTGGTATAAAGAAGGCCCAATAAAAAATTATTTATTTTCTCGGAAGAGAACATGAAATAATCCCTTAAGCATTTAGGCTTTTAGTAGGAAAACAATCAATCACGAGTGTTATCTCTTGTTTTTCTTGACTGTCTTAGACAGTTAAGTATTAGATTTTATAAATTTAATTAAAAACTACATAATACTTCTGATTATTGATCAGATCACCTTCAACACAAATACACAGCATGATAGATTTCTTGCGTTAAAAAAGGAAAAAAGAAAGAAAAATACTTGTACACCGATTTGGTGAGGAAAATAATAGCTGATAATTTGCGGCGTTCTAAGGTAGCGTAAACTAATATACAGGGTGTCCCAAAAGTTCCAACTTCAAAAGTCCCAACTTCTAAAATTTATTTTAAAAAAAATAATAGGCCTACAGCAAAAATATTTACAACAGTGCATAGAGTAACTTAAAAAGTTTTTTTCTACTGCCTTAGTAAATTTCAACATGAGATCCTTTTGTAGCACGAAGAATATCAAGACGATATTCCAATTCAATCTACGAACTTTTTTCATGCTAATATCAACAGTAGCTACTGCTGTTTGGATCTTTTGTTTCAATTCCATGAGACTATTAACTTTTGTTCGGATTTCATCAAGCAGTTGTAACTACTGTTGATGTTAGCATGCTGAAACGCACGTGGATGGAATTGGAATATCGACTTGATATTCTTCATGCAACGAAAGGATCTCATGAACAAGTATACTTAAGTCGTAGAAAAAACTTTTTAAGTTACTCTATGTACTGTCGTAATTATTTTTGCTGTAGGCCTATTATTTTTTTTTGTAATAAATTTTTGAAGTTGTACGGAGACGTTTGGGACACCCTATACATACATACATATACTTACTTATATGTATAACTCATCAATTTTTGATTACATTTTTTGTATTTAGTATTTCTTAAATTACATGTAATTTTATAAACAAACTAATACATAGTATAAAAAGTGGTTACTGCGAATTGCTTAAATATAATTATTTTAATTAACCCTTTCGCGAAAAGCGTACTTTACAGATTTTGGTAGATTTCGTAAGAAATACTACCTATTACATTCTCCCCTAAGTTGGAATTTCTGAAATTTTTTTTTGCAGATCTACGCCGATCACGACTCTTAGAACCCCAAACCACCCCAGTTCAAAACTTTATCTCCCTATCTATCTATTTATCTATCTATCTATATCACTTTTTTAAAGACACGATAACTTCCATAATTCTGCACAAATCTCTTCCAAACTCATATATAAAATCAAGGGGCATAAAATCTCGGCCAAGTTTGTTAATGGGCAAAATCGAATCAAGGGGGGGGGGGGGATCGCTTTTTTGTGAAAACAGAGAAAAACTCATAACTTCTTAATTATAATACGTGTCGAATCCGTTTATAGTTATTACTTCTAGGAAAAGGGCCGAAAATTTATATATGGCAGATATTTGATATTCTTAAAAATGGCCTCAAGGGGGAAAAATAGGGGTTTAAGAACAAAAAAATTCATAACTTCGTCAATTCAAATCCGCTTAAATTTCTTATGAATCTCCTTAATATTATCTACACCTTTTATACTGACAAGTTTTTTTATAGGACCAACTCTTACAAAAAAAAATAAAAACAAAAAAAAATCCCTGCTAGCTCCGTCAACAGTCACACGTACATTTCGAAATGGGCGATCTCAACTGCCGCATTATGTCAAAAAGGTCTTTCTTCTGCAATATCCAATAAACAGGAGCCCCACGGTCTGTGTTTTCGAAATCTACCTGTTCCTGTAGGCCGAGCCGTCAGGGATTTTTTAAAATCTTTTAACACCGATTTTCCAAGTTACACCTATACGCCTAATTTAATAGGAGAAATTGTTTGATTAAATAACGTAAAATTTCAATTGAAAATTACTGGTGTTAATAATCAAGGATTCTGAACACTTTTTGCCTAACATATACGCGAAGCGGGCGCGAAGGGGTTAAAATCAAACGAAAAATATTTAGCACACAGAAAAAATAATTTAGCCTAAAATTTTACCGCATAGTTATATCACGAATACTGCATACTGGTTGCATACGCATACTGCTCGAATTTAGCGGTTCGTTGAGTTAATAAGACTAAACTGCCTTTATAAATACGACAGTGGTGACATATAAACATGTAGCAGGTCCAGATTTGAAATTTATGACAACTCATATTCCAGAACTTATCAAAACTACTTTCGACGAGTTTGCTTAGATGAATTCGACAGGCATTAGCTTGGTATAAATCGAGGTTTCCAAGTCAACGCGATGGCAGGTTCCCCAAACTTTTGTCCGAAATCCTTTCGAACAATCAAATTTTATTGTCCGTATATAGCCACTCTCTTAGTTATAATAGAGGATCTCATTGGGGCTGGTTGGTATTGTGTGCGTTTCAAAGTGGGCGGTAATAACATTCGAAAACATCGATTCGTTAGCAGCATTACTGCGTCTGTGATGCGATTTTAGAAGTCATGAAATGTGTAACTGCTGAAATCCACCGTCTCATTTGAAAGCAGTATGGGGAACAGACTGAATACCTCATTAGTACGGAGATGGACACTGTCGTTTAATGAATGGAGGGAAATAATTTTGACTGGGAACATTATTTCATCCTCCTTGTAACCTGGATCTCGCTCCGAATGATTTCTATCTGTTTTCTTCACTTAAAGCATTTATTTGGTGGTCATAGTTTTGAATGATGACGTTTAAAGATATTGTTCTATTCTATATGTACTTTGTGCAATGTTTGTATGTCGTATGTATTGTAAGTTGTTATATGTTGAATGTATGTATGCATGTATGTATGTTGTTAGATACATGTAAGAATGCAATTAAGGATTCTGAAAATATGGGAATAATATATTAAGTATAGACATATAATGCGTATTAAAATATGGAGGTATTTCAAAAATTAAGAATTATTTATTAATCTCATTTCATTCCAGAAAATAAATATAATCTGCCAATAAGGAAGTTTTTGGATGTCATTAAAATTTTTAAAAATAATTAAATAGATATAATTTTGCATAAATCTGCTTAAAATTGCTTTTCATTGTGATTCGTTAAATTGATATTATCTTTTTTTCAAAACATTTATCTGTAAAAACAAAAGGTTCACGATAGTCTAATGAATCTATAATAAAAAAAAATTACATAAAAAATCATTAAATATGATAATTGTCATCTGTTAAACTAACGCAAATCAAAGGAAATAATTTCTTTAATTGTTGGATATATTCGTTTTTTAAATTGAGTAATTTTTTTTAATGTGATAATTATACTTTTTGAAAGTTATTAAGAATTTTGTATTTGACTAGTTATTAAATCTATTATTAAAATTGTTTATTTTTCTTTTCTTTTTTTGAGAATTTTTTTTTTATGCAACTGCATCAGGATGAATAGCTTTATATATTCATAAAGTTCATGCTTAATTTAAATTTGCTATTTTAAAATATTTTTAAAAAATCCATAAAATACGATAACAATAAAATAAAGGAAATGTTTTTATACTAAACAATACATTTTTCAAAGCAGTTACCTCTCTTTTCTATCTATTTCATTACAAAGTAGAACTGTTTTCAATTGAAAAAAAAAAATTCGATATATAGCTACAATTTTTTTTATTGCTATTTGAGAACAACTGCATAGAAAAACGACACCACCATCTGTGAGAACTGCGAGTTTTTTGTCTGTTGTAAAATAAAAAGGAAACGATGATAAAAACTGAAATTATAATAAAACAACAATTCTCTTTCCAATAACTAAAAAAATCCAGTTCTCTTTTATGAAATCTTTTTCGAAGAAAAACTATTTAACTTTTTTGCTTGAGAATCATTCGCTAAACTTAGCATTTCATGTATTGTTTTTGTTTATAAAAGAAAGCAATTTTTCCAGATTGTAATTTGAGCATACAGTTTCTTGTATCTGAAAGACATTTTATTTTTATTCTTGTATAGAAAACAAAATAAACATTGAACAAATACAATAAAGTAGTATTTTATATCTTGGCCACATAATAATGACTAATTTCGTGCTCTTCTTCTTCTATTTTTTTTTTAATTTAAATACAAAATGCTTTTTGTTAATTTTAGATTTCATAGAAATTTTTATTTCTGCTAAATCTCTTTTAATCATTTTTAGCATCGGTCTTTCGGTAATTCAGTGATGATAAAAAATTCATCAAAAAATGTCTACAGTTATATACTGTTAGAAAAGAAACTGTCAATTATTATTGTTTTTCTATTTTTTTTGGATCTCACTTTTCCTGCCTAACGTTCAAAAACCGCATATTTATGCTCTGTCTCTCTTTTATACATGTTTTCATAATTTGTTTACCGGTTAATTGTAAAAGTTCATGCTTAATTTACTTTTACTAATTTAAACTATTTTTGAAAGAGCTATAAAATATAATAATAATAATAATAATAATAATAATAATAATAATAATAATAATAATAATAATAATAAGAGCGCTAAAAGGTTATTTTATATAATATACCTCTCTTTTCTATTTAAAGCATTGCATATCTAGAAAGATTTCGAACAACAACAACAACAAAAATCCATAAGAAATAGCTTCATTTTTCAATTGCTATGTGAGAACAACTGAATAGAAAAACGACACCACCATCTGTAAGAACTGAACAGTGAGTTTTTTGTCCGATTGTAAAATAAAACGGAAACGGCGATAAAAATTGGAATTATAATAAAACAACTATTATCTTTCCCATAGATAAACAAAAAATCTGTTTTCTTTTATCGATTCTTTCGCGAAGAAAACCGATTTCATTTTTTGTTCCCAAAGCATTCTCAAAACTTAACGTATCATATATTGTTTTTGTTTATGAAAAAAAAAAGCCCTTCTTCCAGTTTGCAATTCGAACACACAGTTTTGTTTATTGCATCTGAAATACATTTTATTCTTATATTTGTATGAAAAATATAAATATCGAGCAACTAAAATTAGTTTTCCTTGGAAACTTATCAGAATGCATAATTTCACCGGATGCTTTTATTCTTTATTATTAAAATGTATACAGATTGCCTGTCACTTACTAGAGATTCCATAGAAAATTTAATGTTACAATTTGATTAAACGCTTAGTTGGATCTTCTTACTATTATTATTTAAAAAATATTTCATGTTTTTTGAATGATGTAAAAAAAGTAATAAAAAAAAACTCTCCGTTAAACTGATGGCATTGAGCTCACAGGCTATTCACACTAATTGTATATTATACTTTTATTTCAAAGAATAATGCCCCTCAAAGAATAAAAAAATCGACAATAAATTAAGAGGTATTAGCCCCCCCTTCCCCCTTTATTCTTAACCAATGAACCCCGAAAACTAATCAGGGAAGCGCCTTATCACAATGAACCTATATATAAAATTTTAAGCAAATCGGATAATTCTGCATGAAAACACATTTATCTAAATTAAGGAGAGGTATTAGCCCCCGTTTCGCCCCCTTTATACTTAACCAATGAACCTCCAAAACTAATCAGGGAAGCGCCTTATCACAATGAACTTATATGCAAAATTTGAGGTAAATCGGATAATTCTGCATGAAAAACCCATTTATCTAAATTAAGGGGGATTATCCTCCGTTACTCCCCTTTTTACTTAACCAATGAACCCCCAAAACTAATCAGGAAAGCGCCTTATCACAATGAACCTGTATAAAAAATTTGAAGCAAATCGGGTAATTCTGCAGAAAAACCCATTTACCTAAATTAAGGGGATTAGCCCCCTCCGTTCCCCCCTTTATACTTAACCATCGATCCCCTAAAACTAATCAGGGAAGCACCTTATGAGTATGAACTTATAAATAAAATTTGAAGCAAATCGGGTATTTCTATCGAGAGTTATCGCGTTACGTACGTACATACAGAGCTGCGGACACATTAGCTCTCAGGCTTTGTTAGCTCTGTGAGCTAAAAATATAATGTCACTAACGCTTGATTTCTACAAATTACGTTATGAACAAAAATGAAACAAAATGTCTTAATTAGCATAACTATGTCGTCGAATAGACAAAATTAGTATTATTACATACACCTAATTACCGTCGACATGGAACAAGACTTGTTTCTTATCAATATATGGTGTCGGAGGCGATTTGAGAAACAAAGAGTTTAAGCTATTTGCAAGGCTGTTGCCAAGTCTGCTAAAGTAGCTGACTTTGTCAGATACATTAGCACACCATTTAAAGTATAAAAATGAAAAAGCTCTTTATAAGAAAACGATTAAAAAAGAGAGGGAATTAGCATGGATCAACATGTGCAAAAAAGAATCGTATCCCTTCAGTAAAATTAGGCAACTTGCTGTTGGTAAATAAACGGATGAAAATGTCTATTCTCTCCCCAATGAAAATGTGTCTCAATCGATCTCCAAGCTTACCATGCTTCAATACTTAATAAAATAAGTTTTTGGCCGTTCAACTGCGGTTCGTAATACAATTTTGCCAATTTCCACAAACGATCAAATTCCTTTCACTCTCTAGAAAATACTCAAAGCACTTTTTTCATTCAATAAAAAACTGCTCCTGGACCAGAATAAATAAATCACTATATATGATTAGGGCAGTGTTTTTAAAAATTTCCAAATACTTTTTTTAAATATGTTCACCCACTCTCTTAAAGATGAATTATTTTCCCACAACATGGAAAATTGACGAGATTGTATACTTTAGAATGGAGGGTAAACCCACATCTCATTCCTCTACTTATCATCCAATCACATTGCTACTGGTGTTAGGAAAAACTTTTGAGAAACTACTGCTCAAAACGATAAATTATACATTACATCAAAATCAACTTCTTTCAGGTAAACAACATGGGTTCGTTGAGCGTCGCTCTACATAAACAGCTTTGCTGTAGGCAATAGCTTTAATTAAATTAAACAAACACAGAAATAATGAATAAAATCTTGTGTGGATAATTATACACTAAAAACCAACGTTTAAACACACAATATCAAACTGTAGCACCATGAACAGACTACGTTTCGTGAGTAACTTGGACTCACACCAGCAGTGTCAGTAAAAACAAAAAATTACACCCCCTCAAAGACAAGAAACAAAATGGAAAACCCAAATGACAGGAAACAACACACCAAAAGACCATCACGTGCGAACATCCAATAAGATTAAGCTAAAAGTGATGCACTATGACAAAGTAAATCAACCCAGAAAGGTGATAAGTAAAGTACACTGGAAAAAAGCGTACGGAATGCGTGCGTTTTTTCGAGCGTACCTTAACGAGCGTAGGTTATTGAAGAGTGTGCTATTTTAAATAATGTACAAATCTCTATAGATAAAATATCATATATTACTTTTGGGTAACATAGAAATTTAAAGCGTCCGTCAATTCAAAATTTATAACCAGAATCTTAAAAACATAAAGTTCTTAAAATATTTAGAAGTAGTTCTTGTTTTATCGCTATTCTTCTTATCAAATTTAAAAAAACAAGTTATTTGAAGTTGAATAAAAATAACACATAATCGCTATGTTTTCATAGATTAAAGGCTATATATGCATTATTTTACAATATGGTATAAATCGATTTTACAAAGAAAATTAGCGTACGCCTGTTCCATTTGGTTCCCGTATGTCTGGTTATCCCATGGTAGAATACATTTGCCTACAGCACAACGTAACGTTCCTTTACTAATATCAGGAACATATCAGAAAACATATACCCTAGCATTCGGGCTCTTACTGGTTTACCGCCCTTAGATATCCAACTTGGATGCAAAACGAAATTGGTGATTAGAATGGGGATCTCTACAGAAACTTATTTAGCGCCGAAATTTTGCGATAAATGCTCAAAATACGACATAGATCCAACATGGGAATCAAGAAGATCAAGAAGAAGAATTATTTCAATACAATGATACAATTAAATTACTTCACAGACGGTCCAAAACCCGATCAAGGGACAGGATCCGCCTTTTTTTTATTTTAAAGAGAACTTCTTAATACATACTTGAATGTTCGTCTTTCTCATAAGAATTCCATTTTTTAGGCAGAACTCTTTGCAATAAAAGATGCTGTGCTTTGCACGGATTCATTTTAAAAGAAATCATTTCTAATTTCTTCAGATAGCCTCCCAGGGTTAATGATTCTACTAAACACATATACAGTTGACTTTATGATTTCTGATACTCTAAATTTAATACACAAATCCAGCAAGTATTTGCCCTTTAAATGGGTAAAAAGGCAGTCAGGAGTCACAGGAATGAATTAGCTGATAGTATGGCGAAAGATGCAGTAAAATGTTTCTTCATTACTGCTTGCACGTTCGATTTCTCACTTAAAATAGAGATGCTCTGGATACTACTAATTTCGTAAAATTTTCTTTGACATTTCTAATCGGATAACTTTTGGCGATAATCAGTGTGACGACAACTTTATATTATTACCGGTATCCAGAGTATTTGGATCCCCTTCCCCCTTCCCTAGCTACGTCACAGACTGGCAGCAAAGATGGGACAATGAGATCATATGCCGTTACATCCATAATCTATTACCAAGTGTTCCCATTGAATTCACTGTAGATAATCATTACTTTTTTCTTTTCTTCACAAATCATGGTCCATTCCAGATATACGTACTTTGCGACACAGGTAAACGTGATTCACCTCTTTGTGTTTGTTTTCTTTCCCCCACCTCATTGCACTATGTTCTGTATTGTCTTCTGACAGCATATTATCATGCTGAAATTCATAGAAATATCACAATACTGAAATGGATTAATTATATTAATGAAATTCCCGTACTCCTGAAGAAAATATCTAGATTAAGGAAATTTATAGAGAAATATGATGTCATTTTTAGAAATAATTATCCACACATCTCAGGCACATCTTCAGACGATGATCACTTTTTCATCAATATCTCTACTGTACTACTATATACTGTATCCATTGTAAGTAGTTTAAACATTTTTTAACTTTAATTTTTATACTTTACAGTCTTTCTTTTTATTTTGTATTCTCTCTTATCATTTTTTAATTTCTATATCTCCCTTTTTATTAAGAAGACGAATGGAAATTATTGCATTCAGTCTAATGCAATAATTCAGTCTAATGCAATAATGAACTCCATAACTACTAAATTATCACAATTTTTTTTTTTTTTTGGGGGGGGGGGGAAACTCCTCAAAGTTGGTTTTGAGGGACCCCGTCTTGTCCATGGTATCACAGATAACAGATGGGTTTTGACCAATCACAGGAAATACAGTCCAATAGGCTTAAAGCTTGGGGCTACGTTTCGGGTGTTCCTGTCCCTGTCTCCCGGCATTGTACTGAATGATCAGAAAAACGGCAATCAATATAACGGTTACCTTATATACACATAAAATTACTTTAAATATAATATATAAACGACCCTAGTGACCCCCACTGCCTTCGCCATCGTACTAGGTGATCGTAAAAAGGGCAATCACATTAACGGCAGCCTTAATTAATACCTGAAACCAAATTGTACAAAGGTAGCTGAACGTAGATATATATTAAGATACCACCATTCACCATTATGAAAACGGATTTTGCATGTTTCCAATTGAGATGGAATAGGATGAGACAGGTTGATTAAAAATTTCAAATAAAAATTTCTTAATAAAAAACAATGTCCTCTTTTTCGCCAAAAAGGGGACTTTAACATAATCGGGAAAAATTCAAAAATCGCTCCACTTATTCCGAATAAACCTTATTGAAAAGATGACAAAATTTACTATATTGGACTTAAAGATTGAATTTGGAATGCTTTTATGACTGGATCAATCTCGCCGGCGAACATTGAAAATCGGAACAATACGCGACGAAATTTTACGCCTTCAATATAAAATTACAAAATAAATAAATAAATAAATAAAAATCTGTGTCTAAGGTGCCAAATTCGAATACGATATTTTTTTCTGCCCATCGCCCACAGTCCACAGATACACAGGCACTTATTAATATAGATAGTTAATGAATTATTGAATTTTAAAACTAAAAAGTTGTTTATAGAACATCTATCTACATAATTATAGAAATTTAAAATCAACTGAAACAAAAGTTATAAAAACTTTCTAATATGGAAATTATTTTATGAATCGTATTTGTATTTCTTTTGAACGTCTATATTTATATATTCCGCTGAAGCTTTACACTAATTAAATTAAGAGTTGCTTATAGAAAGTAAATGGGCTAGGGAGATTTTTATGAAATGAAAATGTTTCCTTTCTGTTTCAGAAATAAAGCCGAAAAATTATATTTACCCATTTATAGCAAGGTTTTACGTCAAGCACTTAATTCCCTTTCAAGATGACATTTTATCCGAAAAGGAAACTTTATAATGCAAAACTAATCAGACTTAATAACGCAGAATCAAAGTAAAGTTTACAAATGGCTTGCCAAAATGAAATTGTCGTTTAATTAATTGTTTATGTTAAAACAGTTTGTAGAGAAGAGATGATTAAGTTAAGTTTGAAATTCAAGTTTGAGAAATTTAAATATGTCACCCACGACGGGAGTTTATGAAATATTTTAATAAGGAGTTATTATGATGTATTAAATGGCATATTTAAACTCAGTATAAAATTAACTTTAATTTACCTTTTTTGCTGATATTTTTTTCTGAAAAGAAGCATGTCTGAAATTTGCTATCCTTTATTAATTGCTAAAATGTGTTAAATAGAAAATGCAAAACCAGTATAAAAGGTTTTTATAAACAGTTTGCATGTTTTGACTTCACTGAAGCCATTATCAAAACAAATAAAAATATCCTATTTTTGAACGTGCTATGATTTGAAACTCCATCATTCAATTTTTCACGTACAGCATGACAAATGTCCGATTTTTTTGTACATCTTTTTGAATTCTTAAAAATTAAAAAAAAATTTAACTGGCCGCCCTTTTGAAACAAGACGGCGGATGAAGATGTCCAACGAACTCGGCCGAGACCTTGGTATGTCCTATACACATACTCAATTACATCCAAATCGGATCATAAATAAGAGAGTGACAGCATGACAGCATGACATATATATATATATATATATATATACGGGGCGATTTTTTTTAAAGTTGTGAAAATAAAACCCTATAACAAAATAACCACTTATCCAAATAACCTGAAATTTCACCAGTATGCTCCCAAAGCAATGGGTATTTTTTAGGTGTGGTTAAAGAAAACTTTAAAATCGTACCGACAGATGGCGCTGTATTTTAACAGAAACAAAGAATATCGTCAGTGGAGAAAAAAATGGACGGAACTTTGAGAAACCATCTTCCGTAGGCCTTCTGTCGTCATTGGACCTTTTCTTAAATTCTCAAGTGTCTTAAATCTCCTAAGAGCAGTTGCTGCACTGTCATTATTCTGATAATGAAGTTTCACTAACAACGCACGGTCGCAATGGCACAGTCATGGTCATTCTACGAGGATATCCGTAGAATAATGACCACGAGGTGTGCGTGCTTCACGTTTTTATCGCCACTGTGCGTGCGTTGTGCGCAAGCTAGTCTCCCGACTTTACTGCATATACAGCGCCATCTATTTTGCGATTTTAAGTTTTTTTTAACCACGCCTAAAAAATTCCCATTGCTTTGGGAGCATACTGATAAAATTTCAGGTCATTTGGATCAGTCGTTTTTTTGTTATAGGGTTTTACTTTCACAACTTAAAAAAAATCACCCTGTATATAAATCAACATTTAAACGGAGGGTGGTCTGGGGGTTATGATCGGTGAAAATATACCAATATTTTTTTGAATTGCTTTCCTCCGAACGACTGCAATAGGTAACTTTTTGTAATGAAAGCTACCTAATATAAACACGTAAGAAAACATACAATATCCTCTTCTAAGATACTCACGATTCGGAAAAGTGTTTTTTATCTTTAGAAACCGATATATTTTTAAGATTTGAAGCAGCATTTATAAAAGCAACTTTCCTTTACTGCTACTGATTTGCTAAAACATTTTCGAGTAGTTTTTATAGGGTAATGACCAGTTTTCTTAAACCGGAATTATAGGTTTTTTGAATGCTATCAATTCCCAATTAAACATTTTCAGATGCTTAATTTATACATGCAAGAGTAACATAATACTATTAATTTAAAAGTAATGTTAATGCTGTTAATTTATCATGTGTGTCTGTAAAACATGTTTGTTGAACATGAAACTGTTTAGTTGAAAATCCGAATAACTTATATTTCGGTTTGAGAAAACTGGTTAATACACTATAAAAACTACTTGAAAATGTTTCCGAATATTAGTGGCAGCAAAATACACTTTTATTTTATGAATGCGTCTTTAAATCTCAGAAATATACTTGTTTCTGAGATTTCTAAAGATAAAGAATACTTTTCAGGATCGTGGGTAATGCGGAAGAGATTATTATATATTTTCGTTTGTGGTTATATTATCCTAGATTAAGAAGCATTTGTCTCTTTTACAGTGTAGTAGTTTTGTATATTGTCTATACCAGGCATGTCAAACACGTGGCCCGCGGGCCACAACCGGCCCGCCGACAGGTTATGTGTGGCCTGCGAAGCCTTCGGCAATTCACCTGTGTTTCATTTAGTTGTTAGAACACGCATGCTGAAAATACACTTTGTACGAATACTACGAGTATATCAGTGTTACCAGTTTGGCAGGCCCTTTTTAAAAATTCAGAATCCTAACACTAATTTTGAATAGTAATATTTGTCTTTTTTTTGTGTCTTCAAATAAGGGGAATATTTCTCTTCAGAATGTGGTAGCATTCTTTAGTCAAAAATAGGGATTTTGGATTTAAGCTCTTTCATAATTTCCATTACTTAGGTTAATAGTTGTGTATAATCTTTTTGCAATCCTGCGTGCAATCCAATATTTTTTTAAAACATTTTTATTGATATACACATTTTATTGACATATTCTCATACATCCTAGGATTTACATATAAAAAAATTATAAAGCTCTTTAACACTGTGAATAAATATGATAAACTGAAGATGAACATAGCATATTTTTTAAAGGGGATTTACATCACAATTACAATAAAAAGAAAACTGAAATTTTATGTTTCATATGTAGACATTATTGGAGTTTAGAAATAATGTAACATTAAGAGGTGCTACAGCACAAAGTATAAAGAAAACACACAAAAATCTAGCGAAATTTCGGAAAGATAACTGTCAGAGTTGAAACTAATACTTATTAAAAGAGAATCAAAGTGCTCTCACCAAGCCTATTGAATGAAATACATTTGTCTTAAAAAACTAATTATTGTCTTTATTACAGTAAATATACCGCGAGTCAAAATCATTCACTACGAAATTAAAGATGTCTAGAAGAGTTAAAGAAATTTGAAAATACTATATGCATAAGTACCATTGCTAGAAAGATTTATATATAACGGATATATTTATAAAATCCGGATGTGTTCTTAAAAACGTATAGTACTTATATAAACTTATATTATATTCGTACGCACATGTTTAATAATCGTAAATCTAGAAAATATCTTTGAAATATGAGTAGTGAAGATAAACAGATTTACCTTCTTATATAGATATTTGACGGCTTTCCATTATAAAGCTTTAAGCGTTAATTTTGAACTGTTAAGAAAGGTTACAATTTTCATTTTAAATCGACAAATTATGAATATGGATTATTAAAAAACTTTCAATACACAAAGTACTCATAGTTTTCATTTGTAATTTCAAAGCACCTGAGCAACTTCAAGACAAATTTCACATAATGATATCTTGTTATTTGATGGTATTAGTTTTTTCAAATAGAATTTATTACTTTGAAAAAATAAAAAAAAAGACAATGTATTTCATTTTAAACGTTTCCAGGCATTATTACAAAAATCATTCAAATAGAAATTTTTAGAAAATACTAAAAATATATTAAAAAATGAATTCAAAAGGAGATTTTTGAATTTCAAGAAATATGAAAATCAGTTTACTCTACACTGCAAAAAATAATTATTGATTTTACAGTATAAAACTGGCACCCCAGCTGCCAGTATTATACCGTAAAATTAACAGTATTAAACAGTAAAAAAAGCAGTAATGCGCTGCCGCGCAAGCAGTAATACGCTACCGCGCATGCACGGTAGCGTATCACTGCTTGCACGGCAGCGTATTACTGCTTTTTTTACTGTTTAATACTGTTAATTTTACGGTATAATACTGGCAGCTGGGGTGCCAGTTTTATACTGTAAAATCAACAATTATTTTTTGCAGTGTATTTGCTGTAACTTTAATGATTGGTATTCAAATCATTCTTCAGAATGTATTACTGCAGTTAACCAAAATTCCGGGCGATTCCATATTAGAGCAAAAATATATGGATATGGAGTTTCCAAATTTCTATAATTATTCATCAATTGACCAATATTTTAAAGTATAGTGTGCAAATAGGTATATTTTAGCTACGTTCGGTAGGGCACTTTTACACGACATCATTGCTTAGCTGCACCTTTTGATATTTTTCAGTCAAATAAACGTAATTCGAACTTTGGATTTAATAAATGAAAACAAATAAGTAATGCAAGACACATTTTATTAAATAACTTTTCTGTTTCAAAATATGTTCATTTTTATTACTTACCCATCATACGTAGTATAGGGTAAGTCTTGTAATCGTTTTGAAAATCGAAAATTTTTTTTTGACGGATTTACACGTTTCAGACACTGGAGATTCCGAAAAACATATTTTTAGAAAATTTTTTTTGCCGTCCGTCTGTGTGTCTGTGTGTGTGTCTGTAAACGCTCTATCTCCCGAACAAATTGAGATAGAGACTTGCAATTTGCTATGTACTTAGTATGTAATAATGGGAAGAAGCCTATTTCATTTCAATAACCTCGATTAACCGGAACATTTTTTTTCGGACTCTCGAAATATTCGTTCTGATGAAAGGTATATAAAAATTTTCGAAATTGTTTATTTCAAGGAGTAAATATAAAAGACAATAAAAAAACATAAATTTTGCATAAAACATGAAGTCGATCGGATAATTAGTTGCCGAGATATTTGTAATCCTATTTTCCACACTCTTCGATTTTTCATGACCCTGTATTTCATCCAAATTTCACTTCAAATATATATTTTAATTGGAAATTTGACGCTTAATCAGTTGCAATAAACCGCTAGTTAATAGGAGTATTATTTTTGGAGTTATAAGGAAAAACCTCTTTCAAGCAATTCAGTAATCGAGCCTTTTTATGACGTCATCAAGACACGATTTTATTTGAATATCAATGCATTTTATAAGTAGTTTACACATTTTTATTTTAATATTTTACATTATACATATACATGATGGGTAAGTATTACGGTGGCCCCCAACGACTAGTTTTTTACGTTAAGAAAACACGGAAGATTAACAGCCGTGTCTTTGCTAGATCGAGATTAACCGACCAGTGTGTACAGTCAGTTTTTAAAATATTTAAATGCAATTTAAAAAATTCTATTAAATTTTGTAGATTTGGTTGATAAAAACTAATTTTGAGAGTTTTCGTTTTCGAAAAATAAGATAAAATAAACAACGTATAATAATAGCTTTGGAACGTTGCACAAATATTTCTTTACCATAGCTGCGTCTTGTATACGTACAAATTTTATCATGTGCAATGATAATATTACCTACTTTTTTATGTGGCCCGCAGCGTTGTATATAATGTTTAAATTGGACCGCCGCTGTAAATGAGTTTGACATGCCTGGTCTATACGATAATAATACCCCCCCCCCCCCCCCCAAAAAAAAAAAAAAAAAAAAAATCGAAATATTCAATTATGATGCCAACGTTAGGTGTTAGCAATGAATTTTTTAAAGTTTGGTACAATTTCTATTTGTAGACCATCCCCTAAGCAAAATTTAAGTATTGTTTTAACTCTTGTTTAGATTGATGTCTGAGCTAAAGGTATTTTGAGGAAATTAAAGTTGAAGACCACGTTTTTTTGCTTTATAAGACGATTTCTCCTCCGACATCAATTTTTGAATTAGGCTTTTTTTTCATATCTGATAGTTTGCATCTATCCTTTTTGTAACTTTAAAATTTTTGTAACGATTTTATGCATTTCTATTGCCTATTCAGAGAAAAATTCTTCTAAAGTTACAGAATTTCGTTAAAAACGCTTAAGAAATCCTCTAAAGTTACAGAATTTCGTTAAAAACGGTTAAAATAATAAATTGCGAGCATCAAGAGGTCCATTCTCGACCTAAAACAACAACCATTTTCCCAATGGTTAATAAAAAAAAAAAAACTAGTTAGTTTGAATAAAAATGTTTTGAATTATAAGGCGTGTTGTAAAAATACAGTAAAAAAGACCATTTACTTGACATGTTTGTTTTTCAAAAAGTAAATGTTTTATACTATTTAAAATCCGATTTTAATTTTATAAGGCGTACCATAAGAACGTACCTTTCTTAAAAAAATCAAGACAATTGAAAATAAATATACATATTGAACTTTTAGCTTTTTGAATATACACATAGATTATTAAAAATGATTCAAACGCTATCCTAATGTAGTAGAAATTTTCTCGAAAAATTCAATGTAAACTCATTATTACCCAAGATTCCAGAAAGCTCTCCGTAATCTTCAGAAAGCATTTAAAGAAGGACCAATTATAAACTTCAGGAGAATAGGTTTTTAAGGCTTGTAGAAACATTTGTGAAATTAAAAATCCTCTTTGCAGTCTTCAAATTTAGGAAAAGACGATTCTGAAGACGAAGTTCAGAAATATATTGCTTTCTGAAGTTTCCGACTGATTCTTCAGTTAAACATTTTTGAAGATAAAGGAAAAGTTTCTAGATTTGTGGGAAACTTTTGAAGCTACACTGATTATTAGGAAACATTTAAATAATCTTTTATTATTAAAAAAAATCACAAAGTTAGAGAAAATAATTTAAGGATACTATGGATTCTTTTGAAAGGACATGGATGCAATAAAAATATTTTTTACATTCTCGGATCTCTACGAAACGTTGCCAAAATGTACTACATACGTGTCTAAATACATTTGAAGCATAAATTGGAATAATAATTTTTCGTTCTTTTTCGTCAAATTAGGAGTATCAACCCCATCACAAAAATTAGATAACTACTTATAAAAAATCTAAAACTGTTAGCTATATTTATCATTTAGAACAAATAAAAATTTGATTTTTATTGACTTAGAAGCAATGAACTAAGACAATAGCTTAAAACGTTTTAACTTTTGATTTTCAATGAATAAATGCTTTTTAATTTAGCAAACTGGTAACTATGTTTGTTTTTCGATTTGTTAAGGAGAAGTGATTTATTATGCAATTATTTTAAGTAGTAATATTCTTTAAAGAAAAGAAGAATGACCAGAATCTTCCAATTTATTTAATTAGCCTCGGCGAATTAACCACATTTCCGTTTTAGTGCATGAAAAAAACTACGCAAAGTTGATATGTTTAAAACAAAACAAAACAAATATATTTTCGCTTTTCTTATTTTAAAATTTATATATTTTTTCCCCTATTTTGAAAGATAACCAGGTTTATTTTAACTAAATTAAATGAGTATAGTACTTTATTTTCCGTTACTTTAAAACTAAAGAACAAAATAAACGTGGAAGGAGACTGACACAGTTAAAAAGAAAAAAAAGTAAAAAAAAAATCGAAATTAAAAGCTATATTAGAACAAAATAAATAATTTTTAAAGATTAAAAGAAATAACATTTAGTAAGAGCCAAACAAAGTACGTAATACTGCGTAATATTATTTTTATTTTAAGATGGGACATAATAATTTTTTAAAAACTAAATCCACAAAATCTGTTAATAGGTTTATATAAATTATTGAAAATGTTTGAATTTTATTTGCATTATTTCCCTCTGGAATTTCTGTTTCAGGCTCTGTGAATGAAGATACCTTATATTTTCAAATCACCTTGCTTTGAATAGGAAATTTCATGATTTATACTTAAAGTACTTATCTAAAATTTCTACTTGTATGATTGTTTTCAAAGACGCTTGAAATAAAATTTTTCTATTCAAACAGATTTTCTATTTTAATTCGAAAAGGGTTGAATTGAAACACGATATTGTCATCTTTGCGAACTGGCAAGTTATTCTTTTCAACTGACATGAACATTCATTCGAATAAAAGGGAATCGCATTAAAATATCGCTTTATTTATATACAGGGTTTCCCAAAAAGATTAATATGCACTTAAGGTTTTACCTGTTGTAGGTTAGTAGGCGATGTAAATTGCAAAAGTGTTTAAAAAAGTAGGAATGAAGATTATCTTAATGAAATCGTACTGCCTTTAATAATAATAATAAAAAAAAACACTAAATGTGAAACTTTTGTGTAATTCGTCTACGAAAAATTGAACAAGTAATTTGTGTACTTGTGAAAAATCTAAAACTTTTAGCTATGTTTATCATTTAGAACAATTAAATAAAGATTTGATTTTTATTGACTTAGAAGCAATGAAGTAAGACAATAACATGAAACATTTTAACTTTTGGCTTTTAACGAATAAATCCTTTTTAATTTAGTAAATTTGCATTTTAACATTCTAAATTTGTTTTTCGATTTGTCAAGGAAAAATGATTTATTATGCAATTATTTTAAGTAACAATATTCTTTAAAGAAAAGAAGAATGACCAGAATCTCCCAGTTAATTTTATTTGTCTCAGTGATTTAACCACATATTAGTTTTAGTGTATTAAAAGTACTACGCAAAGTTGATATGTTTGAAATAAAATATAGATTTTAAATGAAGGGAAACATTATTATTTACGAAAATTTCCCCATTTAATATTTTCAATACACTAGAAGATGTGAAGGCTCCGTAGACATAATGTCAAACGGCATTCGACAAAAGCTATGCATTACAGCAAAGTTGTATTACAGGGTGAACTCATTGGAGCGCTCGCCCGGATACTCGGATTAAATCTATTAGCGATAAGTCGGCAATTCTAGTCAATCAAAAAGTGGAATATTTTCGCGTTTTTGTTTTCTTTTTTGGATTAGAAAGAATCGTGGTGTATTTTTCATTATATTTAGAAAAGATAAATTAATATTTCTAAATCGTAGGCACCTATAAATAGATAAAAATATCATTAATGTTATAACTATTATTTATTTTTTTATAGACTCGAATAGATATATTCATTAGTTAAAGAAATTAGAAGCAGAGGCACATTTTCTGTTGCAAAATACGAGAAAAAAAAATTAGAATACATATACACGCGTTATCTTAAAATTCAAAAGAAATTTTACGTATAAATAAGAAATTAAAAAGAATTAAAAAAAAACCCCTAAATAATAAAAGTGAAAGCTCACGTAACACTGACCCTCGCTGGGGATAGAACCCTCAACTAGTTTATTTGGCTTTTAGCTGCTTCGTGACTGTTATCCTAAACATTCAGCCACGGTGTTCAGTGTTCCAGTGAGAAAGATTGAATAGGGTATTTAGGATTCACAGCAGACTTTGTACTTTTTTTTCGGATTGTACTGAAAAATGTACACTTATTATTTTTATAGTGACCTATATTATTTTGATGAATCTGGTTCGAACTAAAAAACTTGTATTTGAAAACCGTATAATTTAAAATTAATTTCAGTTTATTAATGTATAATGACGGTGCGACGATAATAATAAAATTGTAATATTACTAAATTGCATTTATATTAAGTTAGTCTATTTATTATTATTATTATTATTATTATTAAAATCATTTAAAATATTTAAATAAATGTATAACTAGTAAACTATATAAATACAAGATTTTGCTAATAATACAATTTTTTTTAAATTAAGACCACTTGAAAATAATTTAAATAGTGAAAAATTATAATGCAATGAAAATAATAATGATATAGAATAATCTAATGACAAATTAAAATAATCTAAAAATAATCTCTTGACTAAATGTATCATCATTAAATATATATATATATTGCATCTAACAATAACGAAAAATTATTAAGAAAAAATATGGAAAAGCACATATCTAAGTTCAGAATTTCGACTAGAATAATATAAAAAAAAAAATAATTCAGAATTTTTAATTTTTTGTTTTATTTTCAAAGGAAGGAAAAAGAACGTAAAAATTAAATCAAATAATTATTTCTATCGAAAAGTTTAATCACTAGAAAATATGGGATACACCCCCCCCCCCCTGTGAATACAGTAATTAATACAGAAGTAATAAGTCTTCCCTATCTAGAAAATGTTTAACAAATGACTAAATTATATAAATAAATACAACTGCATAAGTGAGAGACTTATAAATGGTGCACTCTTGAACTAGTAAATTGCTTTAAAAATTATTTTATTAATATAAAAAATGCAATTTATTTTCTTGTCTTAAATTTTCTATATAATTTCATAAATAGATTCAATTTGTTTAATTTTCACGCTTCATCGAAACTATAGTTTGGTTCTACAGCAGATGCCCCGCCCCGTTCGGAGAGTTATGTTAGCATGTTGCAACCATTTGGCCTCATGTTTGGCGTACACGAATATTGCCCCTTACGCTAACTGTTTTTGCAGTACATTCATTTTGCCGAACAATCCAATTCGCACAATTCTGGCAATAGATGGCGCAGTCACGATTTCCATAGCCTTCATTTCTTTACGCGAGTTAGAGCACGGCCAGACGGCAGACGGCAGACAAACCAAAGTCATAAACACTTTTCAACTAGGTTGGAAAGTGTTAAAAAGACAGGGTACGAAACATTTCGAAAAATAATTAGTTCCTAGTCTTGGCTAGGGGATAGGTATAGGTTTAATTTTAGGTATATATAGGTTTAATTTCGATATAGGTAGTTAGATATAGGTTTAATTTCTTTGGTCTAGCCAAAGAAATAGAACATTTATTCTATATTCTTTGGTCTAGCTCCGAAGCTGTCAGGGGACTCCAACTCGTCCCCAAGTATAAATGTGGTGGCTTCTCAAGAGGGTGGGAACCTATGTCGTCCTTTCACTTGGGAAAATGGGGGTGGTCAGCTGGTGAAAATTACATTATTATTATTATTACATTATTTACATTATTATTATTATTATTATTATTACATTATTTACATTATTGCTTATTATTACATGCATCGCATGTAAAACGATGCATGTAATCATAAAAATGGATGTAAGAATGTAAGTATGTATGTAAGATGTATGCCAGTAAGATGCGCAAACTGGCCATAATCAAATTAATAGTATTCATCCTGTTCTGTAGCGCGATCTAATTGAGAGAATGGAACCGAACTTTGCAGGATCATTCAACAAGACGGGGTTTGAAAGATTCCGCGAAAAACACCGATACCTATCCCCTAGCCAAGACTAGGAACTAATTATTTTTCGAAATGTTTCGTACCCTGTCTTTTTAACACTTTCCAACCTAGTTCCAACCAGACAATGGGGAATAATCGTTTCAAGTGCATTTGGATGATGCTACGTCATTTAAAACATGATGGAATTGATATATAATTATGAAGCGCATTAAAACATGTTTTTTTGTAAAATAGGGGGTACAAAGCACTAATTATTCATTTACAGGGTCAAACAAAAGAATTCTGTTAAACATTATTCTATGGGGGAAAATCTTTTGCAGTGTAATTTAGTGATATTTCACTATTTCAAACATAATGAAAATTATATCCATTGCTGAGGTGCACTATAAATTGCTCTCTTGAAAGTGTGGTGTGCATTGCTTTTATTTACAGGGACACACAAAAGATATCGGTTAAAGTACACATGCGATATTTATAGTCTGTGTGATAAGTGTGTTTTCAACTTTGGTTTGCGTTTTTAAGTTTAACTAATTTTTTTCATAGTATGTGTGTGTTTGTAAACTCGGTTGTTCATGTACAGGGCTACACAAGACAATCCCTAAGTAAAAGAAAGCTGCGCCGCCTGGTGCCTGAGGGGCACCCGGCGCGTAGGCGACCACCGAACCCAAGTCCTGAGGAACTTTTAGGGCGCTTTTTCGGCGAACTTTTATTTGTCTTTCCGTACTATGGGATTGAATACCTTAAGGGTAGTTTTTAATTGTGTTACGCATTTTCTTGCTGAACTATAATATATTTAGTATACTAATATAAGTTTGTGGAATGTAAATAAATTCATATACAGGTCTACGCAAAGAAAAAGATACATTGTCGTTTACGATTGGTAATTGCTGCGAGTGAGTTTTAAGTTGCTTTTTAGTTTAATATGTGTTGTGTACAAAAGTCTTCAGATAATATACAGGGCTGTACAAAAGGTTTCGAGTGCATTTCGATCGATTGACGAAAATTGCTAAATGTGAATATTCTAACAGAACTAAATTTTATCATGCTATACATCCACATCTATTGATATTATACAGGGCTACACAAAATAATTCGACTACTTTTTTGTCACTGGAAGGTTATTTCGAAAACTGTATTTTTCAATGTGTTATATGTTTTCTAAACTGTTTACTTATATATCTCTTTTTCACCTTATTTTACGGTGAAGTTTCGTTACAGTTTTCTGGCTGTGTTGGAAAGTATTTCATAACCTATGCTTGACACATGATTGTTCGTTCTTGTTTAAACATCCTACAAATTTTGGCTCCAGCCTCGAAATTAGAGCGAGCTGCAGAACGCGCTGAGCACTGTCAGTTTGATCATGGCCATATTGTATTAAAGCATATAACTAAAGGTATATGTGAGTAAAATGTAAGTATGGAATATTTATTATGAATGTAATTAAAAAATTAAAAAATATTTAATTAGTCTTTGACACCTAAATAAAATTACCAACAAGGCAGCATTTTTTCTAATTTTTTTTGTAAACAGTAAAACCTACTAAGAAGGAATCACAAAGGACTGGAAAACAATTCCATATTATGAGATGTAATCTTCCCAACTAGACGAAAAAGCCCGGGCTAGGATTCGAACCTGGGATCCCTTGGCTGAAGCTGCCAATGCTATACCAACTAAGCAATCCCGGACGAATATGGCTGAACTAATTCAACCAGTTAAACTTAATGATCATAGCATCTGTTCTAATATCTGAATCAGTACAACAGAATCAGTAAACGCCGGAAACGTGAATACCCTAGATTAATTTTGTTACAATTATTCAAATTGGTAAATAACAGGTACCGCCGTTTTATATAAAGTAAAACCTCCATAACGTACACTCCCGAATAGCGGGCATTTCTATTCCGCGAACACTTTTTCAACCCCCGACACTAATATTATTTGTATGATTTTTATCTCTGAATAGCGAACACCTCCGAATAGTGAACACCCCCGAATAGCGTATAAGTTCTGTTGTCCAAAGGTGTCCGCTGTTGAGTGGATTTACTGTAATTCCATTATATTATTTTGTCCACCACCATAAGATTTTCCCTTTAAGACAGGATTTCGTTGTGGACAAGTTCTGTTTTCACAAATTTTATTGCATTATTAATCTTATTAGACGTTGAATAATATAGACGTTTTCAAAAATAAATTATACTACTACTACTAATAATAATAAAGATTTATTTAAAATCAACGAAAGATAGAATTTCTAATCGTTGGAAAATCTGAAAGTCTCTGGAAGTTTAAGAAATATTCAACAATTTGAAATATAGAATGCACAATTTTATTCAGATAATCACCGTTAAAGGAATCGGAAAAGACAAATTGTTATGTAAAATTTTATTGGGTAAAAACTTTTCTTCGTACAGAAAATTTAATACAAATAATGCTGCAAAAGTAATATGTTTAATGGACATTAAAACAGAGCATGACATTTCCAGCATAAAGACAGTCGCCAGACTAAAAATACTCGCAGCCAAAATTTTATACCAGTTGAAAATCCTTCACTTCATAGTCTCAAAATGTAATGTGGACCATTTATTTAGTGTAGTTTGCTTGACAGAAATAATTACTGGATTCGTATGGAAAATAAAACCATAAATCTAAGTAAAGTTTATTAAAGTTTTATCTACGATTGTAGTTTTATTATAATTGGATGAAAATTTGTAAAACTTTTATAATCAAATCATGCATATAAACATGACTACGATAATGGCATATTGCAGCATTGCATTGCAAAAATAGATGTATAAATAAATAAATAAATAACATGTACAGGAATACTTTTTAATGGCAAGTCAAAGTGAACATAGCATTGAATTTAAAGCAGCTTAAAAGGGAAGGTACTTTTCCATTATCCCGTCGATCACTTTTCATAACAAAAAACTATCACCAAACTGTAACGCTAAATAACCGGGAGAACGTTGCTATTGGAATACCAAATTAAGTAAATAAATAAAATATAAGAATTTAAGGACACAATTGTTATTTTAATTTATGAAATAACTAATAAATCAGTAAAACATAATGAAAAATACACGCAAATGTCGAATTAAAAACCACTTGATGACATAACAAACACGTATAATGCTTCTGACATCAAGTAAATGGGACTGCATTTTTGGCGTTTAATCTTACAGTTTGGTGATAGTTTTTTGTTATTAAAAGTGATCGACGGGATAATAGAGAAGTACCAAAGGGGGAGTATGTATAGAGGTGTGATTATCGATTTAATGGCGTAAGCAGAACAATAATGAAAAATAATGCATAAGGCATAGATTATGAAGCACACTACTTGTTAAACACGAACAACATACTATTAAGAAATTTAATTTTTTTTCTTACAATTAAATGAGATATGTAAATAAGCAATTAAAAAAAACACATAACTCAGTAAAAATCCATTTTTAGCAATTGCTGTTCATATCCGGTAATGTATGCGATTTGTTTCGTGCAGCCCTGTATATGATCTATAGAATGTATACACACGTAATGCGATAAAAAATCGATAAGTTTAAAAATGCATACCATAATGGAAAACCCACTTCCAGCAGTTATCGATCACAGACCATCCTGTAACCGAACTCTTTTGTGTGTTTCTGTAACTAAATGCTAAATGATGCTCACATCATAATCTATAAAACACATGTTATAATGCAACTAGATTCTTTTTAATTTCATTATGCTTGAAGTATAATAATACCATTAAAATGTACCGAAAACGAATTTTCCTCATTGATCATATATAATGTAATGGAATTCTTTTGTGAGTACCTGTAAATGAACAACAAATTCTACTTATTTTATATTACTTAGAAAGTTTCTTGTAATCCACTTTCATGAAGCATATAAATCTCACTATGCTTGAAATATTGTAACTTCAATCAGATGCACCGCAAACGATTTTTCCCTTTAGAAGACCATGAAGCAATGGAATTCTTTTGTGTGTCCCTGTAAACGGATTATAAATGTTAAACACCTCATTTTCAGTTCCAAATATTTTATTGTATTCCTCAATAACATATAAAAATTACATGGGAATCCGAGTATCTATGCAAGAGTTCGAGCAAGGACAGCAGACGGTCGGAGAGACAGACAACCAGACAGACGCGGCCGGATAAACCGAATTCATAAACACTTTTCAACTACGTTGTAAAGTGTTACGATGTCGCTTCGAGATCCAAAAAGATCGTGTGCTTACATATGCTGCTTTCCAGTCACCAACCTCAAATTTCTCGTCGCCAGTGGCGACCTGACGATCAGAAATTGTGTGCCCTGTATTAAAGCATTATAAATTGTTTACTAAAACAAGTAATTTTTAAATGAAAAATAAAATTGACTTCAAGTATGCCAATTGGCGTAATTTAGTGGGAGTGGTTTGGTGCAAGAGTTTTTTTTTTTTTTTTTTTTTTTTTTTTTGTGACAATTTTTTAGGATGATATTCATCTCATGACACCCTATTCGTCTCACTTCTCTGTCTGTGTGTCTGTCCGTCGCAGTGTTCGTACTCAGAAACTGTAAAAGTCAAAGACTTGAAATGTTGTGTACTTACAGCTGAATACCTCCTGTCACAAGACAAATCATAAAATTTTGAATACGACGGAAATTAGCATATATATTAATTAAAAACTCTTTAAAAAATTTAAAAAGTACATTCTCGCTTAGATTCCTACCCTCCGTCGCGAGACTAGATATCTTCTTCACCGCGACCTTGAGACAGGCTATCAATTTTATCGTTCTAATTGCAAAAATGTATCAAATGTTGTTTTTCATAATATGAAAAAATCCATTTAGGCCAAATTGTTTGTTTTTCAAAAAGTTGCGAAATTTAAATTTTATATGTTCCCTATGTCCTATAAATGATATGTAGAGAAACAATCTTCTATGCTCTTACAAGTAAAGCAATAAAGTTTTCACTTTTGTACGACTAAAATTTACCACTAAGTTATGATACTTTTGAATTTTATCAATTATCAGCATTTATTAGCACTAAAAGCAGATTTTTTCGTTTTTAATTTATACTTTATAACTGAAAAATGGTTTGGTGGTTTGAGATAGAAATTACGTTTCAATCGTAAAAGGAAAAGTGTACATAAAATGATAAAAACTGCCTTTTTGCCAATGTACAAATTGTGCAGTTTTAAAACTTCATAAAAATTGAAAAACAATGCAATCAAATGTTATAAATAAATAAATGTACTCAAAAATGATGTACTGTAAGAATATAAGAATTAAAAAAGGCATTAATCTTAATTCGTAAAATTTTCATGTTCCGAATTGGGAACGCTGACTTGTGAATAAATGCAAGATTAGTTTGCATTGAGTACAAAAAGGAGAGAAACAATTAGATTTCTTCCCAGTGTAAAGGTATAAACATAAATTTTATAATTTTTTTGTTTCAAACATTATTTTAATTGAAATTGCAAATTTATACTCATTAGTTTACTTAATTTTTATATTCCTTTATTTAACTTCATTTGATTTTTATACGAAAGGAAGGAATTTTGTAACCGATTTTTCACTTACTTCCTGATATGCTAGAATTATAAAAATTATGCATACTGATGTGTTTCCGTTAGCAATACGATATTTTAATATTTTTAAAATTTAATTATAAATTAATAAATTAATTTTTAGGCATTTTTCCGCTAGCCGACCACGTCATAAATCACCAAATAATCTTTATAATTTCAATTGCTTGCAAGTACGAAAAGAATAAAATTAATTCTGCGCCAAAATCTCCCCAGTCGCTGTAAAACTGAAACAATGAAATATTTTAAGCACCAAGAAATAGAAAATATAAAGAGTGTAATCATTTTAAAAAAAAGTACTCTTTCATCATTTTATAGTTCAATATTAATTGAGTTATGATTACACGTTGAGAAAACTATTTACAAATCCTGAATAGATAGTTTAAATATTGCTTTTGGTCTGTAACCCTATCATAAAAAAGAAACAGAGCAAAAATTATAATTTTTTAAAATAAATTCACAATTTCGTGCTTTATATCAAGTGTAAATTAAAGCGGTGAATTTTCAATAATCGGGACCCATACTAAATTAACGTATTGTAACGGAAATTTTTCGGAACTACATGAATTGCAGACATGAAATTAGACGTGATTTTTAAAAAAAAGATAAATATTAAATGCTTATAACAGTGTTTTTAACCATTGTTAAAAAGGTTGTTGTTTTCATTCGAGAATGGACCTCTTGGCGTCGTCACTGTATTTTTTTAAGCGTTAACGAAATTCTGTAATTTTAGAGGAATTTTTCTTTGAATAGACAATAGAAATGCATAAAACCGTTACAAAAATGTTAAAGAGTCAGAAAAGATAGATGCAAACTATCAGATAAGAAAAAAGCCGAATTCAAAAATTGACGTCGATAAAACAAAGAAGAACGAAAAATCATGCGTCAAGCATAGATTATGTAACACTTTCCAACGCTTCCAAAATCATTTTACAAATCATACTGTTTAATAAGCTGAAAGATAACATCTAAGTAAACAATTTGGAAAACGCATAACACATTTAAAAACATAATTTCAGGAATTTCTACCATATACAAAATTCGGAAAAATACCCGAATACTTTTATTCAGCCCTGTATTATCATCTATAGATTTGTATATACACTACATAGGATGCTAAATTTTAGTTCAGTTAGAAAAAACGCGTAGCACAGTTTAAAATTCTCCTTCTGGAGTTTCTGTCAATAAACGGAAATGTGTTCGCAAACTTTTGTGCTTCCCTGTATAGGATCTACAGAATTTATACACACCACGTAATAAGACAAAAAGTGAGTTAAATTTAAAATAGCGTTCAGTAACTTAAAACGCACTTCCAGGAATTATTGTTAACTGACAGTACAGAATTCTTTTGTGTGTCCCTGTAAATGAACGATGACTGCTATACACACAATATTCTCTTGTAAGCCACTTGTAAAGCACCTTAGTGATTTATATAAATTTCAATGCGTTTAAAATAGTGAAACATTATTTAAATAAATCGCAGACGATTTTTCTCCATAGACGTAATGTAACGGAATTCTTTTGACTGTCCCTGTAAAGTAACTATAAGTGCTATGCACACCCTATTCCATATTAAGCTTCTTGTAATGCACCTTAGTGATATATATCGATTACAATGTGTTTGAAATTGCGTAACATCATTAAAATAAATCGCAAATGATTTTTCCCCATATACCGTAATGTAACGGAATTCTTTTGAGTGTCCCTGTAAAAAAACTATAAGTGCTACACACTTCCGTTGAAATAGGGAACATGCTATAGATAACGACAATAACATACAAAAATTGCAGAGCAATCCGAGCATATTTACGGGAGTTAGAGCACGGACAGACGGCCATACGGCCATACGGCAGACAAACCGAAGTCATAAACACTTTTCAACTAGGTTGGAAAGTGTTAAAAACGGGGTCTTCAATTTTAATTGCCTCAAAATACCTTTAGCTCAGACATCAATCTAAACAAGAGTTAAAGTTATTGTAGGAAGGACCCGACAAAATATTAAGGTATATATTAAGGATAAGGTATATAGTAATGGAAAATGCGTTTCAATAATTGCGGCGATGGTTCAAACGAATATTTTTGGAAGGACAGAGAATGCCAGGATCTCTTCAACTGTAGTAATGGAAAATGCGTTTATTTGTAGACGGTTCCGATGAATATTTTTGAATAATTAATATTTTTAATTAATTTGAATAATTTTTAAAATTTTTTTTTTTAATTTAAGCTTTTGGAACATTTTTCCAATGGTTGTTGTAATTTGTTAAATTACATTTTTTTAAATTTAAATTTTCTGACTTATATCATTTTCCGAACACATAGTGTAAGGAAAGTATTGTAATCATGAATACTCCTTAAAGCGCATACTCAGAAAAAATTGAAAAAAATGGTGATAAAACTACTCATGTATGTAAAAAAGGAACAGTCAAATTTAGCTGCAGAATCCCAGTAGAAAATCGCAAAAAGAAAAAAAAATACTTTCGAGTGTTTGGCGCAAAAAGACGAGATCTGGCTAGCAACACATTTTTCTCGCCAAACCCAAACCATCGTTTGCATTTTGTGTTCAACATTTTCAATTCTCTATACATTTGCAGTAATATTAATTTAAAATATCCTTTAAATCAGGTTAAATAAATCTGTCACCGTCACCTTTTTTTTTTCTCTCTACTTAATACCGATTGAATGAAATTTTGCCATTGTTTTATCCTCCATTCCACGATTTTTTTCTAATTTAAACGGCTTCACTCGTTATATAAGTAATTTTTAAGTGTATTTTAAAAGGAAAAGCCTGATGACGAACGCATTCGTTATACAATTCCATATCAAAGAGGTCGTTGTTTCCATAGCAACAGTACTTTTTTTTATTGACAATGTTCCGAATTGGGCTTATTTTTGAGCTTGAAACAATTTCAATCAATTTAAATTTTGTTTTAAATCTTAAAATATGATCTTTAAATTTCATTATATATACATATAAATGTATACACAAAACTGTAGCTATAAAAATTTATTTATTATGTAAGTTAAACTTACATAAGCAAGTTCAACATGAAAAAGTTTTCCTTTAAAGAGTATTTGACATAAAATCGTATATTTTGAAATTTGATTCCGTCGCCAACCAGCGATAAATCGCCAAATAAACGAAATTTTCATAATTTTTTTACGGACGTTATATCGAGGTTCCGCAGAGAATTTTTTTATAGATGTATATATCCTTATGAGAAGAACATTTTGTAATTTTTTAAAAATTTTCTGAGTATGCACTTATGGAGACTTTCCTTGTAAGTGTGTATGTGTGAGTGAACACGACAACCCCCTAAACGGTACCGATTTAGCTACCAATTTGCGAATATTTTATAGTCGCAAGAACTGTTTATATTTCCTAAAAATGGGCCGTGCATTAGGTATTTAATCCATTTTAGAACCTTTTTGCAACCGACTCTATAATGAAAATCACCAAAGAACTGAGACAAAGTATAATTAATAAATATGAGGGTGATCTAATCAAGCATTAGTAGCGCAAAGGCAACGTCTCCAATTTCAAAACGGTGGGCCCACACTGTGAATCTAGTCGATTCCATTTTCCAGTTTTCGAAATATCGAGTAGAGTCACTCCAGATTTTTAAAAAATCTAATGTAGAGAGAATAATTAGAAGTGGCGGTTGTCCCCAATTGGGAATATCATAAAGTCTAAGTTTACCTCCTAACATTAAATATTAATATCTTTACACTAAAGCGTCAGAAGGCGAAATGTAAAAGATAATTTAAAAATATACCTGCATCTTAGATCAGTTGCAAAAAGTTGAAATTGAAAAAAAGTCCTTCCGGCCTGTACCGGGAGGAAAAGGTAGCTTTCCTATATCTTCGTTTTAAAATTTTAGCTAATGTTACTCGAACATAGCAAGCTAAAATGCAAAGAAACCGTTTACAAAAGATTCGTTAATACTGAATTTGAATAAGAAATTCGCCAAATTATTGAGCTATAGCCAAATTGGCATCATTTATGAAGACTTGTTTTGGTCGCCAAATTTAGCGATATTTCGCCAAATGTCGCCAAGTATGGCGAGAATTTGGCGCTAACCGATATGAATACATAGTTTTATGCGTATGATTGGGAAAATGATTACAACAATGAAAGAAAATAATTTGTGAGAAATCGCGTTCACTAAAACTCATAAATTAATCGTTGTTTGTTTGTAATGTGCTGTCTTGTTTCAAAATGTCAGCCACCCTAGAATTTCAAACTGCTCTATCTCAGCCATTTTTTAAGATAGAGGTAAAACAAAAAATGCTCTGGAATCCTTGTATCAAGGCCTAACACTTAATTTAAAAATAAATTAGAATTTTTATTTTTTTTGTATATTTATTTTAGTTTTAAATTTTTCAGTGGCTGCCATCTTGTTTCAAGATGGTGGACCAAGCTGGCCAACGAACTTGGTCGAGACATTGGTGAGCTTAATGCACACAATTAGTTTCATCGAAATTGATTTATAAATACGAGTGCTATCGCATAACATAGATCATATACATATATATATATATGTATATGGATACATCTATACATATATACATCCTATATATGTATATCAACATTTGAACGGAGTGTGGTTTGGGGGTCTGGGGGTCATGATCGGTGAAAATATATCGAAATTTTCCGGAATTGCTTTCCTCCGAACGGCTGCAATAGGTAGCTTTATACTTTTTTGTATTGAAAGCTACCTAATAAATTAAAAATATATCTGTGTTTTACTTCAGTTTGTAAAAAGTTAAGACAGCACGCATAATTATGACGAAAGCAGATGAATAACTAGCATGCGCCGTTGCATGATAAAGAAAGATTAAATTTTTTGAAACGCATTGAATTTTCTACATCTTTATGATATACGTCCGCAGTTACAATTATTGTACTGAGACATGCGCGAATATTTGAAATATTTCATGTAGAAATGCGAACTCAAATTTTCTGCTCTATCCTTATTCGTTTTTTAAAAATAAAATGTACTTGCAAAATGAAATAAAATCTTTTATGGCCTTATTTTTTTCAAAATATTTAAAAAAAGAAAAAAAACTGTGTTCAATTTCTACTCCTGGATTAACGTATTTTTAGAGATGAAATCATTGTGCAAATAAAATCCGTGATATAAAATTCCTGCCGAAAAGCCGCCGTAAAAACAGGAAATGTTTGCACTTCATTTGCATTATATTCTTCTTGAATTTCGATTTCAAATTCTGTGCACGAAGGTAATTATAAGACTTCAGATCTCTAACACTGCTTTAAATTTAACATTTTTGAGCTCAGATTAAAAAAAAAAATATTTGTGAATATTATATTTATGCCACTGCTTTTCAAAAGAACTTAAATTTTTTTATTTTGAAATAAAATTTCTGTTCTAATTTGAGAAGAATTGAATAGAAAACGACTCCAATATCTGCAAAAACTGGCATTTGTCTTTCTAACTGATACAAAACATGTGTTTGATTCATTGAGAAATGCAGTAAAACATCACATTTTCTCTGTATTAAAAAGAACAAAACAACAACAAAAAAATTTATTGTTTTCTTTTACAGATTACCTTTTGCAGAAAAACGAAATAAGCCACGTATCAAGATGCTATGCAACACGATCCCCCATAAGAACACACAAGTTAATCAGCATCGGGCGTAGTTGGTATTTTGTGGGGTCACTCCTGAGAGTACCATGCTTTTTTGGTGCCGTGTTCCTGTCAAAAGACTGTCGCGCAAAATCAGTGATACGAAGTATCCTCTTCCTGGGAGGTAGGTGCATGATAGAGAGGTGCTGCGACGAGAGATTCCCTCTACCCCTTCCAGTTAATATCAAAATTGCGGGAATAGCTTTGCAGCTAAGTCAGTCTTCTACTCTATACTATATGTAATTTCAATTCAATTTCAAGGTCAGTTTCCTGGTCCTTATCTTAGGTCAGTAATTAGGGTAACATCGCCTGTCACTGACTGACCGCGGTCTGCTTTTTGTATGGGAACAAAGGTAGAAGTAAGGAGGATAGATGTCCTTGAGAAGTCAGTTGACATTACATAGAGTATAGTGGTGTTTGGTTAAACTGAAGTTGCCCCCTTTTCGCTCTACGTCTTCGGGACCAGATCTGATTTTACAGTCGGGTAGGCTAGTAGGTAAAACTGAATTGCGCCGCCAGGAGCCTAAGGGTGTCCGCCAGGCACGTCAACCGCCGCTCCCAAGTCCTGAGAGACATGTAACGCACACGACCAGGAGGGTCCTCCTGTATGTGCTGCGGTAGTGGGTTCGCCGCCACCAGCTGACCACTCCCATTCTCAGCAAATGAATTGCGACATAGGTCGCTGTGACATGTGGTGGAGCCCAAATTTAGAGGACACCACCACAAAACACTTAGGGAGTCCGCCTGAGTCGGCCGACAGCTTCGGAGCTGGAACCTACAAGAGGAGACCGGGCCCTAGACCATAAGCCGGGTTCTCCCGACAAACTGTTGCTTTACCACAGCTTCCGAACATCGAGTCCTAATGGAGGGAGGAAACAAGCCTCATCGGCTGCAGCGAGGAGAAAGAGGCTCTCTCCAGCCTGGGACCTCGAGGAAAAGGGTCCCTGAATGAATAGATACGTCCTGGCTCAGGATGTTTCCGCGTGGCCCCCTGAAGCTTTCCCTCCGGCAATCTTCTACGGCAGAACGTAGGCGTAGTCGGTCGACTCAACAGAGGGTCATTCGGAAACACATAAAAAAACACACAAAAACAAAAACACAACAAATGTTAGACAACAACGGAAGTTATGTTAGACACCACTATCGGAATCTGAAGGTCATGGAAAACTCCATCAAAAGCGCCAAAGTGGTGGTCCCGATCGAGTTTAGTAGCTTGAAAGTTAATTCTAAAACTCCTGCTGATCTGACCATTGGGCGCAGAAAGCTCCGATTACGCAAAGACACACTGCATTGGTTTTCGACCCGGGGTTCGAGTTTTGGCTTGATTTCCGCGGTGTTAGTGTGCAAGCCACCGGTCCGGTTCCTTGTAATCGAACTGTCCAGGGAAAGAGCTTACACCCTCCTAAGGAGGTGATACGGTCCACGGTGGCCTGAGTGGCCCCGTAGACACCTAGCACACTTGGTACAAACGGGCAAACCCCTTTCTCCCCGACCATTGAGGTCGACACACAACTACTCCAGCTGAAGAGCGAGATGTGGGGAATGCGGAACATGCGACACGTCCACAGGGCCTCATGCCGGTAGCTACGCTCTGCCGCCTGCCAGTACCGAGGGTTGGATCACGCCGCCTCACGCACTGACCAGACGTCACAACAGAGCCACCACGCACCTTGCTCTTCGGAGTCCGATCTCGCCTCCATCATCGCCCCGGATAAATTGCGGAAAACGGTACTATCGCCTTTTGCTATCTTGTTGTTCTACGTCACCAACTCGATCCGTAGGAGGGTCCCGGTCGAGCAACTGAGTTTAGCCTATGAGGCGTCTTTCCACCACATAGGAAGGAGGCTCCCACCATTGACTGAGTCCCCACGCCGCAGGGAACCTGCGCTTATGGAGGGGGGGAGGCAGACTCGGTGGCCCACAACACCGAGTCTTTGAAACAAAAAAAAACGCAAAATGGCAAACCTCTTTAAAAAGCTACGTCTGTATAGAATCGAAATTCAATCAATTATACTTTTATATAACATCGGCAATTTGGCATCTAACATCTGATAAACTTCCCATTTCTTCAATCTCGAAATATTATTTTAACTTGTTAAATCCCATATTTAAACAGATTGGAAATGAATAAGTTACGTATCAGTTTCTAACCAATCAAATTTAGACAAGTTCAACTCATCAATAGGACTCACATTAGGATGTTTAATAAATTATATCATATTATTAATATCCAATATTAATGTTACATAATAGTGTTTCCAAAAATCATTTTAATTAACTAAATACTGATGAAAACTCTTTCATTAATGATATTATTACCTAAGAAATCTCTCCGAATCTTACTTGGTTTGTTAGTTCTCAGCAGCTGTGCCCAAAAATATTTAGCCGCGTGCCACAGGTCAGATGCCCCTGAAATACGATAATTTATATTTTAAGGCTTTCAAAAATATTAAGTAAAATGTAACATATTGAATGAAGAATATAATTTAATTATAAATAATATTGTAGTTAGTTTTTAATGTTATTCATTTCCGAAAATGATGAATTATAACTTTTTAAAGATTAATGGGGGGGGGGGGACTATTTAATTAACTTAATCTTATTTCCTACTTTATTTTGAAAATTTTTGTAATTTGCATTGCCAACATATCTCCAAGAAGTAAAAAAATTAAAGCACGTTTGAAATGTTTTGGGATATCCTGTATTTTAAAGATATTATTCCCATTTGCAGAATTCATCTTCAAGAAAAGGTGTTTTCTTCTCTTCCAAGCCCGATATCTCTATAGAAATATTTTGTAGCTTATAAAACTGAAAAATACTTAATACTAAAGAACAGATGATTTTTTTAAAATTAGATGACAGCGTATGTCTCTTGTCTTTAGTGTTTTATAAAGATGAACCTAACAATAAAAGAAAGCGAAATATAATTAATAATAACTAAACACAATTATTGCATATTTTTCATATTACGTATTATTAATAATATAGTTACTGTATATAAATATAAAGAAAAATATAATTAATAATAGTAAATATGAAAAAGCTTGGTACCGAAATGGAATACACTAAAATTTTTAAAGTGAGAAATAATGAATAGGAATTTTAAATTAAATAATAATAATAATAAACAGAATGTTTTAGTCACAACTGTATTAATCATTCTTAGAATTTCCATTCTGAAGTTTATACGATGGCAAATCGGTTATCATCTGTTTAATAAAAAATATATATAATGTTGAAATATACCTCATATAATATTTATTTTGAGACGTGACAGTATATTCGTTAGCAAATTCCGTCCATTCCATCCTTCATATTTCTGAATATCATACCTAAAGCAAAGGAAATGTTTGCACTTCATTTGTATAATTTTTCTCTTTTATTTTAAAATTTGCACCCCCCCCTACACACACATTGAAGATAATTATAAATCTTTAGGTTTCTCAATACGTTTTGGATTTGGCATTTTATATCTCAGATTTAAAGTGGAGTCATAAAGTTTCTATCTATCTCACTGGTTTTCAAAACGACTTGAAATGAAAAGTTTCTTTAGAAACAGATCTTCTGACATAATAATTTGAAAACAATTGAACTGAAAAGCGACACCGCCATATGTTGGAAATAACAGCTTTTTTTTTTTTTTTTTTTTTTTTTTTTTCATTGAGACAAAACATGTGTTGAATCAGTAGATAAAACTGAAAACATGTTTTCTGTACATGTTTTAAGAACATTATTTCCTTTTAAAGATGTTATATTGAAGGAAATGGCTTCTTTCCTCCCCCGATTTTTTTCTATCAAAATATTCCTGCATTATTAAGCAGTTTACAAAACTGGAAAACTGTGGCGCTATTTGAAAACTTTATTGGCGAGGAGGGGGGAGCTTTCTTTGAGGGGGCAAAAACTGCTTTTGATCTGTTCGCATGGATTGATTCACTGTGAAGCAATTGACACAGTTTTTTCCCTCCTTAATTGTATTTTTAAGATCAGCAAAATTTTTAATGATTGAAAATTGTCATATCACTAATTATTGAAAATCATTAATGATGTGTTTCTTTTGAAATCGTTACAATTGCAGAACTTTAGGAAATATTACTGATAATTATTAATGTCTGCTACTAAGTGTTTATTTAATTATGATATCTAAATTTTAATCATTTCTGGCAAGTTATTTATGCTTTTGTGCAACTTCTTATTTATTTTTTTTTGAGTTTGGAAAGTTTAGTCATTAAGGGGGGCAATTGCTTCACCTTAGCCATCCCAAAATATCATCCCTGCTGAAAAATGCTTAATTTTGCACAAAACATACGCAATTTTTTTAAAAACAGATGATAAAATTGACTTGTTATTAGGAAATTTATAAAAATGGATCTAAGAATAAAAGAAAGAAAAATATAATTAATAAAAATACAAGGAAGAAAAAAATATAACTTGATGTTAATTTTTTGTTCAACATAAATTCCAAATCTGTCTTTTCTTCGACATATTTTAGTTTGGCGCAAAATGTGTATCTTATGATTAATATGATCTGTTTAATTTGGTTTTTATTCGTTGTAATTTGCTCTCGGCAATCAATTGCCAATCGTGGCAGCTCCTCGTCAGCTACATTACATTATTGTTACAAGCCGTTCATTGTTGAGATCGAATTGTTATATACATATGTTTGAAATTTTTGTGCAAAAGCAATAAAAAGTCACTAAATTAACTTACATTTTTCAATCAAATTTTGTTCGACAGTACATTTTTCCTTATTCGATTATGTAAAACTTTAACTTATGTGAAATTCAGAAGTGATGTATGAGCAATAAAAAGCTGAAACCGGTTTTGACATCCGACGACAGATTTTACTTTAGACTACAAATTTATGACGAAAAGGCCGTACTGAAAGAAATTCACTTCACTGATGTTTATTTATTAGCACTTTGTCGTTATAAATAAAGAGATATATTTATTTACATTAAACAGTCTTAATAATATAATTATTAGAATCTTACTTTTAGTTTACCAATCTTCAAGCATTAGTATTGATTTTTGGTGAGCAATAGTAGCATAAATGTGTCTTTTTCTATAATTATTTTTGACCCAGATGAAGATATATAAACTTTTACGAAACGTGTTGCTCTAGCTTCTTTTGATGATGCAATTAAGAGGTTTCCTTCTGCGATTACTTTCTATGTGTTTCATATTAGTGCGTAAAACTTTAGCTTTCAAATCCATGAAACAAAAAAACCTGCTAAAAAGTGTTTCTACACAGAAAAAACAAACATATTACATTTTATTTGTACTGTATCTCTTTAACTTTGATTTTATATTCGGTGCTGGGAGATAATTATAATACGTCAGATTTTTTTTTTTATTCTGCTTTGAATTTTACACTTAATATCTTTTAAAGTACTTTTAAAAAGTTTCTATTTATGTAACTGTTTTTCAAAAAGACTTGAAATAAAATTTTCTTTTGATAGTTTCATTTCAAGTCAAAAAGTTTCTTTTGAAGCAGATCTTTTGCCATAATTTGAAAACATTTCGACGGTAAAGAGACACTACCATCTGTGATAAATGACAGTTTTCTTTCAATTTATACAAAATATATATTTGAATCAAAAGACATAACTGAAAATATCACTTTCTTTATACATTTAAGAACATTATTTTCCTTTACAGATTTTATTTGGAAGAAAGCAACATTATTTATCCTCCGCTATCTTCTACAGAAATCAGATATTCCTGAATTATGAAAAGAGTTTTAGAAGCTGCGATAGTCTTTGTATGATAAATTGCTTTTGTCCATTATATTTTTTATTCTAAAAAATAGAAAATGGACACTAAATTGTCCTTAAGTGTTTATAAAAAAGAAACTAAGAGTAAAAATACAAAAAAAAATACCCCCTGCACCCTTCTTGCGCCAACTCACGGATTTTTTTGCTCTGTATGCCTCTCTCTCTTTGTCTGTCTGGTATATGTCTACGATCTGTCGTCTGTCTGGTATATGCCTACACTCTGTCGTCTGTCTGTTTTCTGTTTGTTGTCGGCCTGACTGGCTATACTCTTTCGTCTATTTGTATGCTGTCTGTCTTTTATCGTCTGTCTGTCTGCTATCTGTTGTCTGTTTACACTCTGTCTGCTGTTTGTATGCTGCATGTATTCTGTTTATATGCTATTTGTTTTCTTTCTGTCTGCTATTTGTTATATACTGTTTGTATGTTTGTCTACTGTCTGTCTGTCTGCCATCTGTTGTCTGTTTACACTCTGTCTGCTGTTTGTATGCTGCCTGTATTCTGTTTATATGCTTTTTGTTTGCTTCCTGTCTGCTATTTGTTATGTACTGTCTGTATGTCTGTCTACTGTCTGTCTGACTGCTTTCTGACTGTCCGCTGCATGTCTATCTGCTGTCCTCCTGCTAACTATCTGCGGACCGCTGTTTGTATGTATGCTATTTATCTGTCTGCCTGCTATATGCTGCCTGTCTGTCTACACAGTCTGTTATATGTGTGTATGATGTCTGTCTGCTATATATCTGTCAAATGTATGTCTGTCTGCTGTATATCTGTCAAATGTATGTCTGTCTGCTGTATATCTGTCAAATGTATGTCTATCTGCCTCTGCTGTCTGTATGTCTATACTTTGTCGGCTGTTTGAATGATGTCTGTTTTCTGTTTGTTTGCTGTCTGGTCTCTGTTATGTGCTGTCTATCTTTATTGTATGTCTGTCTGCTGCCTGTTTGTTGTCTCTCTGCCTGCTCTCTCTGATTTCTGTCTGTCGTCTGTATATCTGTAAGCTTCATGTCTGTCTGCTGTCTGTCTGTCTGTTTGTTATCGACTGAAAAGCTATCAGCTGTTTATCTGTCTAATGTACGTCTATCTGCCTCTGCTGTCTGTCTGTCTGTTTCGCTTTGCATGAAGTTTGTCTTCTGTTTGTCTGCTGTCTCTCTGCCATATATCTGTCAGCTGCATATCTGCCATATATCTGTCAGCTGCATATCTGCCTGTCTATTTGTTATCTGCTGTCTGTCTGTCTATTGTCTGTCTTCTGTTTGTTTTCTGTCTGTTTCTTATCTGCTGTATGTCTGTCTGTTGTCTGCCTAATAACTATTTGCAGTCTACTATATGTCTGTCTGCTATCTGCTGTCTATCTACACTCTCTAGGCTGTATGTTTTATCTCTGTCTTCCAGCTCTCCCTGCTGTCTATCTCTTTTCTGTTTACTGTCTGTCAGTTTGTTGTCTGCCCGACTGCAATCTTCTATCAGTCTACAATCTGTCGGCTGTCTGTATGCTGCTTGTCTATCTGTTTGCCATCTGCTGTCTGTCTAGATTCTACGGCTGTTTGAATGCTGTTTGTCTGTTTGCTACCTTCTGTCTGTCTGTTATCTGCTTTTTGATTGTCAGCTATCTGTCTACAGTCTGTCGGCTATCTGTCGGTTGTCTGTCTGTCTACTCTCTGTCTGTTTCCCGTCTGCTGTCTGTCTGAGTGTAACAACATATTAAAAATACATTATTACCTTCAGCGTTTAATAAACAATTTAACATATATTCGTTCTCTTTTGTGCACCCCTGTAAAATAACTATAGATGCTATATACATTCTTTTCGAGAACAAACATGCTGTAGGTAACAGTAACAACATACTAAAATTACATTACCACCAGCGTTCTACAAATCCCGCAATTAACATTATTCCTTTAATCATTCGTTGTATTCGCTTAATCAGTCGTTTCATAAAATATTTTCATAAGTCGTTTCATTAGCATTTTATATGCATAGGGTATATATAGTTATTACATATTTCCTTTTATTAGATTCTCATAAATATAATTACTAAATGAAACACGAATAAAACTTATTATTTAAAAAAAAAAGTTGTAGTTATGACTCAATTAGACTGTTGTGTATGACTCAACTGGAATAAAACATACAGTTTCCGATGGAGTGGGGGAGGTTAAAATTTCCTATCTTAACTGAAAAGGGGATTAGAAATCACATTACAGGTATCTAACAGTAAGGACACTAATTGGTACGTAAATATATTCCAAGTATGCAAAAATTAATTTATTACATATCAAATCGTGTTCATCTTTTATGTCCCCCTTTGTTCCACGTAAAGTCGCAAGTATTTGAGCTCCTCACAATTAATAATTAATAAACTGAATAAAAACTGTTGCTATTGCAAGTCATTATGCATTCTTGGACTTGTAACAAGATTAAAAAGTAGATATCATTTGTGTAGTTTTTTAACGATGCTATTAAGAAAAGATACCGGTGTAAACCTAAAAAAAAAAAAAAAAATGTTTAGCCTAAAAAAATCTGTTTCTTTTTGCTTCCAATGTTGCCTTACTCAGCGCTCGATTAAAAAAGAAAAACTGCGCTAATACAGACTTTTGTTTGCGTCATCTGCCAAAGAGCAACCAAACTATCTCTTACAAAACCTTTAAATGCGTTTTCTACAAAGAGTGTCTTTTGAACTGGCTGGCATTCTGGGAAAGTTATCGACTTCAATCATAAAGTGAAGCTACATGAAAAATGTGTTATCTGGTAGAGAATTAAATTTATCTTTAAATATATTTTTCTTTTTATATAATTCTAAAATTTCAGTTTAACTATAGAATAAAATATATGTAATGCACGGTTTGAAAATTTTTAATAGCCCGGGATGCAGAGTCACATTGTTTTCAACCAATTTTATGGTCGATGATTTTAGTATATTCATTATTTTCAAATAAATAGCGAGTTTATTAATGTAGAAATCTTACTTCTTATACTTATCGATGTATATAATAATAATATATATATATAATGATGTGTCTATTTATGAATTTTTAATCTTTCATTTTTATATCCGGCGTATAACACACACCTGTAAATTTGATTTTTGATAATTTTTTAATCAAAATGCTGCTTTATTCCTCGGAACAGACAGTATGAACTTTTATGAGCAATTTCTTTAAACTTTTTAATATTATTCTTTCTTTTAAAATTACTGCATTTGCTTCTTACGATTAAAAATGTAAGTTGTGTATTTCTTATTTTAAATACATACATTACACTTTCTAAACAAGCGATAGAAGCATTAATATATATATATATATATATATATATATATATATATATATATATATATACATAAAAAAGTTGGACTTTATAGTACACATATATTACGTTGCTTTTTTTTTTTACTTCAAGACAGCTTGTGTATAAACAGCATCTTCGTTATTAGGATTTAAACTTATAAGGTGTTCATTTTGTTAGAAGCAGCTGAGTTGTAGATAAGGATTCTAAAATGGAAGGTTTTAACGTTGTTTATTTGTTTAAGGAAAAATCCTTTTGTTTCATGTGGCTTTTGTATTTTTTATTTTTAAGTTCATTGTGCTATGTACAAAAAAGTATCTTGAAAATTTAATATTTTTTTTAAAGATAACTTAAATAATAAAAATAAATAAGCTTGAGTTTTACGTAGTATAAAATTTATAATCCTCATATATTACGCTGCTTTTTAGGTGCGTTCGTAATTATATAAATACGTAGCACCTATTGTCGTCGTTTGGTCCGTCCGTCTGTTTGTCCGTCCGTCCGCATATAACAACGCAAAAACTACCCAACCGAATGGTTTGAAATTTAAGATATATTATCTTTGCAGAATTTTGTCGTGACATTTCAAATTTTATGAAAATCGAAATCAAAATTTTAGAAAATATTAATTAAAACATTTATTAAAAAAATCGGTGCTTTCTTGTTATAGGAGCTTCCGAGGTTTAATCGTCAAGCGACCGAGATACTTATTTTATTACAGAAATTAATCTGCAGACGATATAATTCATTTCACAGAATTAAAAATCATCAAGATCTGAATATTTATATAACTAGATATAGTCACGTTTGACGTACAATTTACAACTTGGTATTCTAGACAACAGTGAGCAAATGACACTTTCGCTATTAGGAGTTAAACTTACAAACGCTCTTTAGTTTCTTAGAAACAGTTGAGATAAAGATACGAATGCTAAAATAAAAGAAATTTACTTGTACAGGGGAAAACTTGTTTATTTCACGTATATCTTTTTTGAATTATTAAATGTTTTGTAGTTCTCTAACATGATTTAAAATTCGAACTCATGTTTCCCATTTTTGTAATCAAGAAATTAACAATATTTCATATTATACAAATTATTTTAATATTTTTATTTTTTTGTAATTTAATCTTTAAAAAACGTTGAAATTTTATTAAATAACGAAGCCTTTTCAAAATAAATAACTAAGCCAAAAAAAAAAAAAAAAAAAGAAAAAAAAAAAAAGAAAAAACATAATATGATTTTTTAGACAATTACGTATTTTTTGTAAACATGTTTTTAATATTTTCATGCTATTCACTTTACTAAAATTTCTGCGTTCGCTGTACGAGATTGAAAATGGTGTGTTTCTTATCAGGTAGCTTTCAGTACAAAAATCTAGCAATTACAAAAAAAAAATTGGTATATTTTCGCTGATAATGACCCCCTAGACCCAAAACCACCCTCTGTTCAAATGTTGATTTATGTATATATTCGAATGAAGCCAAAATCAGTACACTTACTATTCGAGAAAATGGAAGAAGAATGAAACAATAAAAAAAAGTAATTGCAATAATCACCGACAGATGGCGCTACTGAGTATGAAATGTAATGTGTAATACAAGAACAAAAAAATTAAGTCGTCAAACCGGATGGCACACCTAATTTATTGGAAAATGTCACAGTGAACATGGTTACGCTTTTGTAAGACGATGACGATCATATTCAGGTTCCACATGGTCATTTATGCTGGAGGACAAAATCCAGGCAGTGTACGAAGTGCTCATTTGCAGAATGTAACGCATTAGAAGTGAAGTTTCGCACATGTTGTGATATGCTGTAAAGTCATTGAGGTTTGCGACACCTCCACGGTACACAATATAACACATTATATTTGACACTCAAAAACACCATCTATGGCGATTATTGCAATTATTTTTTTTTGTTCCATTCTTCTTCCCCCTTCTCGAATAGTAATTTTACCGAATTTGGTTTCATTTTGGTTATTCCTTCAAGCTTCTTACAGCTCCAAATAGAGATACTTATATTATAACCAGCCGGTATATATATATGATATGGTCAGTATGATTAATCCGGTCATTATTAATAATAACTGGATTAATCATATTGACCGTAACATATATATATATATGTAGGATTTCAGTTTGAACACTTCACTTCATCAAATGAACTGATACTCTAATGCTATTGTCCATGATTTAAGTGCGTGAGCTGAAAATACTTGGGATCACGAGTTTTGGCAAAGAGCCAGTTTTCTATTTTTTGTCATGAAGCAATATATGTAAAATGGATATAGCCGTTAGGCCTGGTTGGATTATCGTAATGTAAATTTGTTGTATAGTTTCGACCAAAAGTGTTATTAGTTGAAATTAAAGTGCATATTTTGTTGTTCATCGATTATTTGTCATATTGGTTCAGTAAAGTATCTATTTATATATCATTAACTTACATTTTTGGGGGCTCGGATGCCGGGATTATTAAAAAGTAAAAGCCACTAGTAGTGAATTGGAAACCAAACGTAAAGTGTTGTAAAACGCCAGTATCAAAAGTTCGGTTATCAATTAGCAAGGTGAAACCGTAATCGTATTACTTAAAGTACAGTTTTTGAAAGATAAAGATGGGAACTCTAAATAAAGCCAAGAGAATTGATCTAATCAATCTCTGCGAGGAATGCGGAATTGAAGCTCCAGAAAAACCGACAATACCTGTCCTAATAAAGCTGATCAAGAGTTGGGAGAGTTACGAAGAAGATTTTATAAGAGATCGATTGGAAGTAGTGATAGCAAGTAGAAAAGAGAAAGAAGAAAGAGAAGAGAAAGAGAAAGAGAAGAAATTACTAGCAGAACTTTAAGAGAAGAAATTACAAGCAGAACTGGAAGAGAAGAAATTACAAGCAGAAAGAGAAGAGAAGAAATTACAAGCAGAAATTGAAGAAAATAGATTGAAATTGAAAATGGAAATGGAAATGGAAGAGAGAAAATGGAAAATAGAATCGGAGCAGAATTTTAAAATTAAGAAATTACAGATACAAGAAAATTCAAGAGAACATATTAATGAAGACTTAAAGACAAATCCAGGTAAGCAATTTGAATTGCTTAGATTATTAACTAAATATGATAGCTCGAATGATATCAGTTTATACTTAGCTATGTACGAAAGGCAAATAGCGCAAACGGGCATTGATAAAAAAGAATGGGTAAATTATTTAATTAATCTAATGCCGTTAGATGTGATCAATATAATAACAAGGGAAAACGAACCTGAAATTCACGATTATGATTATATAAAAAAATATTCTACTAAAACGCTACAAGCTATCACCAGAGGAGTTTAGGATGAAATTTTTCTCATCTAAAAAGGAGCCATCAGCCAATTGGCGAGATTTCGCTTATGAGATAAAGGTGTATTTTCAACAATGGATTAAAGGCCTTCACGTAAATAACTTTGAAGATTTGGCGGAATTAATTGTTGTTAATCAAATCAGGCATAATTTACCTACGGAAACAAAAACACATTTCATAGAGGAATTATTAGTAATAAAGAAAATTGATGACTTAGTTAATAAATTAGATAATTACGAAACAGCACAAAGGGTTTACAATAAACAATCAGTTAAGGATACAAGTAGCGATTTTAATGACAGAAGATCGCGAGTGGCTGATTACGCCAATTTGAAAAGACGCCAAATTGACAATAGACACAGTATGAATTATGGAGGCAAAGAGTCGCATATAATCTGTTTTACGTGTGGCAACCCTAGTCACGTGAGTGCGAAATGTGCCATGACAAATAATACAGAACAAGAATATTCAAATTTTTACCCGCAACATAATCAAAATTGGCGAGAAACAAAATACCAAAATGAGACCCAAAACACGCAAAGAAAAATAGTGAATATGGGCATGTTAAATGGTAAAAAAGGAAGAATCTTAGATATTAGCGGAATAAAAACAAGCGTAATAATTGATACAGAAAGCGATATTTCAATCGCCAGTTCAAGATATCATACTGCAATAAACGCGCCAAAACTAACCAGAGACAATATATACATATCAGGCATAGGTGGAGAAGAAATTAAGCCAACAGGTTTTTTCTGGCATAAAGTCTACGTGGATGAAACAGAAATCCAGGATAAATTTTACGTGGTACAAGAGACGGACTGCGATTTAATAATAGGTAGAGAAGCAGTAGAAGGCATGACGTTAAAAGTAACGGAAGAAGGTGTTAGAATAACAAGCGGCAACACAGTTAAGAGTAGGATACATTAAAATAAGAGAAAAAATAAGAAAAGTTATAAAACCATGTAAGCTGAATAAAACAAAAGATACAAGATTATCCGATGAATGGAATGTTGACTTTCCATCTCCAGAAGAAAATTACGAAAGTAGTAGTCCTGCACATGGTAGAAAAGACTATGTGAAAGATCGCAATAGGAATTTCGATCATAAGGGAAATAACAGGAATTTTAATAGATCATTTGATAACAGAAGCGATAATAGATATCGCCAGAGATATTTTGAACAGTCATTTAACCGTGGAAATTACAATAAATATAGATATGGGAAACAGAGTTCTTTGAAACCTCAAGACATAGCAGAAAATACTTCACATAATTCAAAAGCAAGGTACAATCCAGATTTTCCCCCTAAATACATGAATAGAGGCTACTTAGGTCAAAATAATTATAATTATGGTGGCCAACGATCATACAAGGCTAGTTATAATGAACCAAAATATTCACAGCCATCACATAAAAATTTTTCTCATCGTGGATTTAAAGAAGATTATAGTGGACGAGAAACTTATTCAAATTCTTAACATTCCAGAAGAAATAGGTATGAAAAAAACATAACAAATCAAGATGCTGATGTCGAGGCGCCATCATGTCAGGATGACCGATTTGTAGGATTTCAGTTTGAACACTTCACTTCATCAAATGAACTGATACTCTAATGCTATTGTCCATGATTTAAATGCGTGAGCTGAAAATACTTGGGATCACGAGTTTTGGCAAAGAGCCAGTTTTCTATTTTTTGTTATGATGCAATATATGTAAAATGGATATAGCCGTTAGGCCTGGTTGGATTATCGTAATGTAAATTTGTTGTATAGTTTCGACCAAAAGTGTTATTAGTTGAAATTAAAGTGCATATTTTGTTGTTCATCGATTATTTGTCATATTGGTTCAGTAAAGTGCCTATTTATATATCATTAACTTATATATATATATATATATGTATTTGACATTTATCATACTGCAACTCTCTTATTTTTGAACCGATTTGGATGTGACTGAGTATGCGTATAGGACATACCAAGGTCTCGACCGAGTTTGTTGGACAACTTCATCAGCCATCTTGTTTTAAAATGGCGCCCAGTTAAAATAAAAAAAAATTTAATAATTCAAAAAGATGTACAAAAAATTATAAATAAAAAAAAATGTTTTCGTTAAGTGTTAGAATGTGATACAATGATTCTGAAACATTTTTTCTTTTGGCTATATCTTAAAAAATGGCTGAGATATGGCAGTTAGAAATTCTAGGTTGGCTGAAATTTTGAAACAATCTGATTTGTTATGCTGTAACTCTTGTATTTATGAATCGATATGAATGTTACTGATAATGTGTATACAGATCATACCAAGGTGTCCACCAATTTTGTTGGCCAGCTTCATGCGCCATCTTCTTTCAAAATAGCAACCAGTTAAATATTTTTAATTTTTTTTTAAAAATTCAAAAAGATTTACATAAAAATTATAAATTGAAAAAGTTGTTTCCGTTAAGAATTAGACCATGATGCAAGGTTTCCGGAACATTTTTTGTTTCGTCTATATCTTAAAAAAATGGATGCGATATGGCAGTTTGAAATTCTAGGTTGCTGAGATTTTGAAACAATCTGATATTTGTTATGCTGTAACTTTTGTATTTATGAATCGATATGAATCTGACTGATCATGTGTACAGAACATACCAAGGTCTTCACCGAGTTTGTTGGCCAGCTTCACGCGCCATCTTCTTTAAAAATGGCAACCAGTTATTTTTTTAAAATTTTATTAAAAATTCAGAAAGATCTATACAAAATTATAAATTGAAAAAGTTGTTTCCGTTCAGTGTTAGACCGTGATGCAAGGTTTCTGGAACACTTTTTGTTTTGGCTATATCTTTAAAAAAATGGATGAGATATGACAATTTGAAATTCTAGGTTGGCTGAGATTTTGAAACAATCTGATATTTGTTATGCTGTAACTCTCGTTTTTATGAACCGATATGAATGTGACTGATCAAGTGTACAGAACATACCAATGTCTCGACCGAGTTCGTTGGTCAGCTTCATGCGACATCTTGTTTCAAACTGGCGGCCAGTTAAATTTTTTAATCTTTAAAAAAATCAAACAGATTTGTGAAAAATTAGAAATTGGAAAAGTTGTTTCCGTTAAATGTTAGCCAGTGATACAAGGATTCCGGAACATTTTTAGTTTTGACTTTATCTTAAAAAATGGCTGAGATATGGCAGTTTGAAATTCTAGGTTGGGTGATATTTTGAAATAATCTGATACTGAAATTCGCATTCAAATTCAGCATTAATGAAAACCGGGATTGAATCGGCTATAATCGGATTCCAAGCATTTTAGCGTTTGAGTAAAATGAGTTGAATTTTTAAAAACATGGACTATGAAAGCTACCTTTTCCTCCCGGTATAGGCCAGAAGGACTTTTTTTTTAAATACATTGTTTTTTTCTAAATACGGTGATGGAACAGCTGCCCACAAGCTGGACAAATATCACCATCACTAATTTTTTACAGTATTCTTCGCATTATCAATAATGCGAACAGCAGCATGAGTTAGAGAGTATTATATCGCAGAAAATTGGTCCTTAAATAAAGAGATAGATATAAATAGAATATAAAAAGAATAAATAAAAAGAATATAATTAAAAAATAACGGTGATAATTGATCCACTGGTGCGCAACTGTCCCATCACCGTAAATAAAACAAAGGTATATTCGAAAATTTCACTAACTTATGAAAATATGCCCTAAAAGGAAAGATTTTATAAAACAAAAGCGGGAAATTAAGTCAGAAATTTTGAGTTCATATATATTTCGCTGTTTTTTTTCTTCAAGACAGCTGTGAACAACATCTTAGTTATTAGGATTTAAAGCTACTACGGCTCTTCATGTTATTTAGAAGCAGCTGGGATGAAGATAAGAATTCTAAAGTGAAAAAAAAATTCAAAGCCTTTTATTTGTATCAGGAAAAATAATTTTGTTTGTTTCACGTAATTTTTTTATTTTGCAATTTCGCATAGACTTTTTCATATTGCACGCTCTACTAAAACTTGCGTGTTTTTATCGTGAAATTTGAAATGTAAGGTCTGTATTTATTATTTTTTAAGTTCACTGTATTTTCAAAATCAAAAGAAAGTATATTTATATTTTTAAAAATCCGGAATTTTATCGAGGAAGAAATTTTGAGTTCATATATATTATGGCTGCATTTTTCTTCATGACAGCTGTGAACAACATCTTAGTTATTAGGATTTAAAGCTACTAAGGCGCTTCATGTTATTTAGAAGCAGCTGGGATGAAGATAAGAATTCTAAAGCGAAAAAAAAAAAGCATTTCATTTGTATGAGGAAAAATAATTTTGTTTGTTTCACGTAATTTTTTTATTTTGCAATTTCGCATAGACTTTTTCATATTGCACGCTCTACTAAAACTTGCATGTTTTTATCGTGAAATTAAAAATGTAAGGTCTGTATGCATTATTTTTTAAGTTCACTGTATTTCCAAAATAAAAAAAAAGCATGTTACATTAAAAAAAAACTATAATTTTACCGAGGAACAAATTTCGAGTTCATATCATAAGAGACGGTAGTCTCTTGAGTGACGCAGCGAAAAACCGAAAACCGTAAGCCCAAAACCGAAGATTCCGTCACTCTCATATATACAGCTAGCAGGACATCAAAGGAAAATCGAAACGCCGACATTTAATATCTCAGTAAATATGAGGCATACCGTTTCGATTTTTTCACATTAGTCTTATATCTATGGCCTAACTCTATCCTGAAATTTATAGATTTCTACATGCAGTAGATTTTGAGATCTGGAAACCAATTTTTAAGCGAAAATGGAAAATGTAATGGTGTAATGGGCACAGAGGTGTTATCTCGAAAATGGATCGAACGATTTTTTTTAAATTAATATATTATATTAATCGCTTTTAGATGAAGAGAGTAAGATTTTGAGCTAACGTAGGAAAACTCTTGTTTTTTATATAATCCAGCTTCAAAATCGGACTCTTTTCTTATGCTTTTTCTGGTAGACTAACATTAAAGATTTTCGGCCTTTTCACCCTTTTTTATTCCTGCGCGGTCAGGATGTTCATGGGTATCACGGTTATAGTTAAAGGCGATTTCGCAATCATATGTGGCTGAAGAACTATTTAGATTTTTTTTTTTTTTTTAATATGAAAACAGTTTATTATACATTCCAAAATATGTATTAAATTAAATTATGGTTAATTTTTTTTTCTTTCTTGTTCGGATGCAAATAATTCATATTTTTAATCTGCATTTGGTAGAAAAATGAATTATCTTTAATTTTAAAAACGAGAAATTCGTAATTACATGTATAAAATTAGATTGTATTTATTATTGGTATTTATGATTTCAAAATTTTTAATAAGAAATTGTTTTTTTGCTAGTATACAGTGGGCAAAGTCTCTAGCCATGCCAACCAACCAATCGGTTGATTATCAGTTTAGCCACAGTAGTTTAGCTTTGGCTTAGCTGTTATTACTTATTATTAGTTTGTCTTTGGCTTGGCTCTTATTTATTAGTTTGTCTCGACAGCTAAAATTTCACATTTTATAATTTTTATACAAATACTTCAGGTAAGAATGCTTTTTAACTTGATTATTTCCTTATTTATAATAATTTTTTGTTACTAACATTCTTATGTTTTAATGCGTGCAAAATTTAAGATTGGCGAAAAAGCTGTGTGAAACTGCTAATCTATTTTATTAATATAGTATTAGCATACATTTCTTAAATTTTTATTTTCTAAATTTAAAGCACATACATTTCAAAACTATATTATTATTTTAGAAAAAAAAAAAAAAAAAAAAAAAAAAAACAACTCTTATTCCTAATATTACATTGGGTCGGTGACGAAAATGATTTTTTTCTTATTATTATTTCATAGCAGGTCGAGTTTTCTCCGACCTTATGAAATAAGATTAATTTCTTTTTTTTTTTTTTTTTTTTTTTTTTTTTCAGCTGTGGAAGAAAATCAAACGGTTTGTTGATTTTTTTATTAAAAAGTAGGTAGAGGTGCGTAGAGACCCTCGCGCTAGATAAACTATTTTTATTGATAAAACGATGTTTTTGGTTTACGATTTTTTATTTCGCCGTAATGCATGCATGATTTCTGGAACTTTTGGAAGAAAATAGGTAAAAATCATCTATTTTCATTCATGTTCCAGTGTTCATGCATGCATTACGACGAGAAAAAAAAATCGCAAACCAAAAATGTCGTATTTTGCAATAAAAACACTAGATGGCGCCAGCTCTCAACAGCACCCTGCTTTCGCCAAGACTGGCGAAAAAAATATCCAAGTTGGCGGGGGGAACAGAGAACGGAAATGCTCCCAAAGAACCTTTACTTTTCACAAAATGGGCCCCAAGAAAAATAACTGAACAGATGTGTTACACTCACGCTAAAATGTAAACAAAAGATTGGCGACTGTTTGGATGGCACGATTTCCAAGACTGCGCCAAGCTACTAAATACAAGCTTAATAGCCAGGTTGCCATAAAAGAAAAAACAGTCCCCAAAGTTTGGAGACTTTTTTCTTTTTTTTAACTGATTAATTTTTTTTTTTTTAGCGTGAGTGTAAAGCATGCATCGACCCTTGGCTGTCCTCTTAAAAAAAAAAAAAATAAACGCAGTTAAATAAATGTTTCCTAAAAAAACCCACCCTATTACTACATAAAATATTTTACTAAAGTTTGTTTTGTTCTGTTTTTCCGCACCATTTCCAATAATAAAAACAGTTAAAAATACCTAAGGAGTGCTTATTTAGTTTTAAAACAAATTAACAATTGCAGAATTCTGACAAAACAGAGCTTCATTTTTACAGATTTTGTTATATAAGAATTTTAGAATGACCTACATAAATTATTTTTTATGCTAAACCATTAATATGTACTAAAATGTTCCATTTTCAATACAAAATTCAGTACAATCATCATTAAATATATCACTTGCAATAAGCCTGTATTATGCATTGAAATGTATTTATTTCAATAAATTGATTTATCTTTTGTGCCATGCTGTCGAAAATTCAAAGAAAAATTTATGTAAATGGTTTTTTTTTGCATCATACTATCCATTTGCATACATTTCACTTAGTTTGGATACTATGATGCAAAATAAACCTTTACATAAATTTTTCTTTCAATTTTCGACAGCATGGCACAAAAGATAAAACAATTTATTGAAATAAAGAACCTTTTAGTAGCTTTTTCGCCAATCTTAAATTTTGCACCCATTAAAACATAAGAATGTTAGTAACAAAAAATTATAAATACAGGAAATAATCAAGTTAAAAAGCATTCTTACCTGAAGTATTGCAATAAAAATTATGAAATGTGAAATATAAAAATTTAGCAGTCAAGACAAACTAATAAGAGGCAAGCCAAAGCTAAACTATATGAATAAGTGATATAAGCATAAGCAGATCCATAAGCAACCGATTGGTTGGTTGGCATGGCTAGAGACTTTGCCCACTGTATACTAGCAAAAAAACAATTTCTTATTAAAAATTTTGAAATCATAAATACCAATAATAAATACCAATCGAATTTTATACATGTAATTACGAATTTCTCGTTTTTAAAATTAAAGATAATTCATTTTTCGACCAAATGCAGATTAAAAATATGAATTGTTTGCATCCGAACAAGAAAGAAAATAAGGAGACTCATAAGGTTAGACCCCTTGACTCATATTACCTTTATTTTTAACCTCATCGACAAAATTAATACTTTTTATGTACCGGATTGACAATACATTTTTTTATCGCCCGATAGACAAAATTCTTGATTTTTATGCACCCGTTTGATGAAATTTGGGTTTTTTACGTGCAAACTTAACGAAATTAATGTTTTTTCATGCCCGATCAACGAATTTTTTTTAATGCAAGCGTTTGATAAAATTTGCGTTTTTCATTTGCTAATAAATGAAATTCATGATTTTTACCGGCCTGTTTGATGAAATTTATAATATTTTCTCCCCCTATCGAGAAAATTCATGTTTTTTCTGTGCCGATCGATGAAATTCATGATTTTTGCACATTGATCTACGAAATTCCTGATTTTTATGCTGCAAAATGACGAAATTTGCAATTTTTTCAGACTAATTGGTATCTAATGCAGTTTAATTCATTCGACTTGACAATTTTTATGCACCTCATCGACAAAATTCATACTTTTTACGGGCCGGATTGACAAAAAAAATTTTATCACCCGATTGCCAAAATTCTTAATTTTTATGCACCCGTTTGAAAAAAATTGTGATATTTACGTGCAAACTTTACGGAATTAATGATTTTTTCATACCCGATCAAAGAATTTTTTGATTTTCATGCGACCGTTTGATGAAATTTGCGATTTTCATGTGCTTATAAATGAAATTCATGATTTTTACCTGCTTGTTCGACGAAATTTATGATCTTTTCTCCCCCTATCGAGAAAATTCATGTTTTTTCTGTGCTGATCGATGAAATTCATGATTTTTGCACATTGATCAACAAAATTCCTGATTTTTATGCTGCAAAATAATGAAATTTGCAATTTTTTCAGTGACTAATTGGTATCTAATGCAGTTTAATTCATTCGACTCGACATCGACAGGATATATTGATTTTAGTTTCAAAATTCACCACCAGGGGCCGCTTTCCTCTCTCGGGTTCTATGTGCCCAATCACCACGCAGTATAGCTTATTCGACTTGAAATCCACAGCCTCAAAGATTTCAGCTATGTCTGCATAGTATAGAGTGCGCCCCCTGATGGTGGAAGATGGAACTAACGGATTTTGCAGCTAACTCGAGTTCTATGGGTCCGATCACAATGCAGTTTGGTTCGACTCAGCATCGACAGGATATATAGATTTTAATTCCAAGTTTCACTACCAGGGGGCGCTTATCTATCTCGGGTTCTATGGACCCGATCACGACGAGGTATGGCTCATTCGACTCCAAATGGATAGCCTCAAAGATTTCAGCTATGTTTGTATAGAACAGAGTGCGCCCTCTAGTGGTGGAAGATGGAACTAACGGATTTTGTAGCTAACTCGAGTTCTATGGGTCCCATCACAATGTAGTTTGATTCATCGACAGGATTTATCGATTTTAGTTCCAAAATTCACCACCAGTGGGCACTTTCCTTTCTTGGGTACTATGGGCCCAATCACGACGAGGTATGGCTCATTCGACTCTAAATCGACAGCCTCAAAGATTTCAGCTATGTTTGTATAGAACAGAGTGCGTCCCCTGGTGGTGGAAGATGGAACTAACGATTTTTGTAGCTATGGGTCCCATCACAATGCAGTTTAATTTATTCAACTCGGCATCGACAGGATATATCGATTTTAATTCCAAATTTCACCACCAGGGGCGCTTTCCTATCGGGTTCTATGGGACCGATCACGACGAGGTATGGCTCATTCGACTCCAAATCGACAGCCTCAAAGATTTCAGCTATGTTTGTATAGAACAGAGTGCCCCCCCTGGCGGTGGAAGATGGAACAATCGGGTTTTGCCATGCATTTTCATACTTCTAATTGTGTTACTTTCTCGCTGTATAATTTAAAAGTTGAGTCTTGGATTCCTCTCCCTGGGCCACCACCCTCATATTTTTATTGGGGTCCAAAGGGTCTTTTTTAGCATTTCTTTAAAATTTTATTCTAATGATTAATTTATACCCTATGCTTAATTTTGACTAATTGACATTTTCATCAATAACCTTAAAAAAGTAATGATATCAGTACAAAAACCCTTAACGGGTTAAAAGTTGTGACGCAGCACTTTGTTTTGGCTCTATAAATTTTAAATATGGGTCTTAAAAGTAATGATATCAAATTTAAGTGACGCTCTGTTAATAATTTTTTTTAATCATAATTTTCTTTTTAGTTTTATATATATTCACAGGTGCAATTATTATCTTAATATGAAAAAAAATATATAGAACTTATTCGCTGATGCTTTTTCATTCACATCTCTCATGAATTCAAAATATGGGTTTTAAAAGAAATGATATCAAAATTTGAGTGACACCTTGACGTGAATTTAATAGGACTCTTTTAAAATTCAATTTAAATTATTTTTGGTTTGTCTTCTAAAGTATATTTACACATACAAACAATACTTTTAATTTTTCAATACACTTTTAAATATATTACTTCCACTGAGCCTATATTATGTATTGAAATGTATTTATTTCAATAAATTGATTTATCTTCTGTGCCACGCTATCCAAAATCATAAGTAAAATTTATGTAAATGATTATTTTGCGTCATAGTATCCAAACAAAGGGAAATGTATGCAAGTGGATAATATGACGCAAAATAATCATTTACATAAATTTTACTTATGATTTTGGATAGCGTGGCACAGAAGATAAATCAATTTATTGAAATAAATACATTTCAATACATAATATAGGCTCAGTGAAAGTAATATATTTAAAAGTGTATTGAAAAATTAAAAGTATTGTTTGTATGTGTAAATATACTTTAGAAGACAAACCAAAAATAATTTAAATTGAATTTTAAAAGAGTCCTATTAAATTCACGTCAAGGTGTCACTCAAATTTTGATATCATTTCTTTTAAAACCCATATTTTGAATTCATGAGAGATGTGAATGAAAAAGCATCAGCGAATAAGTTCTATATATTTTTTTCATATTAAGATAATAATTGCACCTGTGAATATATATAAAACTAAAAAGAAAATTATGATTAAAAAAAAATTATTAACAGAGCGTCACTTAAATTTGATATCATTACTTTTAAGACCCATATTTAAAATTTATAGAGCCAAAACAAAGTGCTGCGTCACAACTTTTAACCCGTTAAGGGTTTTTGTACTGATATATTATGCTGCTTTTTTTTCAAGACAGCTGTGAATAACATCTTAGTTATTAGGATTTAAAGCTACTAAGGCTCTTCGCGTTATTTAGAAGCAGCTGAGGTGAAGCTAAGGATTCTAAAGTGAAAAAATAATTAAAGCATTTCACTTGTATGAGGCGAAATCACTTCGTTTGTTTCACGTATTTCTTTTTATTTTGCAATTTCGCATAGACTTTTTCATATTGCACGCTCTACTAAAGTTCCTTTTTTTCTTAAAATGTAAGATGTGCTTTTATTATTTTTTAAGTTCATTATATTTTCAAAATCAAAAGAAAGCATGTTTATACTTAAAAATTCTGGAATTTTATTGAGGAAGAAATTTATAATCCATATATATTACGCTGCTTTTTTCTTCAAGACAGCTCTCAACAACATCTTAGTTATTAAGATTGAAACCAACTAAGGCTCTTAGTGTTATTTAGAAGCAGATGGGATGAAGATAAGAATTCTAAAGTGAAAAAAATATCACAGAATTTTATTTGTATGAAGGAAAAAATCACTTCGTGTGTTTCAAGTATTTTTTTTTTAATTTCGCAATTTTGCAGAGACATTACGCGCTTTGCTAAAAGTTCTGTATTTTCTTTGTGCGAATTAAAAAGTAAAGTATATTTCTTATTTTTTAAATACATCGTATATTTAAAATAAGAAAAAAACATGTTTACGTTAAAAAGCTGAAATTTTATAAATTATGAAATTTTTATTCTACGCTACTTTCTTTCATCACTCAGCTGTGAACAAAAATCTTCATTTTCAGAATTTAAATTTATTAACAATGTACATTTTATTTTGTATCACCACCATTTACAAATATAATCCAAATTTTCTACAATTTGTCCTACAGCTTTCCGATTTTATTTTCGTGATTTGCTGGCCTTTAAAAGCCCCAAAATATAGTAATATTCATCCCTCATGTATATACGGTGCCGTAGGCAGCGGTGACGGTTCGTTCGAAAAGAGGTTTGTTTAGAACAGAATGTGACACCTGGCGGTGGAAGGTGGAATTAAGAAATTTTCTACGTAGTATGCCTGGTATGCGGTAAGAAAGCAGCGCGGATCCGGGACAGAGTTTCGTTTTTTAAGAGATTTAAGTTTATTACACGGAACCAGGCAACGCCGAGCGAGTCAGCTAGTTCTAAAAAAAAGAAGTTTACATGAAGGGGTAAAATTGCTTTGTTTTTCACGTTATCTTTATATTTCTTTGCAATACTAAATGTTTTCTAGTCGTTTGACGTGATTCAAAATTCACACCTTTTGATTCTTCTTTTTTGTATACATGAAATACTAAAACGTTTTAGAAATTCTAATTAAAAAAAAAGTGGAAAAGTTAAATATGTTAAAATACAGGGTGTCCCAAAAATGTTTACACAATTTACTCGCTAATAACTCGTTCTTCATTTCCTTTCAAGTTTAACCAACTTAGAAACTAGATTAAGTTTTGAGAAAAGGTAATTTATTCTAAAGTGTTACAAAAGTACGAAAACGTAGCTGAAATGCGGCGGCAGTTTAGGAGAGAGATTTTTTCTGATTTTTGTAGGTGACTTACAATAACCGGAATTAGAAATAAGTTTAAGAACCAACACTAGTCACTCAAAGATACTCGCAAACTAATATTAAGCCTATGGTAGAGTTCTTTTCAAATCTCTCGTTTGCATTTCAATAGTTTTATTTTTTTCTTGCATCGGATAGCTGAGGTCGATCGTTAACCGGGTCATTTTTTAGTTTTTTGATTTTGGTTGCAAATATTTTTTTATAAGGTCACTTTCTATTTCAGAACAGATTTTGAAAGTTAAAGAACGCCCATACAAAAAATATGCAACCAAAACTGAAAATGTAAAGAAAAGGACACGGTTAGACATTGACTTCGGCTGTCCTATGACAAACAAATCATTTAAAAATATTAAAATGCAAACGAGAAATTTGAAAAGAACGATCCAATAGGATTAACATTAGTTTGCCAGTTTAGTAATAGTCAATATCGTACGCTCTTAAGGCAAATGGAACTGTTCAAATTGTTCCCAAACAATGTTCGTAAAAACCATGTTTATCAACAAACCCTTTAGATCAGCCATAATCTGCGGCCCGCGGGCTAGATGTAGCTTTTATGCGCGGACGGGACACATAATCATTAATCTCTATTGATAAAATTAATTCATATGTACATAAAAAGTTTTTTAAGACTTTCACTGTTCTTTTATATAGTTCATGGGAAGATATAATCTGTTCTTTTATTTAAAACAGTGGTTCCCAACCTTTTTTGGCCGTGCCCCACCAAAGCATCTCTAAAATGATGATTCCCCCCCTCCCCCTAAAAAATATAATTCTTAAAAATTTAAATGAATGAACTGATAGAGTAAAAAACATTTAACTTTGATCCTGAAACATACCGAAGGTAATGGATGAATCGTATATTTTTTTTATATCATCTGATATTATTCGTAATTTAAAGTATCGTTGGCACATAAAGGCTCACTTTTAATCTCTTCGCAACGGTCGCCACGTATGCGTGATGTATAGAGTGCTCAGAATCCTTCATAAGACCAATCAATAATTTTGAATAAAACATTTTTGTCTTATTTAACCACAGAATTTCTGCGATTAATTTACACAACAATTTCTAATCAGAATAAAGCGTGATAAAAGATTCTGTAAAGGAATGTCGTCAAGTAATTGTTAAATATACACTTCAATAGTTTCATGTGTAAAATTGATTTCCATGTGACATATTGCAGTGCGACTCATTCAATAAATAGTCGAAAAAGTTGTTTAAAATTCTAAAATACTTATAAATCAGAAAATTATAAAGAATTTTTAAATATATAAAAAGGTATCTAAATATCTTAAATAATTTTTTCTATAATTACTCTGGTGGAGTGTTATTTAAAACTTTTGAATGGAGACTTTTTAAAAAGTGAATAAAAAACTTTTTTTTTTCAGTTTTTTTTTTTTAAATTTAAATGTGTAACTTTTATTTCCAGTCTACAGCATTACTATTACAAAAACAATTCAGAGGGTATGAGTTCACAAAAACCTGGAATTGCTTTCGACTCATTCAATAAATAGTCGAAAAAGTTGTTTAAAATTCTAAAATACTTATAAATCAGAAAATTATAAAGAATTTTTAAATATATAAAAAGGTATCTAAATATCTTAAATAATTTTTTCTATAATTATTCTGGTGGAGTGTTATTTAAAACTTTTGAATGGAGACTTTTTAAAAAGTGAATAAAAAACTTTTTTTTTTCAGTTTTTTTTTTTTTAAATTTAAATGTGTAACTTTTATTTCCAGTCTACAGCATTACTATTACAAAAACAATTCAGAGGGTATGAGTTCACAAAAACTTGTAATTGCCCCCCTGTGGGGCGTACGCCCCACCGTTGGGAACCACTGATTTAAAATTACTAATTTAAAATGATCTTAAAACATCTCAAATGCCGTTTCATTAGTCAAAAGTACTTTTTACCTGCAGTCCTGTTTGTGCTACAGTGGTGTATACATTTCTTCATCTTAAACACTAAATAAATATTATTCCAAATTAATTAAATTTGCAAAGTATATATAAACTCTTAAAAAAAAGTTTTTTCATTGAGAAAACGAGATTGATTTATTAAAACAAATCACCTGATTTTTTTTCCTTTTAAAACTTGGAAATGCTGAATTTTTTATATTATTACGTATTATACTTATCCCACAACTAATAATGCTTATTTTATTAGGGTTGAACGTCTACAGCGGAAAAAATTGGCAGCAAAAAATTTTACACCACTATTTCCAAACGAAAATTTTTGCGGCATATTTCTACATCATTTGCAATAGAAATCTACTGCGAAGTATACTGTTTGGAAATACAGCTGTTTTATTATTATTATTATTATTATTATTACCTTTTCTTTCACACTATAGAATAATTGTGTTGCAGTTTGCCTGTTGTCTGTAATTGTGTCGCAAACGTATGTTTGCGGCCCACGAGAAAAAAAGGTTGAGTATGGCTGCCATAGATGAAGAGAAGTTGGGTTAGGTTGATGTTTGCGATTTCATTGCTTCACTTAATCAGCACTGCCTTCACCAGAACGACCATCAGTTTGAGTACAGGCGTTGATTTTATAAAACGTTTATTATTTTATTATATTTCAAAATTCGAAATGAAGTATGTGTCAATAAAAATACGTTATAATCATTTACATTTTGTACACATTGTTTTTTGGGATTCTCTGTAAAAAAGAATTCTAAAATGAAAAAAATTACAGTTTATTTGTATATGAGGAAAAATCCCCTAGTTTGTTTCATATTACTGTTATATTTCTTCGTATTACTAAATATTTTGTATTCGTTTGTCGCGTTCCAAAATTCAAATCTCTTGTTTCTTCTTCTTCTTCTTCTTTTTTTTTATGCATGAAATATTAAAATGGTTTTAGAAATTCTCATTAGAATAAAAGTAGAAAAGTATAAGCCTTTCATAAGGATAATTTGAAAGATTATACTAAAATTAAAAAACATATGTATTTCTGAAGTAGATTGAATCTGTTAAAATAGATAAAAAAAGAATTTGTATGAGGAAAAAAAAAACCTCATTCGTTTGTTTCGCGTAATTTTTACATTTCTTCGTATTTCAAACTCGCAATTTTGCATTGACTTTTTCATAATGAATGCCTTACTAAAACTTGTATTTTCTTCGAGGTATTCAAAATTTAAGCTGTGTATTTCTTATCGTTTTAAGTATATTTTTTAAAACTCTTCGTATATGTATTTTTTTTTATTAAAGGAAAATTATATATATATATATACATATATAAAAGAAATTAGAAGATGTTTCAGAAAAAGATTTTTCTCATAAAAAAAGCCGAAATTTTATAAATTTTGAAATTTATAATCCACATATATTATGTAGTTTTTTTTTTCTTTCAGAGAGCTGTAAACAAATAATTTCATTACTAGATTTTTATCCTACTAAGACGCTTCTATCATTTTTTTTAGAAACAGCTGGAATGAATGAAAAAAAAAATAAAAGCAGCTTATATGCATGGGGAAAGTTCCTTCTTTTGTTTCATGTAACATTTATATTTCCTTCAATTATTAAATGTTCTCCATTTGTTTGACGTGATCTAAAACTCAAACCTAATGTTCCTTATTTTTGTATGCAAAGAATTTAATTTTTTTTTTCTAGAAATGCTAATTCGAATAAAAGTGAAAAGTAAAAACCTTTCATAAGGATAATTTGAGAGATTGTTCTAGAATTAAAGAAGTTCTTTTCGGAGCAACTTAAATTTCTTAAAATAGTATTCTGATAAGAATTCTAAAATATCAAAGCAGTTTATTTGTATGCGAAAAACTGCTTTTGTTTTGTTTAACGTTGCTTATATATTTATTCGTGCTATTAATTTTTCTGCATTCATTTGACCCTAAACTCCAAATCCCACGTTTAGAAATGCTAATTAGAATAAAAGTGGAAAAGTAAAAACCTTTCATAAGGATAATTTGAGAGATGTTCTAAAATTAAAGAATTTCTTTTCGAAGCAACTCGAATTTCTTAAAATAGTATTCTGATAAGAATTCTAAAATATCAAATCAGTTTATTTGTATGCGGAAAACACCTTTTGTTTTGTTTCATGTTGCTTATATATTTATTTGTGCTATTAATTTTTCTGCATTCGTTTGACACCAATCTCAAATCCCACGTTTTTTTCTTTTGTAAGCATAAAATTTTAAAATGGTTATGGAAAAAAATGCTAAATAGAACAAAAGTGGAAAAGTTAGAACTTTTTATAAGGATAAATTGAAGGAAAGAAATGAAAGCAGTTTTCTTTTCTTTTTGTATGGGTTTGTCTCTTCGTTTGTTCCAAGTTATTTTATACTTATTCTCATTATTAAAAATTCTGTATTTGTTTGACGGAATAAAAAATTCAAGCCTCGCGTTTCTTATTTTTGTATGCAAGACATTTAATTTTTTTTTGAAATGCTAATTAGAATAAAAGAGGAAAAGTAAAAACCTTTCATAAGGATAATTTGTGAGATTGTTCTAAAATTAAAGAATTTCTTTTCGAAGCAACTTGGAATTCTTGATGAAATAGATAAGAATTCTAAAATGAGAGAAATCAAGTTTCTATGGGAGAAAATATTTTTTCTCTTTGCTTCAGATTGTAGTTACACAGAATATTCTAAAATCCCAATTTTAAAAATTCAATAGCAGGTAATCAGCGTCTCAGCTATTGAAATTTTTCTTCTAGGAGAGAGTAACGTGTGAAGTCAGAAATTTTTTTTTGTTTTAGCTCTAAGGATCATCCTTACATGATGCTGCACGGAGGATATTCCATTTACGTCACGATCACGTGGTCAAGGCAAATAACTTCTAGTGTAAAGTAGGGACGTAATGTAAATCCCGCCAGCCAGCGAAACAGTTCGTGGGGTAAGCAGTAGTAGCTTCCCTTCTTATCAGTTAGAAGTATTTTGGGGTAAATTATCGGTACCACGTGACTTTATTCAGCCTCGAAACCAGATTTGGAATATATTCCATTATCAGAATGTTCAAACTAATGTGCAAAAAGGTATCAACGTTCACTCCGTTTTACCCTTCTTTCTGCCCAGCTGTTAAACGCTAAAAGAAAAAAAAATAGTTTGTATTTGGAAATAGCATAGTTTTTCTTTTTAGCACTATTATAGTTTGAGAAAGCACAGCGCCAGCTATCGGTGATAGTTTAGTACACCATTTCTTCGTTTGCATTACTTGGTTTTATTACTTGTTTGATGTGATAATTTAAATTATGTTCAAATTTTTGAAACACTCCGTAGATAAGAATTCTAAAATGAAAGAAATCAAATCAGTTTATTTTTATGAAGGAAAAATCCCTTCGTTCGTTGCACGTTACTATTAGAGTTTTCTGGATTACTTGCCGGCCCGGCAGCGTGTGGTTAGTAGCGGAGTCGACCGCCACGGTGAGGGCTCGGGTTCGAATCCTCGTAAGGCATGGATGTCATTGTGTGTGTGTCATCGGCGCTATCTACTTCCTGGTGTCTATCCCGTCCTTGTCAGGAAGAAGATTTATGTAATTTGTCAACGTCTTGTATGTATTTCTGTGAATACAAAAATATGGATCATTCGAGACAAACAGCCTGGTAGCTTATAGGTCTGAAAGCAATTCTCCTTCAAATGTTCCGGATTACTTAAAGTTTTATGCTCATCTGAAGTGATCACAAATTCAAACCTCTTAATTCTTCTTTTTTGTATGCATGAAATATTAAGAGTTTTAGAAATACAAATTAGAACAAAAGTGGAAATGTAAAAACATTTTATTAGGACTATTTGAAAGATTACACTAAATAATAATTTAAAAAAAAATCAAAGCAGTTTGAATCTGTTAAAATAGATAAAAAATCTAATATAAAAGAAATCAATGCAGTTTATGTGGATAAGGAAAATAACCCATTCGTTTGTCTCGCATAATTTTTACATTTCTTTGCATTTTGAAGTCGTAATTTTGTATTGACTTTCCCATATTATATTCTTTACTAAGACTTCTGCATTTTTTTCGAATGATTAAAAATTTAAGCTGCGTATTTCTTACCTTTTTAAGTATTTTTTAAAGTATTCATAGTTTTTTTTTTAATTAAAAAATGGTATACAAAAATTTAGCAACAAAAATATTTTAGAAGATGTTTTAAGAAAGGCTTTTTTACGCAAAAGAAAGCTGAAATTTTATATATTTTTAAATTTATAGTCTACATATATTATTACACAGTTTTTCCTTTCAAAAAACTGTAAACAAATAATTTCGTTATTAGGATTTAAACCTACTAAGGCTCTTTTCTCATTTTTTTTAGAAACGGCTGGGATAAAGCGAAGAATTCTAAAATGAAAGAAATAAAAGTAGCTTATATGCATGGCTAAAATTTCATCTTTTGTTTCACGTTACATTTATATTCCCTTCCATTATTAAATATTTTGCATTTGTTTGGCGGGTTTTAAAACTCAAATATTTTCTCTTTATAACTCTCCTAATATAACTGTATATAACTAACTCCTTTATAACTATAAATAACTCTCCTCATTTTTGTGTGCAAGAAATTTTAAAATGCTTTTTGAAATTCTAATTAGAATAAAAGTGGCAAAATAAAAACCTTTCATAAAGATAATTTCGAGAGGTTATTCTAAAATTAAAAAAATATCGAATCTGTTAAAATATCAGTTAGTTATCAGAAGTTAACAATACTATCCATACTCACTCGTCTAATCGAACTCAGGCAGACGAGTATTGTTCAGTTTTGGAAAGTCGGTTGCCATAGTTTGGACAAAAACTGTACATACACATTGTGCGTCTTTCGCCGTTGTTATGTATGAAGGCATTCTATCTATTCGACAACTTTCCAGAAGCAGCGCCATCTATGATAAATTTTTAGAATTAATTTTTTTATTTGTTTAAACAAAATTTCAGATTATTTTCGTCGATCAATTATTTTCGTCGAAACCGCATTCTTGTACGCCAATTGCTTGACCTTGTATTGAATTTTAAAATGTGTCAAGGACTTTTAGGACACCCTGTATATATATATTTTTAAATCCTGAATAAAACTGTGCACAATAAATTTACCCATGAGTTTCCATTAATTTGTAGTTCTATTAAAAGTTACAAGCTAAAGTTACAAGTTCGCTAACAAATAATAACAGACTTCTATTAATTCATGAATCGCGAACTAGCGACTGAAGTATAACTAGAATAAAGTAAGCAGTAACAATGATATGTAGAAAACTTTATTGGTAAAGTTAAGTTATAAAGTTAACTACTAATCGGTCTGTAAAAATTTAATCATATCTGTTAAAAGTTAAAAAAAAAAACTAAATGAGGGAATTGAGGAAACTTCAGATTTCAAGAAAGAAAAACAAGAAAAGGTACTTTCGTGTTATAGAGGATCCCACAATTTACGGTTATGCCAAGGTTTCAGCTATGATTTCAACAAGATCATCGAAAAGCTTATACACTATATTGCCAAAGTTGACCGGTCACTTGCGATTTTAGACGTTTTGTTAACTACCTAGAAAAATACATGAGAAATTAACCTGATACTAGAGGTGTCTAAACAGTATAGTACATGTTATATATTTCCGCGAAGATTTTTTCACGAAACCCCATAGGGGACTGTCAACAAATTGAAAAAGAACGAATATCTTTTGAATAACCCTGTAAAAACTAATCTAGCAAAGGCGTTCAAACTCGAGATTATTAATAAATGGTTTGTTGTAATATACTGTGTTCATTTTTATGAGGATAGCATGTATACTCGTAGAAAAATTAAGGTGTTTATAAAAACAGTCCCAAATTTCGCCTAGTTTTTTGCTTATAATTTGCAGAGTTCTTAATATAAAAAAGAGTTATTTTCAGAAAATATGACAAACAACATTGTACATAATACTCTGCAATCACAATTAAAAAAAAATAAAAATTGGATGAAAAATGAACAGGTTTACTAAAAAATATGTCACTGCGCATGCGCGAATGCAATAAAAATATCATATGCATAATGTATTAGCTAAGTATATAGAGCGACTTCTGTGAAAGTCTCAAAATCATAGCTTGAAAATTCTGAAACTTATTTTCGATAGAATAAGCTCGAAATCCGTTGTTCCCAAAAAGAAGCAAAAAGATGAGGGGTTGTATCAAATATCTGTTGATTAGTGGCAAGATAGCGTACACAATATTGCCCGTATATTTGGATACAACCCCTCATATTTTTGCTTCCTTTTGGGAACAACGGATTTCGATCTTATTCTATCGACGATAATTTTCCCCTATTTAAATCCCTATGTGGTTTCGTGAAAAAATCTTCACGGAAATATATAACCTATACTATACTGTTTACACACCTGCAGTTTCAGGTTAATTTCTCATGTATTTTTCTCTAGATAGTTAACAAAACGTCTAAAATCGCAAATGACCGGTCACCTTTGGTAATATAGTATGCATCATATATACGCATGTATATGCATCATATATACGCATATTTATATTCCAAATACTCATATATGCGACATATAAATCATTATTTAAACATTATTTACGTCTTATATGTCATATATACATCATATACGTCTTATACACATGTCATATATATACACATCATATATGTGTCATATATGACTATAACTTGGTTATATAGATCACAAAATGTTACATAAATCATTTATTATTATAATGTGATATGCTTTATAATTTGGCGATAAAACTTGGTCGTTTGGTGATTTATCCTTGGGAGCCGCTATAACAAAAAAGTACCCCCAAAAAAAATTACCTCTGTTAATGAAAATCACATTTCTTAATGTCTTAATTTTTATTCTGATTAAATATTGTTTGTCCACAGTTCTTTTCTCCAGGAATTTATCGAGGACTATTTCAAGTGACTTAATAAGATGAAACTAAACTTTTAAGCATACATATTAACATTAATTTTTTTAAGCATTTAAAATTTTCAATAATCAATTTAAATCACACAATAAAATAAAAGGAATTTGTTGCATTTCGTAATTTACATTGATTTATTTCAGTTCATAATACTTACTCAACTATATAAATACTATCTATGTGAATTTTTCCAAAATGCAGTCATTTGTTGCTTGTTTTAGATTTATGCATATCAAGCAGACGATTTCAAACTATTTGTTGAAGAGCTTTGAGCATTTTTATCTAAATGCAAATGTTAGGTTTAACAGGCCCATCTAGAAAATAAAATATTTTTGACGACTCTTGAAGACGTATGTATATTGAAAGAGGTTAAGGTAACAAGAGGAAATGAAAAGTCGTAGAAACAAAATATTATTTGCTTAAACTGATTTTAAAAGCACGTATATTTTCCCTCTAAGTATAGGCAATGCAAATGCGTTTGGGAATTATTTTCTTTACTCATACGATATTTTTTCCTTAAGTAATATCATTCATATTCATAATCATCATATATAAGTAAGTCATTATACGAATATTTTACAATGTGATAAGTTTAAATTTTCATGTATTATTTTCTGAAATTTAGAAATTTTCCATATATTTATGAAAATATTTGCTTTTAACAATCCAAATATGATAAATATTTTGTTCCCATAAAATTTTATTATTTTATTTGAAACTTCGTAGCATTGTTTGCACGGAAAGTAAATAAGTTCTTGATTGCAAATGCAATAGAGAACAAGTTAAAACATTTCTTGTCTTTTGAAACGATTTTACTGGATAACATCTAAATCACTAAAATGTGTTATTCTATATACCGAATGTCTTAAAATGAACTGACTGATTTTAAAATTCGATAACTTGCAAACGGTGACAGATATTAAACAAATTCTTGCAGGAGAGTAATGTATGAGGTCAGGAGTTTTTTTTACTGCGATTCCTGTTTTTAGTTTTAAATAGTGGTGATAGATGGCGCTGAAAGGAATAGGCACTCAATGAAAGCCAAAACTGAAATTACCCAGCATTGATGTGCAGTGTTGCCAGTGGGCTACTTTTATTTAACTAAGATTGTTTGATTGGCACAACGTTTTTGAAATGATGTGATGATGACTATACTGGACATATCATTAACTTAGTTAATGATATGTCCAGTACACCATTTTTTTTCAAATGTCTAGCTACCTTTCCTTTAATTCATTCTCTTCACTTCCTCCGCCCCCCTTTTTTTCCTCCGTACTTAAACTTGTCCAGACTGGCGGAATGCTTCTGATTGATCTCCTCTGTCAAACGGGACTCCTGACCCCTCTGTTGTTTTTAAACGCTCATCGCCATTCCATCTTGGCCGCGAGTGGAGACACAAGCATACTTACATGGCCTAAACTTTTAAATCTGTTTTCAATCTTTTTAACTTTGGCACTGATGATGGAGCTTTAGAGGCTCCGAAACAGCTGTTTGCTACTTTAAATGTATTTTATTTGTGCTATTTATATTTTATTATTATTATTATTATTATTATTATTATTATTATTATTTTACGTTGATAATTTATTTTAATATAACGGCACAAATTTCAATCGTCCCATTTTAAACTTACTAAGCTTCACAAATGATAGACTGACAAGTAAAACGAGGAGAAATAAAAAAATAAAAAAAAGCACATTAACTTTTCTTTTTAATAATTTATGAGATTTTCTTGACAGTTCAGTTGAAAACATTTTAAACTTTTTGTCAGGTAATCAATAGATATGTAAATTGAAGAAAAGTAGTGGGCGGATGATGATGGGTTTTCTAAACTGAATATTTATATCGCATTTTAAAATTTCGGAATATGCTATTCTTTTTGTAGTATACACACGCCCACGATGCAAAACATTTCGCAGTGAATATTTTGGTGGAGTTAAGACCAAATGATATTCAATCGTTTAGAAAGCCTGAAAGTTATTATTTTGAAATAATAACATGTTTAAATATGTGAATAAAATCACACTACAAACAAAACATTTTTTTTTTTTGTAAATAACACAGTTTATTTTTTACAATTTCTGTGATTTAATTTCATTTAGTTTGTTAGGTATTTTTGCTAGATTGTGGTGCTAGGGAGCGCATTTGTAGTTAGCTATCTTTAAAAGATGAGAATTTTTAAGTTATGCTTCGTCTTTCCACGTATTTTCTTCTATGATTTTCTTAAAACATTTGCACAGATGAGCAAATTTACTTTTGATTTTCTTTTGTATAGTTTTAAACGTTTTTAGAGATTGAGGTCATATTGTCCCCAAGGTTACGTTACGTCTTCTACGTTAGACGTTAGAAAACATGGTGAACTAAGCATGACTACATACTAACCGTATGGTTACGTTCCGTCTTCTACGTTAGAAAAATGGTGAAATAAACAGGACTCCATATTGACCTCATGGTTACGTTATGTCGTTTACGTTAGAAAAGATGGTGAACTAAACAGGACTCTCACTTGGTCCGTTTTTGAATATCACTTTTACCAAAAAACATCTTTTTTTTTTTTAAAGTTTTCTTACAATATTTGTAGACTGTGTATTTTTTGTTGCAAATGTTGTAAAAGCCTTACACGCACAATTTTATTCTGAAATACTAGTATTCAAAAAGGAACCACTGGGAGCTCTGACTATACCTCGGACTATACCTCGCTAAATATAGAAAAGAGAGAACTTTTTTTTAGATGCATTGACGATTTCATGGAGTAAATATGACTCTTACATCTAAAAATGTTTAAAACTCTACTAAAGCAAAACACAAGTAAATTGCCGATTGGTGTAACATTGTTCAGTCAGTTCTTAAAAGGAAATATACGGAATGCCATAACATAATTCAGGATAATTTAAAAATTGTTTTAAATATGGGTAGGATTAAATACTTTCCCCTTCCACCTTCATCATAGGACGCGAAGCTATAAAAACAGGAGTTGTAAGAGAGACGAGACAGAGAAAAATAGAAAATGACGAATAATAAGCGCGTAAACATTAAAAGTAATAAAACAGTCAAGTGCGAGTATAACTCGCGTTCAAAGGGTTCCGTATATTAAATTTATTAATTATTATTTATCAGTTAACAAACTCCTACAACTCCTAATTTTTTCATAATTTTAGTTTCAGTAGATTTGGAAATATAAGGGGGCGGGAGACATATTTTTCAATATACTTTCAACGATATCTCTGAAAATATAGTACAAAAATTTAAACAAATACATTTTTGAGTTCGGTGTTACGAGATCGTTCGAACTATACCCTACACGATACATAAACATGACTTTTTTCAAGGAACTTAATTAATAGCTCGGCTAATTACCGACAATTTTTTTTTCGAAAATCATTATCAACTATAATTGGATGATTCTGCGTCGATAAATATCTTGAGTGTCTGTCAACTCCCCCTCTGACCGCCTGTAAAGTAAAGTTTGTGTGTAAGAGAAAAATGCGTTTTTCTCAAAAGATAGCTTTTGAGAAAAACGCATTTTTCTGACCTAGGAAAATCGCTATAGTTTTTCTGCATGGTTTAAATAAACTCCTGCTACCCCTAATTTTTTCATAATTTTACTTTCAGTAGATTGGGAAATAGAAGGGGGGGGGGACATATTTTTGCAGTGCATTTACGACGATATATCTGAACATATAATACCTAAAATTAAAACAAATGAATTTTTGAGTTCGATATTAAGCGATCTTTCACATGATACCCCACCCGATGTGCAAAAAGAAAATTTGTTTTTACAAGTAACTTAATTGCCCCCTCCCCTAAATTTTCCCTAAACATAATTGTGAAAGAGTGACGGGAATTTGAGATATCTATCGACGCAGAATCATCCAAGAATAGGTGGTAATGATTAAAAAAAAAAATGTGCTGTTTTAAGTAAAATATTTTTGCAGTGCATTTTCGATGAAATCTCTGAAAATATAATACCTAAAATTAAAACAAATGTAATTTTGAGTTCAGAATTACGAGATCTTTCACATGATACCCCACACGATGTACAAAATGAAAATTTGTTTTTTCAAGTAACTTAATTGTCCCCCCTCCCTTCCCACTCCCTAAATTTTTCCTAAACATATTTGTGAATGGTTAATAATCAGAAAATATGTGGGTCAATAGACTTTATAACTTTCCTAAGTTTGAACTTTTCAAGTCCCATAGTTTACGAGAAAAGGGCCTGGTAGACGGACAGACAGACACAGGAGTGATCTTATAATGGTTCCGTTTTGACTTTTTAAGTTCGGAACCCTAACAATGGAAAATGACGAATAATACGCACGTAAACATTAAAAGTAAAAATTGGAAGTTTTCTTGAAAAGTATTCCTTATATTCTTACAGATTTCACGATTTTCGGTTAATTAATTTTTTATGGATTCGTTAAAATAGATCTTTCAGAAAAATGGAACAGACAAAAAATGAAAAGAAAAGAAATAGATAAATAAATGTAAAAGAATGAATAACAGACTTTTAAAGCAAAAGTTTTAAATGGCAGGGAAAATCATTGAAAGATGTTCAGTGTGTTCAGTGAAAGATGAAGAGAACAATACATTAAAAGAATTCATACAGGATGGTTACAGTAATTGCGAAAAAAAGTTCCCTGATTTTTCCCTGACTATTTTTATCAGATTTCTTTGATTTCCATTTTTAACGACACACATATGATTTTTTTAATGCATTTTTTCCAAGTAATCCTCATATAACACACATATTCCAGCTTGCTAATACCTCATTTGGGAGAAAAAACAAGAGAAAAACATAAAAATTGCACGATATTGATGAAGTACTCGTTCAGTTTCATAAATCCGAACTCAACTTTTAGTAAAAAAACTTCATATAGTGTCCAATGAATATATAACGACCATAAAATTTCCTCATTTTCTGAAGAATATTCAATTTTAAGACACATCTATATCTGACGAGATAGCTAATTTTATTAATCTGGCCACTTGGTCAGCTTATGCCAATGTATCATAAACTTTTCAAAAATGGGTAAATTGCCTTCAATATAAGTGCTATCTATAGAAAATTAGGACATTTGATCACCTTAATTTGTGTTAAATACCAAAAACTCATCTCATGTGCATCTTTAAAAAAAAATAAATAAAAATTTTACTTTTTTTTATTGCGTACTATTATTGGCTTATCTGTTTGCGACAAATCAGTCTCATGAAAAAACACAAATATTTTCTCTTCTAGGCAAACTTCCCTGATTTTCAAGTACTTACGAAATTCCCTGACTTTTCCCTGATTTTTCCAGATTGATGAACCACCCTGATTTTGTCCTGATTTCCAGAATCTGTAGCCACCCTGTCATTGGTTTTTAAAGAGATTCAAAACGTTCATTTTGCCAAAAATTAGGAGAACATCCCATACATTTTAATCCCCCAAATCCCCCCTCCCCCCCCAAAAAAAAGAGAAATAACCGTTTGACTTCAAATTGGATCAATTTATGTTTAAAAAAAAGCTTAAGGTCGTCTTCATACTGAAATTAAACCAAACTCTGAAAATTTTAATACGAACACCTAATTTTGACATCATGTTTATTTTTTTCGGTAAATTATACCTTAGAGTACCAAGCAGCACTCTATCTATTCGGTCAAATAGTTTAGGAAGTATGAGGTTTGAAGTTTATAAACTCCTAATGTTAAATTACATTGTAATCACTGTAAAATAGAGTAGAATGTGTGTAGTTTTTATAAGCGTAACTCATAAATTACTTGAAAGAATGGGCTTCAATTTTGGATTTGTCATATTTGAAGAATCTAGAAATTGATTTTTGTTAAAAAAAGTCTTAGGTTACCATTTATATATTTTTTAAAACGCTATTTCGAAAAACGTGTATTTTGAATAACGTGTATTTTGAAATTAATTTAAAAAATGAATTGAAACGTATATATAGTTTAAAATGAAACGGTTTTTAGAACTTTCAGATATGCAAGTTCAAATATGCCCTTTCTTTCATGTAGTTCTTGAGTTATGCTTCACAAGCTACCCGCATGATTACAAATGATTACAAATTTATTTAACATTTTGAGTTTCAAATTTTAAGCCTTCATAATTCTTAAACAACTTGACGGAATGTCTTCTGTATGACCAAGTCCCGTCTAAGCTTATTTGTTTTAAAATCACAAATTGAAAAAAAAAGTATAATTTCCTGTCGAATGGCTATTTCCGCTTTATTTTGTGATAATTTGGCGATTAAAATGTGTAGGTGTATTTTATTTTATTTTATTTTTTTTTGTTGATTGTTCATAGCGATAATAAAGGAAAAACTGTTGGACGCATGATAAATCTAAAGTTGAATAAGCAGAGTTTTTCATATAATAAACATCATCGATATAACAAATATCATACATAAGCTTGGTACAATTCCATTACATCGATTCTGATATATAATATCAGATTTTACACCAAAATCTAAGCAGTCCCAATGTATGTTAGCGTTCAACAAAATAAGTTAACATAATTCCGTGTATTTGTAATGAGTTACAATGTTCGCAAAATCTGTGTAACAAACATACAGACATACAAACAACGGTCCAGAAATAGTCAAATCGTATTTAGGAGATCCCTAAATCTGTAAATAAATCAAAAATCGGAAGTCAAAAATTGTCACAACTCTAATTCTTTCTTGTTATGGATTTCGTAAAAGGTATAAAAGAAAGCCAGTAAGAAAGTGCGAAATGCACAAAAATCTAATAAAGAAACGAAATAGAATAAAACAAAGTTTATCCAAAACTTGAATTTAATAATAAAATGCAGCGTAATAAAAATAAATGAAAGTAAACAGAAGAAGTCGATAAATAATTAATGAGAAGAGAAGCCACAGAAGCATGAAAAGGAGATTATTGAAATTCTAACATTAGTTTTAGAAAAATGAATGCTGTATATTTAAATCGAATAAACTCTTCCAGTAAAAGTAAATCAAGAATCATTTTTCGAGTACAGTACTTTAGTTACATATTATTTTGTTCTACATAACACAATTTCTTCTCTAGTGTTCGTCTAAGATATGAGAAATAAATAAATTTCTTAAAGATTTGCCTTTAAAATTTTTAATATTGATTTTAAGAAGCATAAAAAACATGACTTTGAAACTTTTATAAAATAATATAAAACTGATACATTGAATATGAAAAAAAAGTTGTGATATCTTGCTCTATGATCAAGAAATTAATTTTAGCGAAATTGTTTTCTTCATCGTGTCATATAAATATGGGATATCCATTAATCATTGAATCTATTTTAATTCATCGCGACAAAAAATCTATAAAAAATATCTCAGATGGTGTTTAATTACTTAAAAGATAATTCTATGATTTTTTATATTATTATTAAAATTTCCTTTAATCTGTAGTCAATTTCCTATCAACTGTGTTCTATTATTTAATGTGATGCAGTAGTGATAAACCTTCGAAGTTTGCGTAAATTCAAAACAGTAGCGTTTATAACACGCTATTGAAAATATATCTTCAACAAAAAGTCCAGTCGACTGATATCTAAAAATTAGAGTTTCGAACTAACACCGAACAGAAGAAATATCCCTTATTTTAGATGAAATGATAACCGGCACTATTACCGTATTTTCCAGTGTATAAGTTGATTGATTGATTTAACATACATCTGACTTGCGTGCTTGACATCAGGTGTTCGCTTATAAGTTATCGTCGATATAGAAGGACGAGATAGCCACAAGGAAATTTAAACACCAGAGAATTACAACTGATGGGAGTGTGCAACGAGCCAGCGGGAGTGGAACCCGGAACCCATTTACGCTCTCAAGCGATTAGCGGTGTGATACCTTAACCAATCAGCCCCGGTGGGCCTCGGTGTATAAGTACTCTTTTAAAGCCGCCAAAATACAATGAAAATTCAGGAGTCAACTTATACATAGGATATGAAATAAGAGATAGGACGATCTCTGTTTATAACTATACACTATTGTCAATCAATCAGCATCAAACTGTTCAGTCATTTAACCATTTTTAAAAAAGTAGAAAACAGTTACATAACCGTAATTTATCTCTATTCTGACCAACGAGAACACTTCATAATATGGTCAAGTAACTGTTATTTACAAAAACAGATGAATGATTGGACAGTTAGCTGCAACTTTTTAAACAGTGTAACGATATAGTTAAGAAATAAACGTTCAATCTTTTCCTAACTACTTTTATAATCAGCTCCGCAGCAACCGTATTTGGCGTCTGAAGCGAAATACTTTGCTCCTTTTCCTTCGACCATTCGTGCACATCAGTTAGTGAAAACTACCATTTCCAACATATGTTGCACAATAATTAAAAATTATTATTGTTGTTTTCTATCATTATCATTATAAAAAAATAATTTTATTTTGTAAAAAAAAAAAAAAAAAAAAAAATAATAATAATTGACTTACAAGAACATTTAAGAAATGATCTAGAGAAACGGAAGTGTAAATTATTGTATTAAAAAAATATATATATTAGTAATTTCCCCTCAACACTTTATTTTCTCAAAAAAGAATATTTTTTTTCGTGAGTGAATTAAAGGGTCTAGTTACACACCCAAAATGCGCCATTTCAGGGTTAACAAAATAGGGTCGACTTATACACCGGAAAATACGGTAATTGTTTTTTCAGTTTAGAAATTGAATTAAAATTCTATTCTGGGATTGATTCATAAAAACCCTTTTATATTAAAAAATTCGATTTATAAATGTTCAGTTATATAAAAGATTCATTAATATACTTTACTTTTGGTCTCTAATTTTGTGATATAAAACTAGTTAAAAGTTAAATCAAAAAGTAAGTACTAAAAATAAATAAACTGGTAAAATTAAAATATTTATTAAATGTGGAATACAAATGAATAGTGTCATCTTAAGAAGGTCAGTACAATTGCAAATGAACAAAACTTTTAAATAAGGTTGCAATGTATGTAACCGAGTTTCCCCCCAAATTGACTCAACTTGAATTATGAACAAACATAAACAGATTTTTCGATTTAAAAATAATACCAGAAATTATGACGTAATTGGAATATTTGATCTACTTTCTTTTCGTAAACTTTTCCATTTAAAAATTTTTTTTCCCCTCAGGAATTACGGAAGCGATTTCAGTACTAAGCTGTCTTAGTAACTTAGTGAATTAAAACAGCTTTGTGTTCATATCAATATAACAATAAATTCTCTGTACAACATATAATAATCAGTTCTATGTATCCTGATTGGTTGAATTCTGTTTTCGAGAACGTTCTATGGACGCTGGTTTGTTGAATCATATATCTCGGCTGCTATTGGGAATTTCTAGAAAATTTCTTCAGATTCTAAAAATCAATATTTTCTCCAAATGTCGTCAAAATTTGGCGAAAATGCGCAAACTTGGCACATTCTTTCATTTGGCGTCAAACATGCGTTTTGGCATTGCTAATAGTGAAAGTCGGTTTTCCCGCCAAATGTCGCCAAATTTGGCGACATTTGGCGAAATATTGACAACTTTGCGGCTTCGTTTATTGCCAACTGTTCAACAACTTAATAGCTATTTCAACGTTCATGCATTCACAGTGAAATCAATTGACCGCAGTGACCCCAAAATGACTCACTAATCTAATTTTCTCGAATTGTGACCTAGCGCAATGGCCGTCTCGTGCCCGAAATCGGTAGGATACAAAATTTAGTAAAAATCGTCTGAGTTGCTTTTTAGATATAATTAGCTAGACCTGGACCCGTAGTGACCCAAAATGATCCATTAATCGAACCGTTTTAAGATAAAATTTGCATACATACAGGCAGACAAGATTTGCTCGTATTTATAGTATATGATATAACACAACTTCACTTAATAAATGCATAAATAAATCACTTAATAAATGCTTAATAAAAGTATTAAATTTATTTTACATACGTAGACATCTTGACGTAAACAAACAATTACTAAATTAACCATTTCACAGCTTAAAAGTAAGTAGTTCTTAGAGTAGCTCGGGTATGAATTTTTAATAAAATATTCTACCTGATTTTTTGGTGCAGCCATCTACATATTTTATTCTAAGCAAATACTACAAATACTTTCATTTATTGTCTGGGCAGGAACTAATCTATAATTTCATAAATCAGCAAAATATATATATATATATATATATATATATATAAAAACAATCTAGAATTTATTTAAATTAAAGTTACTAATCAGCAACTGATTTTTCATAAAAAAATAAAAATCTACCGAATTACAATAGAAAAAAAAAATCCCTGACAGCTCGGCCTACAGGCACAGGTAAATTTCGAAGACGCAGACCGTGGGGCGCCTGTTTGTTGGGAATTGCGGAAGAAATGACCTTTTTGCCATGATGCGGTAGTTGGAACCGCGTACTTCGAAACCTAACTTGTTTGCAGGCGGAGCCAGCAGGGATTTTTTTTTTTAATTTTTTTTTTGCTATAAGAGTTGGTCCTATAGAAAACTTGTCAATATAAAAGTTTTAGATAATATTAAGAGGATTTATAATAAATTTAAGCGGATTTGAAATCTTGGGAATTGACGAAGTTATGAATTTTTTTCTTCTAAAACCCCCTCCCCCCCCCCTTGGGGCCATTTTTAATTATATCAAAAATCTGTCATACATAAATTTTCGGCCCTTCTCCTAGAAGTAATAATAACTTCAAACGGATTCGATACGTATCATAATTAAGAAATTATGTTTTTTTCTGTTTTCACAAAAAGCCCCCCCCCATCCCCCCCCTTGGTTTGATGTTGCCCATTAACGAACTTGACCGATATTTTATGCCCCTTGATTTTATGTATCAGTTTCGAAAAGTTGCGGGTGTTGGAACCGCCTACTTCGAAAAATAACTTGTTTGCAGGCGGAGCCGGCAGGGAATTTTTTTGTTTTTAATTTTTTTTTTTGCTATAAGGGTTGGTCCTATAAAAACTTGTCAATATAAAAGTTTTAGATAATATTAAGAGGATTTATAATAAATTTAAGCGGATTTGATATCTTGTGAATTGACGACGTTATGAATTTTTTTCTTCTAAAACAACCCCCTTTTCCTCCCCTTGGGGTCATTTTTAATTATATCAAAAATCTGTCATACATACATTTTCAGCCCTTCTCCTAGAAGTAATAATAACTTTAAACGGATTCGATACGTATCATAATTAAGAAATTATGGGTTTTTTTCTGTTTTCACAAAAAGCCCCCCCCCACCCTCCCCCCCTTGGTACGATTTTGCCCATTAACGAACTTGACCGAGATTTTATGCCCCTTGATTTTATGTATCAGTTTCGAAGAGATCTGTGCAGAATTATTGAAGTTATCGCGTCCATAAAAAAGTGACATATATATATTATATAAAGTTTTGAACTGGGGATGTTTTTGGGTTCTCGGAGTCATGGTCGGCGTAGATCTGCAAAAATTTTTCAAAAATTCTGACTTAGGTGAGAATGTAATAGGTAGTATTTCTTACGAAATCTACCTAAAAACATAGACAAATATAATATTGAAATATATTAAGTTATTTCTAAGAAAATGAAGCATAAATATCGGATAATTTTCATTAAATACGCGAAATTTTTAATGCAACTTTAATTTAATTACAAACTGCCAAATGTTACCCAGATTTTTTAAATTTAATTTTGCTTTCATAATGTACTAGCGGGAGCCTCGCCCACTACCCTGAAAGCCTGAGTGAGACCACTCGGTCCGTTAATGCCTCACCCGGTTTATTCCAAACTGACCTCGAATTAAACAAACTTAGGATTGGGCTTTCCACTGTCTTCGGATCCGGTCTCTGAAAATCGCCGCAAAAACTCAGAACAATGTTAAAAATCGCAGAGAAAATTGAAATAAAAGACAAAAATTTTCCGTCAAATCTTTAAAAAAAAGCTTTAGCTTACAACGCAATAGTCATATTACGCCTTCATCTCTTTTCAATCAACCCTTTTCAACCTCCCAAATTTTTTTGCAGTCCGAATCGCTCAGTCAGCTGTCAAGCAAAGCACGTGGAAGAATGGAGATCACTCCCTTCGTCACTTTCTTTTCGCTTCTCGATTTCACTTCCGGACAATAGTTAGCCGGGAGGGTGAGGGCTAAATAGGTTTCCAGTTTCTGGAGGGAGAAGCCTTAAAAAAAAAAAAGTTAAAGCATGCGCAAAAAGATCAATTTTTTTTGTGGAAAATTTATTGTGGAAAAATCTTGTGTGAATGTAAATATATGAATGTCAAGAAAAGTAGTTATTTTTGAATCAAATTGTTCGTAAATTCTGGTGACAGGCAATCTTTTCAGCATTTTAGCAAACGAAATTTGCCCCTGAAAGGAATTACGCATGTGCCTTATGTAGTATATTCAATACTTATCAGGCTTGGGGATTGTAAACTTTCTTTCCTATCATGACCAGCTTGTAGATGTAGATAACTATCGATTTGCAGTATAACGAATTCTGTTTAATTCTAACGCGAATAATTCGAATAGTAGGAGCTTAACTATCTTATTGGAGCAAACTGCAGAATGTTTCTGATTGGAACTTGTTGGTGTAGTAATATATTCTATTTTTAGAACTGTAAAAAATAATTCGAATACCTTATTATGTATGGGTTGAAATTGGTGCAAATATTTAATTTATTCATAATTTTGCTCCAGAAAATGACGAAAATATCCACCAATTTTTCCAAAAATACTTTTTGTAAGCGATTTGTTTATATTTAACACTTTCCAACATAGTTGAAAAGTGTTTATGAATTCGGTTTGTCTGTCTGTCTGCCCGTGCTCCAACTCTCGGAAATGTACACGGATTGTCATGAAATTTTTATACAATATTGAATTTTAGTATGGAATGTTTGGTATTGAAAATGAAGTGTCTAGCTTTAATAGTTCATTTACAGGGACACATAAAATAATTACATTATATTATGGTCTATGTGGATATATTGTGTGCGCCGCATTTTATTGATGTCACGATATTTCCAACATAATGAAATTAAAGTGCATTAATGAGGTGGACTACAGCATACTTTTACTGGAGTATCCAATTAATAGCATTTATAGTTCAATTACAGGGACGTACAAAATAGTTCGTTTACATTGTGATCTATGGGGAAAAATCGTTTGCGGTACATTTTGAACATGCACTGAGAAAAATGATACTTTCAAATCTGAGTAGATCGATGTTTTCATTTTGTTATGAAAATTTTTGTTTCAAATATGACGACCCAATGTCTTCAATTCTGAAATACCAGAAATGCTCAAAACTGATCGCATAGAGGTCAGTTCACATTCATTTTTGAAATATGGACATACTCAAAAATGATTAGAATCAGTTCAAACTCATTTTTGAGACATGGACATACTCAAAAATGAGCACATAGAAGTCAGTTTATACTCATTATTAAAACATGGACATACTCAAATATGAGCACATGATGTTTTATTCTTGAGTGTGGGCATGTTTTCAGATATGAATATATAGTACATGTTTCAAACTTGATTTCAATTTTGATTCGGAGCCCTTTTGACTATGCGACATACTCAGATTTGAGTATTTTTTACCCAGTTTCAAAAATGTCGTTTTTAGAGTGCGTTATGATACTTGAAATATAATGAAACTAGCAAGCTACGCCCGCTACACTGGTCAATTTCGCTTAACGCACCTGTAATCAAACGAAATATTGACCTTGAATTTGACCTTGTGTTTTAAAACCATATGGATCTTTAGTTGGAATGCCCTTCTGCATTTCTGAAAACGATACGAATGCCCTTGCGTTATTACATTTTTAATGTGTCAGACAAAATTTGGGTTGTTAAGGACAAACTCTTTTAGTTGATCATTTACAGTACGATTTGGTAAAGAACGATAAAACGATATGCTATATACTATAGCCATCCTTTAAAACTCACCTAACTAACAGTCAAGGTCCCGTCAAAATCCATTCGACAGAATATTTTAAAAAATTCATTTCATAATCGGGTTCATCTGACTATAAAACTTTCCCCCATAATTCTATAACTAAGCAAAAGTAAAACAATATACGAGAAACTAAAACATCTCTGATAAATTATATAACTAACAGTGCAAGTCCCGACAAAATCCATTCCGCAAGGTTAATAAACATTTCCTTTTTGAATCAGCGAAAAGTGTAAGTAGTTATAACTTAATAAAAAGGTATTTACGATTCAAAAAATAGTAAATTAAAATGTTTTGCATGCTTACAATTAAATAATAATTTTCATAAAAAGGAATTTGTGTTGAATAGATAGCGAATCAAAGTGCTTGGTACGGTTGAAAATAAAAATTATTTGCACATTCAGGGTTGAAATAGATGGCGCATTAGCATACATTTTGGCACGATGTTGGTATAACGGAAAAGTACCAAAAGGTATCCAAAACACTTCTTTCCAAATTAGGCCAATTCTCTGTAGACTCTATTATGGAATAGGTCAGTTAAAAAAAAAAAAAAAAGAATAATGGGGTTTACATTATGGTGTCTATTGGGGGAAAAATCATTTCCGTTGGATTTAAATGAAGTTACAATACTTCAAATATAATGAAATTGATATGCTTCACTGAGGTGGACTAAAATATGCTTCACTTTTATATTGTAACAGGCTACTATAATTTGTGACTCGTGCTTATAGTCATTATACATGCGTCTGGCGTCAGGACACATTGCCGTTATCATTATCTTTTTACGCGTGAAGGTTTCGCTATGGTACTCCATTGCAAAATTTGGTAATTTTTGAAATTCAATATTTAAATAACGGCGTAATCATTTGAAATTTATACCAAGAAAAATACAATTTATTACCTTTCTAACGTAGTTTATCTAACGATTTTCTGGCAAATACTTTTCGAGTTATTAATTTTTTCAGTAACTTCAAATGTTTCATTTTCCAAGATTAATCTGTGGCAACGATTAGCGAAAAACCTAGTCGTCAGCAACGCATAGCTTTTTTATTAAAGAGGATATTATAAAGGATCACTAAGATTCAATACAACTTTTTTTTACATATTATGGAGTGCATAAGATTTATTGTTCATGTGAGACGTACAAGATAATTTGGTTAAAGGACTGACTATGATCGGTAATTGTTAGAAGTGCTCTTTCTACTGTGATATGCAATTTTATGTCATTTTTAGTGTACTACTTGTTTACAAATTCTGTAGATCATATACAGGGATTCACGAAAGACTTCAAATATCGTCAGCAATTGCTGAAAATGGATTTTTACTGAGTTATGTATAATTTAAATTGCTTATTTAGATATCTCATCGTATGAAGAAATTAATTTTCTTAATAATATTCTGTTAGTGTTGGAAAGTGTTTCATAAGCTATGCCGCATGCATGATTTTTCGTTCTTGTTTAAATATGCATTCATGCCTTTTAAAGCAAAGACAAAATATTTTATTTCGTTTGCATGCTTGTAATATTAAATTCCAAATAATAAAATTGGGCACGAGCTGAAGGTATATCATATTTAATTTGCGCTTAGTTACCTTTCTTAAAAATTTAAACTCTTTGCACACACACACACACACACACACACACACACACACACACACACACACACACACACACACATATATATGCATATTTCCTACATAGATTACGGCCATTTCATTACTTAAAAAAAACTTGTAATTAGTTGACAAAATAATCTATTTTAATTCGAGGAATGTTTTGATGTCTGATTTCGGCAGCCAGAAAACAATACGAATACAACATTTGTCAAAAATCTATCAAAATCTTTGAAGAAAAGAATAATTGTAAAAACTACAAGAGTTTATGATTACTAGGACTTCCCTCAAAGGGATTAGTCTGAGTGATATTACTGGGAACATAGGGTTAACAATTACAATATAAAGAAAAAGAGAAAATTAAATGATAGAATTACAAAATATCATATATAAATTCATATACACTGTTAAAAAAATAGAAAAGAAGTATCGTTCATCAGATCTGTTGTCATATTTTTTTTTAACATGTGGCAAAGAATCTCATTTTCTTAAGCGCGTAATGAGCAAAACTTGAAAAAAAAAAAAAAAAAAAAACTCCGGATCTTTTAAAACGCCAAGCTTTTTAAAGTTACGTAGTTGGATTTGCAACCAATAGATTATTCTATCAAGCGTGGCTTAACAAAAATTTAATTTCATTGTTGCACCTTTTTTTTTGCGTGTGAATTAAAAATTTTTCTTCCTTGATTATATATCTATTATTTGTATAACTGTTTATAGAAGCTCTTACACTTCAAACCACATTGATAGCATGCTTTGCTAAAAACCAGATTGCAAAACTATAGTCTAAATTACTATTAAAGTATGCAAAAAATCTTTCGATGACTTCTATAAAATAACTTTTACATTAAATCTCCATATCGGCAAAATTGAATATATATTTCAAAGTTAAGCTAAACAGATACTTCTTGATTATCCTCTAGGAGGCTCTGTCTCCTGCGCCTTTACTGCGCCAATCCGCAGACTTTTTTTTGCCTATCTGTCTGTCTCTCCACAATCTGTCTGTTTCCCTATCCGTTCTCCTGTCCGTCTCTCTAACGGATTGTCTATCTCTCTACACGTCTCGCTACCTGTCTCTATATTTCTCTACCGGTCTCGCTACCCGCCAATCTATTTCTCTAGCCGTCTGTCTATCCGTCTAACTACTTGTAAGTCTAGCCGTGTCTCTATCCACTTCGCTACCCATTTGTCTATCTGTCTCTCTACCCGTCTGGCTATACGCCTCTCTACAAATCTTCTTACCCATCTTCGTACCCATCTACTGTCTCTCTACTCGTCTGTATACCCGTTTCACTATCCATCTGTTTTTGTACCCGACTCTTTACCCGTCTCGCTACCAATCTCATTACCCGTCAGTCAACTCGTCTCTGTACTCATCTCTCTACTCGTCTCTTTATCTACCACGTTACGCGTCTCGCAACCTTTCTCGCTACATTCTTGTCTACTTGTTTCGCTAACCGTCTCGTGACCCATCTCGCTACCCCTCTGTCAACCCTCTTTTTACCTTTCTCTGTAGGCGTCTGTCTATTCGTTTCGCTACCCGTCAGCCTACCTACGTCGCTACTCGTCTCTCTACCTATCTCACTATCCGTCTGTCTACCCGTTTGTCTACTCGTCTTTCTACCTCTCGCCACCTCTTTCCAATATTTAAACAATCCATTTAATATACAGAAGCCGTTTAGCAGTTATTAAATGCAAACAGAAGTAATTTATCTAATAAGTGTAATCAGATGCAATTTTTTAAAAAATACATACATAAACCTGAATAATAATTCATCAGTTTTGTGTTCATTGTTGTTTATATCATTTGACAGTAAATCTCAACTTCTTAAACCTGAATTGTCTCAAGCGTTTTAAAAAACCACAAGGTCTGTATAACTGCAAAGTACCCTGGGGGCTATATTAGCTACATGTTATTAAGTTAAGTGAAAGTTTCGTTATCGCGTTTGTAGCCAATTGCTTATGTCAGAAAGCGTGGCTTAACGCCATTTTAAATTCATTACTGTAACTTTCTTTTCTTTTTTTTTCTTTTTTTTTGAGGGTTTCAAATATATACATTTAAATTAAAACTTTTGCCTCCATGCCATTAGTATTGTTTGTATTATTAACTAATACCTTGTAGACCGAGCTTCATTTGAAACAAATGTAAAAGACTTCTACAGTTTTTTTAGGAGAAACTTTCGTAATTGGGCCCAAAGCCAATCGGAGCATTTAATATCATTATTTCAACTCTTATAGAGTTAAAACAATACCAGAGGGCTCGTGCGAAGATTTCGCACTGAAATCTAATATTTTTAGGTACTTCTCTATTATCCCGTCGATCACTTTTCATAACAAAAAACTACCGCCAAACTGTAAGATTAAACGCCAAAAATGCAGTCCCATTTACTTGATGTCAGAATCATTATGCGTGTTTGTTACGTCATCTAGTGGTTTTACATTCGACATTTGCGTGTATTTTTCATTATGTTTTACTGATTTAGTAGTTATTTTATTAATTAAAATAACAATTGTGTCCTTAAATTCTTATATATATATATATTTATTTATTTATTCCAATGGTAACGTTCTCCCGTTTATTTGGCGATAGTTTTTTGTTATGAAAAGTGGACGAGGGGATAATAGAGAAGTATCATTTTTTATCAATATGTAATATTTATTAGATGCAGGTTTAAACTTCTAAAGAAAAAGCAAGGATAAAAATATCTGCAAACAACATTTAGTTGTTAGTCAAGCCAGAATATCATCTAATTTATTCCATCAAATTAGACTGAAAACTGATCCAAGATTGCTAAAGGCACGCGCGAGAAAAAAAAAATAACAATCGTATTTTGACTGCATTAGAGGATGACGTCATCCGCTTCGGGAAAAACATGGGACTTAGAAATATAAATCTAAACATTTCAATTTCAATTTCGCTTTTTAATCATAAGTATAAAATAAACCAGTGCGGTGTTTTTTATAATAATTGCTGAGCATCATATAATGTGGTATTTTATTTTTTTGGCAACAATAATTTCAGGAAAACCTTTCACTTCATTTAGGAAAAATATGCCGAATTAATTTTTAATTTTCAGCAAATTTGAATCAGAAGCATGTTTTAACGAATTGTTAAATCGGCTATGTCAGAAGCCGGTTCTAAAACCTTTCATATGGTATCTCATTCGTTGTTCTGCGTTTCATATTTTCTTAGAAAAAGGGATGTTGACAGGAGAAATAATATATAAGGATATATTAGGATTGTTGCTAGCTTTACTCTTGTTTGAGACCAGCCTTGCCTGTGTATCTTAGCTGAATGGGGAAAAGTTTCGTATCCAATGTCGGTTGGCGAAAAAAATTTTAAATGGTGCCAAAAGGTAGTTTTAGCAGCTTACAAAATTTTTCAAGAGAGCGGTAAAACATATTTTTCAAATATTTACAAACATACGTTTATTAAAGCATGTTTTTGCACCATTTTTAAAATTTAAGCACGATGCTAAAATAAAATTTTATCGCCATATTCGATATTTTAATAAGTAATGAAAATACATAAACAAACTTATTTAACACACCTAAGAGGCTTTTGTGATAAATAATTGTTACTGTCAGGGGGGTTAATTGTAAACAATTAATAAACGGCTAGTAAATAATAAATAGCATTTAAAATCTAAAAATGGGGAAGTGGTCCGTATGAAAATGCAAAACATAACATTATACGCTTGATATATGTAAATCTTTTTTATTTTTTAATATTTCCGAAGGCACAGATAAAAAGGTAAAAATATCTTTTCCAAATGCCATTACAATTTTATATATATATATATATATATATATATATATATATATATATATATATATATATATATATATATATATATATATATATATATATACAAAATAGAAAAATATCTGCAAATATATATATTTACATAATACTACATCTGCAAAAAAAATAAGATTTAGAAAAAGTAAGCCAAATCCTGCAGATCCCAACAATCACATCGAAAATCTTAGCACCAAAACAGAACTCGCCAAATCTTACGGCACAGGAGATGGATTTTTCCCTCTGAATGCAGAATATTAGTTTTTTTTTCTTGTACGATGGGTGATTATAATATATTTGTTTCATTTCACATAGTACATACCGGTTGATATATTGGTACTTTTATGTTATCCTGGCGCAGTTGATAAATCGCCAAATATTGTTCCTATAACATTTTCATATTGAATTCATTTCATTTAAATATAAACCTTTCACTCATTTAATTTAAAATACATGCTTTTCATTAATCCCATTTAAAATGTTAAAAAGAGAAAAAAAGAAATAATGCCATAAATCGAAAACTTTTATTTAAACACCAAAGAATTTTTTTTATTTTTTTTTATTTACACACGCGAAATAAAAAAAGCTGCTATTGCTGAGATTTACGCCAAATCTCTAATACCAAGTCTACCAAGATATTGCGGGCTTTTTCTTTCAAACAGAAAAAAATCCAAATTAATTTTCGATTTCTACTAAATTGAAATATATTTTATTGTGCTGAATATTAGTGCTTGAATATTTTTTTGCTCCATGTACTCCATGAACTTTTCAATTCCGATTGTCTACAAAAATCTCCCGCCGGTGAAAATGACGTACGCACAAAATTTTCGTGACGTATGTACTTTAATTGTGCTTTTTTATCTATTTTTTTAATATAATTTCCAAACGGTTATGACATTTATTCTTGGTAATAAATAGACGTCGTTGTCACCTTTTATAGGTACCTGCTGTAAAAATTTGAACGAAATCCGTTAAATATTTTTTGAGTTATGCTTGACGAAAGGTTTTAATATCCATCGTAGCTATATATGGGGCAAAGTAATACTGCGCTGTGTATGAGTCTTCGTTGCACTCAGACAATTATTATTACAATTTTGAAGAATCAACCTCAGAGCCTTTTTTCGCTCATTTCCATTTAAATGATTTCCGATACAGTGCAATTAAAAAAAAAAAAAGTTCAGCAGAAGGCGTTTTGTTTTCCAATTGCAATTCGAGAACAATTATATGAAAAAGAGTCATTTTCTCTGCGAGAATGGGAAAAATGTTCTATCTTTTATATATATAAAAAATAAATAAATAAAAGGAGGAAGGCGATAATAGAAAAAGAAATGATTCTAGAATGTGTTTCCTCTTTCCGATATTAGAAAATCTTTTTCTTTTACGGATTATTTCCCAACAATAACAATGATTTTATTTCCCGTCTACATTCGTCCGTATAACTTAAAGTTTATAAACTTCTGCAAAGTAATTTATTTTCGTTCATGTATATAAGCAAAAATATGTCAAATTACAAAATAATAAAATTAAAGAATGAAATGGTAAAATAAATCTGGAACAACGCAACGCGTATTTTTAGCTCGGGATACGTTACGAATTAATAAAATGCAAAGTATCGTAACTCGGCAAATTTTTGCTTCACTTAAATGGGACTTTTACTGTTGTACTTGTTAGAGCATGGAAAAGTTTTCTAAATATAAATTATGGGATAGATGAAGGTATAAAAATTTAAATTTCATAACTTTTTACATAATAAATCTTTTCAAGTAAGTATATTTTCATATTTTGAAGAACAACATTTGAAACATTTTTGTAATGGAAGCTATATCTCTAAAACTAAGAATTTATGAATTGTCAGTTGGTTAAAGAAAAGAAGAAGCACCCTATATATATATATATATATATATATATATATATGACTACTTATTTATAAAAATAGAACAGAAATACTTTTTTATAGCACTTGATTTGAGCTTTTTTTGTTCTTAAAGTGCAAAATGCAGTACTTAGCATAGTAGAACCATCAAATTGATCTAGACAACCGGCAGTGTGTCAGCCAAGTTCGTCTGACATACTAGTGTGTTATATTACACAAACCATTTTGAGCTGTTTTCGCCAAATTTCGACACTCTACTATTGAAAATCTGTTTGACCTACGTACTTTTAATTTTAGATGTGTAGTAAAGCCCCCTTAATTATCCAGAATCCAAAACTTTATAAATAATGCTTAATTAGTTTCCGTGATAATGATATTTGAAAATGTCTTATAATGGATAATTTTATCACTGACTCACTCACTTATCAAAACGATCTCATGTATCTACTGCCCCTACAGACTTCACATTTGATACGAAGTTCGTTTACACTGTAAGGAATCGAGAAAAAATTCTGAAAATCGATTAATTACCTATTTGGGGGTGTCCATTTTTAATTTAACGTTACGTCTATTAGGCGAAATTTTAATTTTCCCAAAAAGCGCCAAATGTAGAATCCGGGCTGACCTTGCATTAAAATCCCCTGATTATCAGCAATTTTTGGCTAATTTCCAAGAATTAAGTTTTTGAGTGCATAAAATTTACCTTTTTAGACACATTGGGAAAAAACAAAAACATCTTGAGATAATACATATATCTAAATACGCATATATTTCAAGACATCCGCAGTTGAAATTCGAATTTGTTGCAGTCAACAGCGCCATCTGCTTGATCGCGATCAACCTCTACCCAATGGTGTATCGGTGTCTTGCACGTTCGCGTTCACCTGCTGTGTCGTCTTTCGCCCATAGCCGTTCAACGCTTCGTCCGTATGCAAAGCCCTGATTTTTTCCTGGAGGGCTTTTTGAAGCTTATAAAGCGGTATGACAAATGTCTCAATGTACTTGGTACTTATGTGGAAAAATAAAGTTATGTTTTATCTTTAATGTCTCATTACAATTTTTGTCTTTCATACACACCTCTGTCCACAGTCGCCAGGGGAAACTTATTTTCCGACTGCCCCTCGTATATATATATATATATATATATATATATATATATAGATAGATATTGTTTTAAACTTCTTGAGAAGTTTTTAATCTTAAAGGGCTAACAATAATTCTATTCGTCTGTCACATTCTTTATTATATTATAAAAAAATACGGAATACAATATTTACAGGGAAATATGTACAGGAAAATTGTCAATAAAGATAAACTAAAATTACCCAGACTTTAATTTCTTTCGAAGAATATAATCAAATCATTTAATCATTTTCCTGGTTAGTTTGAATGAAAATTAACCATTGTGAATAACGTTCGACGCTGGAATCAGCCAGTTAAAAGATAAACTGCGTTAACAATTTAATGAGTTTAGCTGTGTTAACAATTTAATGAATAGTTATATTGTTATATTTTATAGTGTTATATGTTATGTATATGCTATTGTTATATTTTTTGTTTCCATAACGCAAAGAAAAAATGATATAATCTGATGATTTTATGACAAATATCAATAAATAATACCCGAAAAAATTATTCTTCGAAATTTGGGTGCACGTTTTTGTGAATAACAAGCTTCTTTTAAAATACAATATTATGTTTACCATGTTTGGAAATAAATCAGTGCTTTCTTTCATTTGATTGTTTTTGCTATTCAGCTTCTAACAATAAATTTGTGAAACCACCTGAAAAAACAATTTTAAATATCGCTTAAAATTTGTACTCAGTTTACATTTAGTAATTTAAATTCCCTACCCGGTTTCAACAAAAAGGATAATTATAAAACTACAAGAAGTTTCTAACATTATAATTTTTGAAAAATCATTCTCACATGGCTTTTTGTTCATTTCTATTTAAATAATTTCAGACTTAAAGCATTTTTTATAAAACAGTAAAAAAAAAGAAAAAAAAACAATCCACCTAAAGCTTTCCGTTTTCCGATTACATTTCGAAAACAATTAAGTGAAAAAAAGCAACATTTTCAGCTAAGAATCGGAAAAATATTCCGTATTTTGAAACAAAAAAGAAAACGTTGATAGAAAATAGAATTATTCTTCAATACTCTTCCCTTTCCGATTATAAAAAAGTTTTTGTTTTTATAGATTTCTTACAGAATGAGAAAGGTTTCCTTTTTCGCCTTTACTTTTTTTTAACCAGTTCATCTAAATATTATTTGTAAATGTTGCCTAAGTTCATAGAAGCAGAAAATAATTACAGATAGTGATTCATATAAACGGTGATATACTGCTGAAAGATATTTTATATCCATCGGTTTAAGCAAATTCAGTTAAGATTAATGTAATGATTGAATAATCGAATGAAATGATAGAATCAAAAATCCTACTTTAAAAGGACGGAAATGCTGTATTAGAAATCATTAAGAAAATACAAAAACTTTAAATAATATTAGTAACTTATCTAAACATTACTCCACTACAATGTGTGTTTGAAAAAAAAAGTGTTAAGGGGAGTTATTAATTTTAAACCTTCAAAGAATAGTTTCTTTTTCTTATATTAAAAAAAAAAAAAGATACATTTTTTAATCGAACAAAACAAACTGCATGAAAATAATCGAATTAGAACCTGTTTTATTTGAAATTGATATGGTATTGATTTTTAAATTTGCATCCGTTTCTCCGAAAACTGCTTTTGCTACTTACGGGCACTTCAAAAGATCGCTTGCGTACAGAGAATCTCTTTTGAACAGATATCTATAAAATGAACATACATACAATCACCACCTACTTTTACTTTTTTGTCAACTAAATAACGCAAAGTTTATTTGTTGCGATTAGAGCGTGTTTTTTAACGTGACGCACCTTGAAAAGCTGTGACAAAGAAAGACAAAAAACAAGGCTACTCTAATAAAAGTAGTTAACAAACATATATGTTATAAAACGCATGTTAGTTAACAATGATTTGTATACAGGGTGTTTCAAAACTATATGTCAGAAATGTAAAGGCAGGTAGAAGAGACCTAAATATGCAGATTTCGTACAGGAATGTGGGTGCGGAAATCCAGCGTTGAGGCAGTAGAGGGTGCTATTGAGTTCGGAGGATGAAATCCTTTCTATGGCATGAATCGTCATTCCCCGCACAAATTCCAAGCAACATGAATCGTTACACCAGTGCGGAGCTTGTTGACATGAACTTCATGTATAAGCTGCGCAAGGAAATGGGGGGTGGCTCAAAAAGATGCGCACGTCCAACAGCTCTCGAGCTTGTCGAAGGACTATCCTCTACTGTGCGTAATACTTCTTCTACACGCAGGAATTCTGCGATATCTTCCAGTGCCCGTATCACGCCTGGAAGCATAAAGTGATTCACTCGCGCACAACTCCCGATGAAGATGCTCAAATGTTTGGCGACCCAGCAGACTCCTACCAGGGAATCGTTCCATGTACATCCTTTGAGCAGTAACCCCCCCCCCCCATTTTCCTGCGCAGCTCCATACATGAAATGCATGTCGGTAAGCTCCGCATTGGTGTAACGATACATGTTGCTCGAAATCCGGGAATAACTATTCAAGCCAGCGAAGCGCTTTTATCATCTGAATTCAACAGAGCCTTCTACTGCCTGAACCCTGCATTTCCGCACCCACATTCCTATACGAAATTTGTTTATTTAGTTCCCCTCTATCTGCCTTTACATTTCTGACATATATTTTTAAAACACCCTGTATAAAATATTATCTATACTATTATATAAAGAGGAAACGGTGATTGCGACTGACTGACTGACTGAGTGACTCATCAACGCCCAGCCGAAACTACTAAAGTCAGGGTCACGCAATTTGGACTGTAGATTGCTGTTATGGCCTAGGCAAGCAATAAGAAAGGATTTTTGAAAATTCCCCCCCGAAGGGTGTTAAAGGGGAGTTCGAATGTTTTAGGTCATTTCGCCATATCTCAGCAGCAGTTATAGGTAGGAGCTTGAAATTCCAGAAAACAAATCTACTAAAAAATGATTAAACACCTGTTTCAGCGATTTTAGAAATTCCCCCCAGAAGGGGGTTAAATGGGGATGGTCGAATGTTTTAGTTCATTTCGCCATATCTCAGCAGCAGTTATAGGTAGGAGCTTGAAATTCCAGAAAACAAATCTACTAAAAAAATGATTAAACACCTGTTTCAGCGATTTTAGAAATTCCCCCCAGAAGGGTGTTAAATGGGGGTGGTCGAATGTTTTAGGTCATTTCGCCATATCTCAGCAGCAGTTATAGGTAGGAGCTTGAAATTCCAGAAAACAAATCTACTAAAAAAATGATTAAACATCTATTTCAGCGATTTTAGAAATTCCCCTAGAAGGGGGTTAAAGGGGGGTGGTCGAATGTTTTAGGTCATTTTGCCATATCTCAGCAGCAGTTATAAGTAGGAGCTTGAAATTCCAGAAAACAAATCTACTAAAAAAATGATTAAACACCTGTTTCAGCGATTTTAGAAATTCTCCCCAGAAAGGGGTTAAAGGGGGGGGGGTGGGTGGTCGATTGTTTTAGGTCATTTCGCCATATCTCAGCAGCAATTATAGGTAGGAACGAAAAAACCAGGAAAACAAATCTACTAAAAAAATGATTAAACACGTATTTCAGCGATTTTAGAAATTCCCCCCAGAAGGGGGTAAAGGGGGGTGGTCGAATGTTTTAGGTCATTTCGCCATATCTCAGCTGCAGTTATAGGTAGGAGCACGAAAATGAGGAAAATAAATCTACTAAAAAATGATTAAACATTTATTTCAACGATTTTAGAAATTCGCCACCCGAGGGGTTAAAGAGGGGGGGTGGTCGAATGTTTTAGGTCATTTCGCCATATCTCAGCAGCAGTTATAGGTAGAAGCGCGAAAATCAGGAAAACAAATCTACTAACAAAATGATTAAACATGTATTTCAGCGACTTTAGAAATCCCCTCCCCGAAGGGGTTAAAGGGGGGTGTGAGGTCGAATGTTTTAGGTCATTTCATCATATCTCAGCAGCAGTTATAGGTAGGAGCGCGAAAATCAGGAAAACAGATCTACTAAAAATGATTAAACGTGTATTTCAGCAATTTTAGAAATTCCCCTCCCGGCGGGGGTTAAATGGAGGAGGGTCGATGGTTTTAGGTCATTTTGCCGTATCCCAGCAGCAATTTTAGTTAAGAGCACAAAAATCAAGAAAACTACTAAAACCATGATTAAACATGTATTTTGGGGATTTTAGAATTTCCCCTCCCGGAGGGTGTTAAAGGGTGGTGGTCGAATGTTTTACGTCATTTCGCCATATCTCAGCAGCAGTTATAGGTAGGAGTGCGGAAATCAGGAAAACAAATCTACTAAAAAATTGGTTAATCACGTCTTTCAGAGAATTTAGAAATTTCCTCCCAAAGGGGGTTAAAAAGGGGGTCGAATGTTTTAGATCATTTCGTGATACCTCTGCAGCAGTTTTAGATAGGAGTGCGAAACTCAGGAAAAGAAATCTACTAAAAAATGAATAAAACACATATTTCAGCAGTTTTGGAAATTTTGGAAATTCCCCCCAGAAGGTGGTTAAATGGGGGGGGGGGGGTCGAATTTTTTAGGCCATTTCGCCATATCTCAGCTTTTATGTAGGAGGGCGAAATTAATTAAAATAAATCTACTAAAAAATTGGTTAAACACGTATTTCGGCGATTTTGGAAACTCTCCCCAGAAGGTGGAGGGGTATTCAAAGGTTTCGGATCATTTCGCCATATCTCAGCAGCGGATTTAGGTAGGAGCGTGAAATTCAGGAAAACACATCTACTAAAAAATGGATAAACACGCATTTCAGTGACTTTAGAAATTCCCCCCGAAGGGTTTTAAAGGGGGTGGTTTTGAAAATTTTAGGACATTTCGCCATATTTCAGCAGCTGTTTTATGTAGGTGCGCGAAATTCAGGAAAACAAATCTACTAAACAAATGATTAAACACGTATTTCAGTCAATTTAGAAATCCCCCCCCCCCCCTCGAAGGTGGTTAAAGGGGGATTCGAAAGTTTTAGGTCATTTCGCCATATCTCAACAACAGTTTTAGGTTGGAGCGCAAAATTCAGGAAAACGAATGTAATAAAAAATTACATTGTGTACCCGTGCAAAGCCGGGACGAGCCGCTAGTTTCTAAATAAATTTCTGATATTCAGATATTTTGTGAAAAAAAGAATGCTTTTGCTAATGTTGAAACACCAATCTCTGTACAATCCCTTCTTGAGAATAAATGATTCACATTGCAACTTGTAAAATATTGATCTCATGTACTACGCTCAATTTAAAGGATTATATCGTTCGTGAAAAATGGTCAGTGTCACAGAAGGTGGGGATATTCTAATGGAAAATAATTTCATTCTTGCCTTGTTTAAATAGAACCGAATATTATTATTGGTATTATTTTGAACAGAAGAATAAATAAATAAATAAATAAATAAACAAGAAAGAAAAATTATGCGTCAAGCATAGATTATGGAACACTTTCCAACACATTCAAAATACTGTAACAAAACATCACAGCATAATTTGGTGAAAGGTTACGTCAAAAATAAATTTTGAAAACGCATCACACATTTAAAAGAACCCAGTGTCAACAATTACCGTCAATAGTAGTAAAAGTACCTGAATTGTTTTGTGCAGCCCTGTATAAGATCTACAGATTTGTATATATACTTCATAGTATTCTGAAATTTACTACAGTTAGGAAACCTATAGCACAGTTGAAAATTCCCCTACAGCAAAATTTTCCAATAAACGGAAAGGTACTCGAGATCTTTTGTACCGCCCGTATAGAATCTATAGAATTTATATACACCAAGTAATATGCAAAAAATGAGTTAAAATTAAATAAGCCTATCAAAATTGAAAACGCATTTCCAGCAATTGTTATTCAGTTATATTGTTGGACAGTAATTTGACAGAATTGTTTTGCGTGTCCTTGTAAATGAATGATGAATACTATACATACCTTATTCTATCGTAAGCATCTTACAGTGCACCTTAGTGATATATATCAATTTTAATATGTTTGAAATTGGTAATATTATTAAAATACACTGCAAATGCTTTTTCCGCATAGTCTGTAATGTAACGTAATTCTTTTGAGTGTGCCTGTAAATGAACTATAAATGCTACACGCTTCATTTTCAATACCGAAAAAGCCATAGTAAATCTCAATAACATTATATCAATTGCATGACAATACGAGTATATTTACGCTAGATAGAACAAAGACAGACGACAGACAGACATACCGAATTCATAAACACTTTTCAACTATGTTGAAAAGTGTTAAAAAAAAGAAACTAGATAGTAATTCCCCGTGTTTTTATCGATATCACTTCTTTTATCTCGTTACAGTCTTAAAGACACTACACTTGTAGGTTAAGATTAAGTTTTTGTGCAAGCTACCTTAATAAAAATATAATACACTGAAAGTTAACAATCGAATATGTGGTATTGTAAGTATATATTACAATGATTTCCACATAATGCATTGTTTCTGAATGAATTTCTGATGTACTGTGGTTTTACTGTAATAAAAATATAATACAGTAAAACTTAATAAGTCTATATGTTATAATTTATATTACGTAAAATTATATGAATGTAAGGAATTACTTCTAAATAAATTTCTGATATGCATATGTCTCAAGTGGAACATATAAAAAATAATGTATTTTCTAATATTAAAAAACTGATGTTTTAGAAAATACTTATTTTCTAAAATAAATTATTCTCCTTAGAACTTGCAAGCGTAGACATTTACTACGATCAATTTTTAAAGGTTCACATCCTTCATGAAAAATGTACCTGTTTCACAGAAAGTAATGATCTTCTAATAAAAAATACTATCACTCGTTCCTTGTTTAAAAATAACAGATTATTATTGTTTTTTTAACTGAAAAATAAACAAAAAATATTTCCCTGAGTTTTTATCGATCTTTTCTCTCTTATCTTGTTAGTTTTTTAAAGAGTTGTGATTTAAGATTAAGCTTCCCTCTCATTTTGTTGTGTACGCTACTGTAATAAAAATATAGTACAGTAAAAGTCTATTACAATTTACATTACTTAAAATTATTTGCATATAGGGAATTATTTCAAAATGAATTTCTGATATGCAGATGCCTTAAATAAAAACAAAAGAAAAGGAAAGAATAGTTAATGTTTTTGCTACTATTGCTAGAAGCTGATAAATAATTCGAATTGCAACATGTAAGCTTCGACATTTAGTACGTTAAACTTTTTTAAAGTTTAGATTCTTCGTGAAAAATGTACCAATTTCACAGAAGGCGAGGATTTTCTAATCGAAAAGAATTCCATTCTATTCTTGTTTTAAAATAAGAACTTATTATTATCTTTCGGACTAAAATATAAAATAAAAATATTCCCCTGTGTTTTTATCCATCTCACTTCCCTTTTCTTGTTATTTTTTTAAAGATATACTTTTGTGACTTGAGATAAGTATTGAAGTTATTTTGTTTTGTAAAGTATATTTGTAATGTATAATTTTATTTCAGTGAGCGAATTTAAAGCCCTTGTTTTGAAGCCATTTATTGCATAACAAAAATAGGAGAACATTATTTTTCTGTGATTTAAAATTACATTTGTCTATTTACATGATCTCTACCTGTGTAATGATTTGTTTAAATGCATTTGAACGAAGTATGAAGTTAAACAAACTATAAAGGGACTGTTATATGAGGATATCCGATAAGATTAATATGAAATCCCATTTCAATAACTCAAGTTGCTTCATATGTTTCTTGCTAGAAGTACGCGAGTTTTTGTCTTTTGCCGAAATTTTCTATCAGAAGTAGGGGTAAATAAGTAAGCAAAGATTATACGTGTGACTTCGAAAATCTTTGTGATTTAGAAAATCTTCCCACAAAGAGAAGTTAGCATCAGTATAATTAAACAGCTAAAATAAAACCGACTGCGTCAGTATAAGCAAGCTGCTCTTCGAGGTGCTATTGTGATTACGGTGTTCAGTTAAAAAGCTGTTGTTACATTATTTCTAATAATTTTATTTTGAAAACGTACATATGAGTTTATTTGCATGTTTTTTATGTATCCTTTACTAGTATTCAATTAAAAAGTTAAAAAACCAGAATCTTTTATTATTATTTAAGGTATATAAAAAAATAGGAGGAAAAATATTTCGCAATCCTGTTCCTTAGCATGTTAAAAAAACGAACAAAAACTTGGATTGAAAGAATATTTTGAAATATTATGAAACGTTTCCTGCTGATGAATTATGAAATTTAGCTAATCTTTGTGCAAATCTCAGTATCTATTTAAAAATATCATTGATTTAAATGAGGAAACAGTATTAAAGTCATTTAACGATAGTTAAAAAGTTTGCTAATATTAAACTGTACAATGCTAGATTAATGAATAAAATATATTATTTAAACAACAATTCTTATAGATGACAAAGCATTATTTAGTTATACAACTTGAAAAGATGACGAATTACATTATACAAAGATTTATCATTTGATACCTGAAAGACGATGAATTCCGAACGAAAATTTTTAAGACAAGTGGAAATGATTGAACACCATTTGTTTTATTTTTTTTTGCTTGAATTCTTTAAAATTCTGAGTATGAAGACAAACACACAAAGCTTTAAAATTCTTTCCTCACTTTAAGTAAGTGTGTTATAGACTACAAATAAAACAATTATCTCACGATTTCTATTTATATGACTGGTTGTGAAATGACAAAAGGTTCACTTGTAAAATATATTTTCTGTCATAATTTCAAAACGATTGAATGGAAAAGCGACACCACCATCTGCGAGAACTGACAGTTTTCTTTCACTTAACACAAAACATACGTTTGAAGGGGAAGGAATAGTTGTAAAATATCACTTTTGCTACATGTTCCATAGACATCATTACTTTTCGCAGATTTCATTTCAAAGAAAATGACTTTTTTCAAATTCTTTTCTTGATTTTTTTCTGAAAAATAAACTACTCTTGCATTATTAAGCAGTTACAAAACCTAAATAATATTTTGTAGTGCAGCAAATACATTCAAGTTTTTATCTAAACATTATAGAGTGCAGGTTAATTAGTTTTTACGATTTTCATAAAAGTAAAATTAAGAAACAATAAAAGCAAAAAAATAAACCTGCCTTATTGGCAGACTTAATTTATGCACCAGAGTGCCTACAATTACTAAATACTTTTTATTTTATAATTACCTTCATGCCAAATGCTTCATACTTAACACATTATATCTCTACTTACGTAAATCTTTTTCATACTTATTTTCCTACCAACATACGTCTTACATATCTATTTAGATACTTTACTCATATGCTCACCTACATACATTTTGCATATATTCTTACTCTCTCATATTTATTATCAAAAATACTTATATACATATTTATATCCATTAAACATACGTATATAAATACTTACATCCATTCCTTACTTATATGCTTACTCACAAACATCTTGACTATCTACATGGATTCTTTACTTATACGCTTACCTGCATACATCTTACATTATATCCGCACTTTCTCATATTCATCTTACATACTTTCATCCATCAAACTTACTTATATACATACATACAGCCATAGAACATACTTATATCCTTTCCTTACTTATATTCTTACTGAAATACAACTTGTATATCTACATAGATTCTTTACTTATATACTTACCTACATACATTTCACATATATGCACTCTTTCTCATACTCGTCTGACATACCTACATCCATCAAACATACTTACATGCATACGTACATCTCTCAAACGTACTTATATACACACTTATATCCATTCAACATACTTACATACATACTTATATCCACCAAACATACTTTCATAAACACTTACATTCCTGAAATATACTTTATATACTTACTTACACCCATGAAACATACTTATATATGTAGCACTCAAACCATACAATAAAAATATAAATAATTTCTTTTCAAGAAATGAAAGTAATAATAATGAATGAGGAATGCTTATATTAAACTATATACAATTTTGGATTTGACCATACAATAAATAATTGTTCCTGGATGATAAGTCATTTAGTTATATAGTTTGAAGACTTAGTAATTTACTGTCATACAAACAATTATTAGTTGACACCTGTAACTTAAAAAAATTCTGAAGGGATGTTTCATAGCCGACTGAAAATGTTTGTATTTTCTATGTTATTTTTTCTCGAGTATTAAGTTAAATGTATAACATTTCAAAACTCTACACCTATTTTTAAATATAGATTTTATAGATTACAAATAGAACTATACTATTTTTTTCACGATTTCTATCTATATTGCTCTTGGTAACGTGCTTCACATATTAAGTTATCCTTTTCTTAATACTTAGTTTCTTCCCGTCTGTTTTTGTATATTTGGGTTGCAGTGCATTTGGCACCAGTCTAATGAAGCTGTTTGCTAATGTTTTTTTAGTATCGATTTTGTCTTACTATTTCATAGTCTAATGATTTAATATATATATATATATATATATATATATAAACACACATTTACTACAAAGATTACGACCATTTCATAACTTCCTCACTTAAAAAGACAAACTTGTAATTTGTGGACAACAAAAAACTTATAATTCGAGAAATGGTTTGTTGTCTGATTCCTGCAGCCAACAAACAATAAAAATGATACATCAGTTGAAGAACTATCAAAATCTTTTCAGAAGAAATGCAGTGCATTTGGCACTATTGGAATGAATTTGTTTGCTAATGTTTTCCTAGTATAGTTTTTGTCTTGTTATTTAATAGCCTAATGTTTTAATATATATATGTTACGGTCAATGTGATTAATCAGTCATTATTAATAATATATATATATATATATATATATATATATATATACATACATACATAAAGCACTTAAATAAATATTTCGTGACATTTATAATATTTTTCCCATAATCCCTCTGAAAAAATACTACTGGCCCTGTGCGTATTTATCTAAGATGAGCGGAAAGTTTTCAGATGAAACAAATAAAAATGGGATTGCCTAAGATAAATGGCGATCATTGTAAATGAGTACTGTTACACCCATAAATCATTAATGAAGTGATCAAAATAACGTGGCTCTGAGTATTTCTCAGCCATACATCGTTAATGCAACGATCACTATGACGTGGTTCAGTTATTTTGCGTGCATAAATCATTAAATGTAATAATTTTAACGGGACGCATTTGGTTGTACGCTTGTAATCTGACTATACGGTAATCAACATAAGCCATCATTGTGCATACCCTAGCCCATAAATATGGCAATCGGTATTTAAATCGCAATTTTTTACTTTCAAAAAATGTATTTAAAAAAAGTGGAAGCGTAATATTTTATTTAAAATTTTAAATCCTATCGTTAAAAGGCGAAAATAGAAAAGATATGTATATAAATGGGAAATTAAAAAATATATTCCTTGGGAAAAAATGTCACACAAAATATATAATAAAAAATCAGCAATATTTATCTTTTTCGTCTAATCTTCCGCAATCGGGTTCACAGCCAATATTGCCCACAAACTCGCTCGCTCTAAAATCGCTGAAATACATGATTAACTACGTTGTTTTGTATATTTATAAAGCGTAGTTTCACATTCTTACTTAAAACTGCTGCTGAGATATGGCACACTTACCTAAATCTTTCGGCACACAGTGTGACCCCCTTGATGGATTATCATCTAAAATTGCTGAAATACATATTTAACTATTTTTTAGTACATTTGTTATCCTAAATTTCACTCACCCTATTCAAAAATAATTAAACACACATTTCAGCGATTTTAGAAATTCACCCATTAAGGGGGCTAAATGGGGGTCGAAAATTTTAGGTCATTTCGAATGTTCGCCATATCCCAGCAGCATTTTTAGTTAGGAGCTTGAAATCACAGATTCAGGATAACAAATCTACTAAAAAATAGTTAAACATGTATTTCCGCGATTTTAGAAATTAAGCCAATAAAGGGGGTTAAATGGGGGTCGAATTTTTTTATGCCATTTTGCCATATCTCAGTAATAGGTACTATTACTGAGTAGATTACTTTAGTAGATTTGTTCTCCCGAAATTCACGCTCCTACCTATAACTTCTATTGAGAAATGGCAAAATGACATAAAACTTTCAACCCACTATTTAACCCCCCTTAGTGGCCGAATTTCTAAAATTACTGAAATACTTGTTAAACTGTTTTTTAAGGAGATTTGTTATCCTAAATTTCACGCCTTTTTCTAAGACTGCTGATGAAATATGATGAAAAGGGGAAATCACCGAAAATTTTCGACCCTTCATTTAACCCCCTTTGTAGTTGAATTTCTAAAATCGCTTGAAATACATGTTTAACTATTCTTTAGTAGATTTGTTATCCCGAATTTCACGCTCCTAACTATAACTTCTACTACTGAGATATGGCAAAATAGCGTAAAACATTCGACCCCCATTTAATCCCCCTTAGCGTCTGATTTCTAAAATCTCTGAAATACATGTTTAACTGTTTTTTTAGTAGATTTGTTATCCTGAGTTTCTTGAGTCTACCTATAATTTCTACTGAGATATGGCAAAATGACCTAAAATATTTGACCTCCTATTTAACCCCCTTTAGTTGCTGAATTTCTAAAATTGCTGAAATACATGTTTATCTCTATTTTTTGTAGATTTGTTATCCCGAATTCGGAACTCCTAACTAAAAATGCTGCTGAGATATGGCGAACAGGCAAAATGATCTAAAACTTTCGACCCCCCATTTAACACCCTTAATGGATGAATTTCTAAAATCGGTGAAATATGTGTTTAATTATTTTTTTAGTAGATTTATTATACTGAATTTCATGTTCCTATCTAAAACTGCTGCTGAGATATGGCGAAAACGCGAAATGACTAAAAACTTTCGACCCCATTTAATCCCCTTATTGGTTGAATTTTTAAAATCGCTGAAATATGTCTTACTTTTAACTAACTTTGAGCTAACTTTTAGTCACTAAAATCGCTAAAATATGTGTTTAACTAACTTTTAGAACACTTCTTATCCTGAATTTTGCGCTTTTAAGTAAAACTGTTGTTGAGATATGGTAAAAAGGCAAAATGACCTAAAACTTTAGACCCCTCCATTTAACCCCCTTAGTGGTTGAATTTCTAAAATCGCTGAAATATATGTTTAATTATTTTTTTAGTAGATTTGATATCTTGAATTTCACGCTCTTACCTAAAACTGCCGATGAGATATGGTGAAAATGTGAAATCACCGACGATTTTCGACCCCCATTTAACCCACTTAGTGGTTGAATTTCTAAAATCGCCTAAAATACATGTTTAACAACTATTGTTTAGTAGAATTATTATCACGATTTTCACGCTCCTACTTAAAATTAATGCTCAGATATGCCGAAAAGACGAAATTATGTAAAACTTTCGACCCCCCCATTTAACACCCTTAGGGTGTGAATTTTCAAAAATCCTTTCTTAGTGGGTGCCTACACTGTGCATAGAACATGTCTTCCAAATTTCATTGCTCAAGGACAAACGGTTGAGGCTCGGCGTTGATTATGAGAAAATCAAGCTACTCTTTTATAAGTATATATATATATATATATATACATTTACTACATAGATTACGATCATTTCATCATTTAAAAAGACAAACTTGTAATTTGTTGGCAAAAATTTCTTATAATTCTTATAATATAGATATGGTTTGATGCCTGATTCCAGTAGCCATCAAACAATAAAAATGTGACATCAATTGAAAAACTTATAAAGACTAGAAAAAGTTTTTTATAACAATTTTGAAGAATCAGCCTCATAGCCCTTTTTCGCTCATTTCCATTTAAATGGTTTCCGATGCAATTGTAATTAAAATAAAAAAAAAGAAAAGGGAAAGGGAAAAAAAAAGTTCAGCAGAAGGCGTTTTGTTTTTCAGTTGCACTCCGAGAACAATTATATGAAAAAGAGTCATTTTCATCTGCGAGGATTGGAAAAATGTTCTATCTTTTTAAAAAATAAAAGGAGGAAGGCGATAATAGAAAAAAGAATTATTCTAGAATGTCCGATATTAGGAAATCTTTTGCTTTGAAGTTTCTTTCACAACAACAACGACTTTATTTTCCATATACATTCGTTCGTGTAACTTAAAATTTATGAACCTCTGCATAGTAATTTATTTTCGTATATGTATAAGCAAAAATATTTAATATTAAAAATTAATAAATAAAAATAAAAATGATAAAATAAATCCGGAACAGCACAACACGTATTTTTAGCTCGGAAAATGCTGAAAATTCATAGAATTCAATTAATCGTAACTCGGTAAATTTTGGCTGTACATAAATGAACTTTTACTGTTTTATTTGTTAGAGAATGGAAAAAGTTTTCTAAATGTAACTTATAGGACCCAAGACCGTATAAAATTTTAAAATTCACAACTTTTTAAACAATAACTATTTTCACGTAAATGGGTTTTCATACTGTTAAGTACATTTGAAAGATAATTGTAATTAATGTTATGCCTGTAAAACTAGCAATTTATGAACCCGCTGAGCGTCTGAGAGCTTTTCATAAATATGTTCATAAAACTAATGTTAATTAAAATTTTCTTTTGACACAATTTGCGTCACTTAATATGTTTGTCTGATCTAGATACCGAACAATGCTTATACTGTGCAAACTTGTAGTATTTTTAAAACATTGAGCATCTACTGATAAGTACCAGATATAGTACAGCGTGCAGTAATGGGGTTAAACTATGATAAAGTGCACTTTTCCATTTCAATGCTTTAACTATTCTTCTACAGGCAACAAAATTGACTCGAGTTGAGAATATCACCTGTACAAATTAGTAATTATAAACGATTCAAAATTAAGAGAGAAAACAAGTAAATAGAAGCACCTACACACTGACAGATTTCGTAATGTTTTGACTACAATTAATGTTATCCAAGCACTGATCGTTGCTTTTCTTATAAAAAATAATAGAATTTGTCAAAATAAATGTTTAATTTGGGCAATTAATGTATCAATTAAATATAATTATTTAGCTTATTTAAATTTCAAACATTAAATATTTCTCAACAAATGTCTCTGAATATTTGAAAAAAATATATATATTAATTTATTTTTATAAAATCGCCAAATAGGCGAACAAAGTTCAAAGTTGAAAATGCGTGGAGTAAATTGGTATGTTTATTTCAATTCTCTCTTAATTTTGAATAGACTAATAGTTTACTTTTTACAATTTAAATTTCCTACATAATCTCTACAAAAGTATATAGGAGCAAAGAGATACACGCGAACAACGTATAAATATACAAGTATATTCTATTATTAGTATACTAAGTATATTATACGCATTATAAGTATAGTATATTATTTAATACAGGTCTATTAATGGGAATTTATGTGATCCATACGCTAGTAAGACAAGATGAAGAGATTTTTGAAAATCTTGCCTGGGAGGTGCAACATTGAAGTATCTTATATTAGAGGTTGAATCGGCTTAGTGAACGGAGTTCAGAACAATGTGGAGAAACGCATACACCGTGTGTATGTCCACATTGCGTTTTTTCCCCGAAGTTGAACCGAAGCGATTGTGTTACATTATGGAACTTTATTTTTTAAACAAGAAATCGTTCAAAGAAGTGAGTAGATAGTTTCGTCAGAAGTATGGTGCATAATATGCGCTATCTGACTCAACAATTAAACGATTAATGTATCGATTTCGTAATTATAGTACAGTAAAATGACATGCTGAAAGGAAATATCGTGAACATGATTAAGCCTGCACATGTGTGTCTGGAAGTTAGAGAAGAGCAGAAGTGCAATTTGAACATTTACTATGGTTCATAAAAAATAAATACTTTTTGGATTTTTTTGTAACTTTTTCGAAGTTTCACTAGCGTTCTTTTTTTATTTTTTTATTTTATTTATTTATTTATTTTAGGTGAGGAGGCACCCTGCGCGTTTCATCTAATAGAAAACAGAAAAAAATCAATTGTTGATAGAATTAATATAAATTATTTACAATATTTAACAGATTTTTATTTACTGTTGTTTATGTAATACGTATTCTGTTCACACGTGTCGGCTTTTCTACCAATTGTAAAATCTCTACACGATTTTTTTTCATCACAGTTTTTGAACATATATTCCTCTGTGAATTTTTTTTCCTCATTTCCATTTAAATGATTTCATATGTAAAGAAAAAACCTGACCTACTGAAAGGAAAAATTGTGAACATGTTTAAGCCTGCACATGTGTTTCTGGAAGTTAGAGAACAGCAATTTGAACATTTACTATAGTTTAGAAAAAATAAATACGTTTTTGGATTTTTTTGTAACTTTTTCGAAATTTCACTAGCGTTCATTTTTTTTAGTGGAGATGACACCCCGTACATCTCATCTAATAAACACCAGAAAAAAAAACATAGTTGATAGGATTAATATAAACTATTTACAATATTTAAAAGATTTTTATCTGCTGTTGTTTATATGATATGAACTTTGTTCACCCGTGCCGGCTTTTCTACCAATTGTAAAATCTATACACGATTTTCTTTCATCACAGGTTTTGAAAATACATTCCCCTGTGAACCTTTTTTGCTCATTTCCATTTAAATGATTTCACATGTAAAGAAAATAAATATGAAAAGAAAAAAAACCCGTCATCAAATGCTTTTCAGTCTTCAATTACAATTTGAGATCCATTAGGGGAAAAAAAAGCTGCATCTGTAATAAAAGAATGCCTCATCGTTTGTCATAAATAGAAGTGATGATAGAATGTGGAATTATTCTACAATATCTCTCTATTTTCCGAAACAGAAAACATTTCTTTTTATGAACTCTTTCACAATAAAAAACCTTTTCATTTCTTATCAATATTATTTGCTCGAAGTATTATGGTTCGGTGCTTTTTAAGTCCATGAAAGCAGAAAATAATTGTAGGCGGCAATTCATGTGGAAGTTTTACCTCTGAAAGACATTATTCGCATGCATGCATAAGCAAAATCAATTAAGGACTGTGTATTAAAATTAAAAGAAGATAATAATCAATGAATTTTAAAATATACTTTATTCCTAAGTATAAAAAATTGCCCAGTACAAAAATCATAACAATATAAATATATAACTAAGTTTATTTTATTACTAGTACACTAGGTATACTATACGTATTATAAGTATAGTATATTATTTAATTCAGGTCTATTAATGGGAACTTATATAATTCATATGTTAGTAAGACAAGAGCAAGAAAGTTTTGAAAACCTTACCTGGGTGATACAACATTGAAGTCATGTTATGTAGTCATGAATTGAGTTATGTTAGAGGTTAAATCGGTTTAGGGAACGGAGTTAAAACAATGTCGAGAAATGCACGCAACGTATTATGCCAACATTGTGCTTTTTTCCAAAAGAGTGTTTATACATTATGAAACTTTATTTTTTAAACAAGAAACAGTTCATAGAAGTGAGTTGATAGTTTCGTCAGAAGTATGGTGGACAAAATAACAATTAATCGATTAATGTAGTGATTTCGTAATTAACGTACAATAATTTGATATGCTGAAAGGAGTAATCGTGAATATGATTAAGTATGCACATGCGTGTCTGGAAGTTAGAGAAGAGCAATTTGAATATTTACTGTAGTTTTGAATAAATAAATATCTTTTTGGATTTCTTTGGATTTTTTTCGAAATTTCACAAGGGTTTTTCTTTTCTTTCTTTTTTTTTTCTTTTTTTCTTCGGGGAAACTCTGTAAATTTCAATTATTTTAAAAAAGTATTTTTAACTTGTCTTGTCTATATCCTTATGCTCATATTTTTTGTAGGACATATCCAACAGTATAAAAAATATCGCACATATTAGAAAATTATTTTTAAAACGTTATATTTATACATATTTTTTTTATTTAAGTGTAGTCACCAGTCGCATTCTTTATTACATGAAAAATTGATTAAATACAATACTAACGGGAAAAGCTGTATCCCATAAAAAACATCACATGTAAAAAATGTAGCCAAGTCTTGTGACTCTTTTACCTTAAAAAGTTCTGAGTTCATCTATAGCTAAGTTTAGCTCTATTAACTTTGAAAATTTCATTCCACCCCTAGTCTCTACTTCTTTAGTTAATGACTTTTTTTTGTGACTTGGCAATTACAAAGCACGAGAATGTGACGGCTTTTTATAATTGGCCTTAATAAATTAATCCCATTCCATCCCATAACATAGTGAGGTGTAATAATTTCCCTGTGCTGCTTAATTGCCAATTCACAAAATAACCATTAACTAAATATGTAAGAACTAGGAGTGTTTTGTAAATGAAAATTTTAGAGTTAATAAGAGAGCTAAACTTGTCTTGATCGCAGAACTTTTTACGGTAAATGAGTTACGAGACTTGGCTGCATATTTTACAGGTGACTTTTTGATGAGATTTCACTTCTTTTTGTAAGTAATCCTTCTTTTCTTGATTTTGGGTTCTTTTTGGAGATCATCCACTGATTTTCGCTAAGCCCACACTCTGTCCCTATTATTTACAGGTATCAAAAATTTGAAGCTTTAGTTTCGTTTGCAAAGTACTGTACATAAAAAGAGATTTCAGGTTCCTAGACAAGCACTAAGTTATGGGAGGGGGAGTGTCAAAAGTACTCTCAATTGCTTCCAGGATAGGGGCTATCCATCTGAGATTTGGCTACAATTTTTACATATGATGTTTTTGATGTTATTTCACTTAAAAAAAATTTTTTTTTTAAAGTAATTCTTTAATTGACTTAGAACTCTTTTTGGATATCATTCACTGGTTTTAGTCAAGCCAACACCTTGTTCCTATCATATGAAGGTACCAAAAATTTGGAGCTTTAGTTCCGTTTGTAAAGTCCTATAGATAAAAAAAAAAGTTTCAGGTTCCTAGGCAAGCACTAAGGTAGAGGAGATCAAAAGTACTCTGAGTTGCTTCCAGGAAAAGTGATATCGATATGATATATTACTCGCAGTATTAGATTATATTTGGCAAAAAAGTAATGTTCAGGATACAAAGAAAGACAAAATTAAAAATTCCACAAAATTCCAACAAATCGAACTATTTTCGATTTTTCGAATTTTCGAAAATTTTTTTAACGAATTTTCCAGATTTTTTATTTGTTCTCTTTTCATATCCTACACACTATATTAAACTGGAGAAGAAACTAGAAATTCAATTAAAGGTAATAAAAATGAGTAAGATTTTTTGTCTAAGGTAGGACTGTTCATTTAAAAAAAATGAGCTTTGTTAATTTAAAACTAAAAGCGAAACTAACTAATATGCATATCTGACATAAAGTTATATCTCATGATCTCATGGAAGTACCATTTACGCAATTTTAATAAAGAAATTTAAAAGCAAACACAGGAAAAAAATTTTTTATTTTAATCAACATTAAAATAAGAAAAATATATTTTTTTTCAAATTATGCTTTTCTGGACATCATAGACGGCCCCTTAAATTAGTATTTTACCGTTTTCAAGCATAATTTGAAAACTACTTGGAAGAAAAATTTTAAATTTTAAATGCGCATAAAGCAGGACATAATAAATATAAATCCATCAAAAAAATTGTAGGTTGTAATTCATAATTTTTTCGAATTCCTAATTCAAACTATAAAATTATAAAAATTCGTCGTATTTCTGTTTGGGATTTTAGTATTATAACCAAACAAAAAAATAGCATATTAGGATTATAAATTCAGGAGATATTATTAAAAATATTAAAATGTAATTTAACATTAAAATTTCTAAATTTTGAATGTTTATAATTCAAAACCTTATCATCCAAATGACTTGAAAATTGATATCTAAGCATAGTTTGAAACGAAGATAAAAAAAAAATCTTGTGAAAATGGGCCATTGAAAAAAAATCAAAGTTTGGGCTGGCACTGATATATAGTTGGCCCCCTAAGTAGATTTCATATACGTCATTAAAAGCAGACTTTATTTCCAATCGTTTGGTACCAGTAACTTTCTTCTACTATAATTTGTTGCAGAATTAGTGAGGGGTGTTCAGTTTTTTTTTAACGACTGTACCTTAGCTTTTTGAAGAACGGTGAGTGAATGAGTATAAAAAAAATCGAAACTTTGACTTCATACATCTTCTGAACCAGAAGAGATAGAAACGTGAAATATGAAAATTTGCTCCCGTTTGCAACATGCTCTAGGTCTAGATAAACGAAATTTCAGATCTTTGGGAAACTCCAGCGGATAGATATGTGTGTGTGTGTCGACGGGGGTCTAAAGCACCCTTCGTTTCTTCGGGAAAAGGATGCTTACGGCTGTGCTTTCTCCACATGGTGGAGGCACTGCCGTGCCTCCAGATAAGAAATTTATCAATAACGATAACCTAAAATTTCTCCCAAAACTCGGAACTTGAAATGAATTCATTAATCAGAATCCCTGGAGCCATGGTCTCCGCATCTCTAGTAAGAGCAATGTGGATCATAGATTTATGACCGTGGCCGAAATCCAGAAAAAGATTTAAACTGGAAAAAATTAAATGGGGCCAAGAAGAGCAAAAAGAAAAATAAGCAATAAAAATCGGCCAGAAATAAAAGTACAAATTATATTAAATTAATGATATATAAAAAAATTTGTAAAATAAACTCACAAAATATTTACAGTTAAAAATAAGTTAGAAAGAAAGCACTATATATTTAAAATTATACACGACTTATAATTTCTCTCGAAGCCTATAATCAAAATATTTTACAATTTTCCTGGTTATTTTGAATGGAAATTAACCATTATGATAACCATTCGAGGCCGGAATCAGTCATTTCAAAGATTAAAAGATTAACAATTTAATAAATAGCTTGCTGTTGTATATTTTGTTTCCGCAACGCGTATTAAAAATATCATAATTTGATGATTTTATAGCAAAGATCAGTAAATAATACTGGAGAAAATTATTCTTTGAGGCTTGTGTATATGTTTTTGTGAATAACAAGCTTCTTTTAAAATACAATATTATGTTTACCATCTTTAAAATTGCACGAGTGCTTTCTTTCAATTGATTGTTTTTACTAATCATCTTCTAACAATAAATCTGTGAAACCACCTGAAAAAACAATTTTAAATATCGCTTAAAATTCTTACTCAGTTTGCATTTACTAATTTGAATTCCCTACCCTGTCTCAACAAAAAGGATAATTATAAAACTACAAGAAGTTTTTGTCATTATAATTAAAAAAAAAAAAAAAAAAAAAAAGAAAAAAGACAATCCCCCTAAAGCTTTCCGTTTTCCGATTACATTTCGAAAACAATTAAGTGAATAAAAAACAACTTTTTCAGTTAAGAATCGGAAAAATATTTTGCAATAAAAAAGGAAATGCTGATAGAAAATGGAATTATTCTTCAATGCTCTTCCTTTTCCGATTAAAAAAAGTTTTTGCTTTTTTAGAATTCTTGCAGAATGAGAAACATTTTCATTTTTCACCCATACATGTTTTATACCGTTCATGTATATGTTTCTTTAAAGGTTGTATAGGTTCATAAAAGCAATAAATAATTGCAGATAGTGTTTCATATAAATGGCAATATACTGCTGAAAGATATTTTATATTCATCGGTGTAAAATAAATTGAGTCGATTTTTTGTTTTATATATTAAAAGAAAGATATTTTATATTTATCATTGTAAAATAAATTCAGTTAAGGTTAATGAAATGAATGAATAAACGGATAAAATAGTAGAATCAAAAATCATACTTTGAAAACACGGAAACGGATTAGAAAAAACTAAGAAAATAAGCAAATTTTAAATAATGTTACAATTTAACTAAGCAAACATTTTCTCTGTGCAATGTATGTTCGAAATCGATGTGTTAAAGGGAGTCACAAGTTTTAAGCTGTCACACAATCAATTTTTGTTTTTTACATAAAAAAAATATATGCATTTCGGAATCGAATAAAACAAACTGCTTGAAAATAAACGAATTAGAACCCATATCGATTTGAAATTGATAGGGGTAGTTTAACATAGACTCCTATTGTTTTTGTACTTGCAAACACTATAAAGAATCATTTGCATACAGATCACCTCTTTTGGAAAGATATCTATCAACTGATTCTACCTACAATCACAACCTTTATTGTTTTGTCAATTAAGTAACGCAATTTTCATTTGTTGCGATTAAAATGTGTTTTTTAACATGATGAACCTTAAAGAGCTATGATGAAGAAAATCAAAAATTTAGGCTGCTCGAATAAGTGTAGTATACCCTGTTACGATTCTAAATTAAAAGAGTAGCTAGATACTACATTAATTTATTAGCGTAACTTCACAAGCATCACGATACATACATTAAGCTATTATAGAATGGTAGAGTTTTTCGGTGAGGGCAACTTCGGGTCCGTAAAAAGCATCATCATCTCGCCGCGTAATTTCTCTCTACTCGGAGTTTTTGGAGGGCTAATGTTTCATCTTCATCCTCATCATCTGCATCATCATTTGAAGGGCTAATGCTTCGCTCTCTTTTTATGTGCCAATAAGTCGAATTCAATGTAATTAAATAAGGAATTACAGTTAAAATCTCACAATCCTGTCTCTACATGTTAACAAACATATCTGTTATAAAACGCATGTTATTATACTTAACAATAATTGGTACATAATACATTATTTCTAAATAAATTTCTGATATTAAGATATTTTGTGAAAAAAAATTATTGCTTTTGCTAATGTTGAAACATTTGTCCATGTACATTCCCTTTTCAAGAATAAATCATTCACATTGCAACTTGTAAGCTACCGATCTCATTTACTACGCTCAATTTTTAAAGGTGTATCCTTCGGGAAAAATGTGCCAATTTCACAGAAGTTGGGGATATTCTAATGAATAAGAATTTCTTTCCTCCCTTGCTTAAATAGAACAGATTATTATTGTTTTTTTTAACAAAAGAAAAAAAAAGAAAAGGAGGAAGTATTTCTCCCTTTTTTAACACTCTTTTCTTTAACTCAACCTAGTGTTTGTATGTAAAGATGGAATTTTGCAGTCGATTTTTAACCCACTTCCTGATATGCTAGGATTATAAAAATCACATTCACAGGTGTACTTCTGATGTCAAAACAAAAATTTATTGTTTTCAGAATTTAATTATAAATTAATAAATTAATTTTAAGGCATTTTTCCGTTAGCCCGCCACTGGTGATAAATCGTCAAATATCGTCAGTAAATTGTACAATTGCATACGAGAGGAAACAATAATGGTTTCAATTATGCGCCAATTGGCACACGTCAAAATGTGGATGGGAAACTGCTACATTGATTGAAAACTTTTAAAGGCTAAAAAGTAGAAAACAAATTATAAATAAAAAATGAAGAGTGTGATATTAAAAAAAATACGCTTTTATGAATTAATTGTTTAATATTGATTAATTTAGAATTATACGTTGAGAAATAAATTTAGAAATCCTAAAAAGACAGTTGAAATAATGTTTAATTTTTTCTTCCTTGTTTTCCCTATTTAAAAAAATAATACAGCAAAAATTATATATTTCTTAAATAAATTAACTTGCTTGTGCTAGCAAGTGTAAAAAAGCAGTGAACTTTCCCTAATCGAGTTCGGTGCCCACGTCAAATTGATGTATTGTAACGGATATTAGGGAAAACAACATGAATTGCAGTAACAAGTTAGGCGTTATTTTAAAAATAAAGATTGAAGGTTTGAAAAAACTATTTTTACATTTATACTTATTCTCGATCTTACTTCTTTTATCTCGTTGCAGGTTTAAATACACCACACTTATAAGTTAAGATTAGGTTTTTGTGCAAGCTACTTTAATAAAAATATAATATACTGAGAGCTAACAAACGTATATGTTGTAATGTATGTATTAATTACAAGGATTTTCAGATAATACATTTTTTGTAAATGTATTTCTGATATACTGTACTTTTACTGTAATAAAAGTATTATACACTAAAAATTAACACGCCTATAGTCTATAATTTATATTACTTAAAATAATTTGCATGTAAGAAATTATTTCTAAATCAATTTCTGATATGCAAGTGTCTCAAGTGGAGCAAATAAAAATAATAACGTCTTTGCTAATATTAAAAAAAAAAAAAAGGCTTTAGAAAAGCCTTACTTTTCTGAAATAAATTATTCTGTTTGGAACTCGCAAGCTTAGACATTTACTACGATCAATTTTTAAAGGCTCAGATCATTCATGAAAAATGTACCAGTTTCACAGAAGGCAATGATCTTCTAATGAAAAAGAATTCCACTCGTTCTTTTTAAAAAAAGAACAGATTATTATTATTTCTTTTAACCGAAAAATAAACAGAAAAGTATTTTACTGAGTCTTCATGGACATTTTTTTTCTTATCCCATTAGCAAGACTCCCAATTGGTTCACTTTTTGAATAATGGTATTTTCTTATAAGAATCTTATTTTTTGATTTTTATTGCAAATTTTGCAGAAACCACCTTCGGAGATACATTTTTGGGGAAATGTTGTAGAAACCCACCATGACAATTTCTGTTAAAAAATATTGTTATTCAGTTGGTGGGCCATTTGGAAATTTTTTAAGGACAATACACTTGTGAAGTAAGATTAAGTCCACTCCCCTCATTTTTTTGTGTTCCCTACAGATATTAGTAGATAAAAGTATAGGATAGAAAAAGTATAAAAGAAAAAAGTATATTACAGTAAACGTTAACAAGCATATATGTAGCAATTTGTGTCACTTAAAATAATTTCCATGTAAAGCATTATTTAAAAATGAATTTCTGATATGCAGATGTCTGAAAAAAAAAACAGAAAAAAATAGTTAATGTTGTTGCTACTATTGCTGGAAGCTGATAAATAATTCGAATTGCAACAAGTAAGCTTCGACATTTATTACGATCAATTTTTTTAAAGTTTAGATTCTTCGTGAAAAATGTACCAATTTCACAGAAGGCAAGGATTTTCTAATCGAAAAGAATTCCATTTCATCCCTGTTTAAAAAGAAGAAAGAAATTATTATTGTCTTTTGAACTAAAATGTAAAAACAATATTTCCCCTGTGTTTTTTATCGATCTCACTTCTCTTATCTTCTGATTTTTTTAAGGATATACTCATGTGACTTGAGATTAAGTTGTCCTGTCATTTTGTTTTGTAAAATATTTTTGTAATGTATATTTTTATTTCAGTGCGTGAATTTGAAACCATTGTTTTGAAACCGTTTATTGCATAATATTTTAAGAAAATAATGTCTTCATAAATTTGTCAATGGTCCTCATTTTTCCGATGACATACTCTTTTAAATGCTACGAAAAATGTGGTATGAATCATCTTTTCTATTTTATAATACAATTCAGTTAATTTTAAGGGTACAGTTATACAGTTTTTTTTTGTGTTTGCAGCTAAAAGAAGGAAATTCGAATTGATTAATTTTGTCTAGGGGTCGTTTAAAAGTTTAAAAATGTAACTTTTTGAAAGTTTATGGGAGGATAATTTTATTAACATAACCTTGTTTCCTACCTTATTTTGGACACTTTTGCAATTTACATCGTACTTACCTCGAAAAAATAAAAAAATAAAGTATGTCTCAACTTTTTTGGGACACCCTATATACATGTTTATTATTATTAATATTATATCATATATTAGTTATATTAGTAGTGTGAACTTTTATTAATAGTTATGGAAATGAAAACATTAATGTTAGACGATATACTGCAGTTAGAAAACTTTTTAAAGTGTCATTTTGAAGCCCACGTTGATATATTTTTAAAAATTATTCTCGAATTTAATAACAAGAAAAACACATAGTTCAAGAGAGAATATAAATAAAATTTCTTAAACTTACGCGGGGACATGATACAAATATTGATATGACATAATCGTTTCCGACACTTTTTATGTGTCATAAGCAGTTACTGGTATATGCCAGTATACGTAGAATCTACACAGGTATACCAAAGGAAGTATACCTGTGTAGATTATAAAAAGGTATAAGAGGAGCTCTAAGGTAGATTTATTTACTCACGCATTTTTTGCGATCTTTTTGGTCATTTCTCCGGTGCTAAAAGTCGGGGATGCAAAGAATACGCGAGTTATTTTCTGTAAGTGTTTAGTGATATTTATATTTCTCAAATACTTAGAGCAACATTTCTACAACATTTCTCAACATTTCCCAACATTTCTACATTGTTCCTCTCTATCAGCTTGCTAGTTAGACCTAAGGACGTCCTCAGTATGAAAAAGCTGTTCTTTGAGATTCTCTGGTGATTACGTTTCCGGCTAAAAAGTCATTTTACTTCTAATTATTGTATTTTTTAAAATGTAAATATGAGTTTATTTAAATGTTTTTAAACGTATCCTTAGCCAAGATTCTATTAAATGATTAAAAAAAAAAAAGACAGAGCTTTTTAATATTATTTAAAGGATAGAACCCCCCCCCCCCGGAAGAATTAAATTTCGCTACCCTGTACCTCTTCATATAAGAAACCGAACGAAAACTTGGATTGAAAGAGTATTTTAAAAATATTATGAAAGGGTTCACGCTGATGAATTATGAAATTTAGCTAATCTTTGAGCAAATTTCAGTATCTATTTAAAAATGTCATTGATTTAAATGAGGAAACAGTTTTAAAGTCATTTAACGATAGTTAAAAAGTTTGCTAATTTTAAACTATACAATATTATATTTTAGCACAAAATATATTATTTAAACAGCAATTCTTATAGATGAGAAAGTATTATTTAGGTATACAACTTGAAAACATGACGAATTACATTATACAAACATTTATCATTTGATATCTGTGAGATGAAAAATTCCAAGAGACAATTTTTAAGACAAGTGAAATGATTGAACACCATTTGTTTTATTTTTTCTCTTGAATTCTTTTTTCAAATTCTGAGTATGAAGACAAATACATAAAAATATTTTTCCCTTTTGATATAGATTACAAATGAAACTATTTTCTCGGGATTTCTATTTATATGACTGGTTTTGAAATAATAAAAGTTTCACTTATAAAGTATATTTTCTGTCATAATTTCAAAACGATTGAATGGGAAAGCGACACTGCCATCTGCGAGACCTGACAATTTTCTTTCACTTAACACAAAACATACGTTTAAAGGAGGAGGAATGATTGTAAAATATCACTTTTTCTACATGTTCCATAGACTTCATTTCCTTTCACGGATTTTGTTTCGAAGAAAATTACTTTTTTACAAATTATTTTCCAGATTTGTGTTAAAGAAATGAAATACTCTTGCATTATTAAGCAGTTACAAATCCAAAATAATATTTTGTAGTGCAAAAAATGCATTAAATTTTAGTTCTAAAATATTATACAATGCCGGATAATTAATTCTTAGGATTTTGATAAAAGTAAAATTAAAAAAAAAAAAAAAAAAAAAAAAAAAAAAGATTAGAAAAAAACTGCTTTATTGGCAGACTTAATTTATGAGTCAGAGTGTCTAAGATTACTAAATACTTTTTATTTTATAATTATCTTCATGTTGAATGCTCCATACTTAATAAATTATGTCCATACTTACGTAAATCTTTTTTTTACTTATATTCTTACCAACATACGTCTTACATATCTATATACCTTCTTTACTTATATGCTTACCTACATACATCTCCCATATATTACCATTCTCTCATATTCATCTTACATACTTACATCCATCATACATACTTATATACATATTTACACCCATCAAACATTCTTATATACATACGTACATCCATAAAGCATATTTATATACATACTTACATCAATCAAACATACTTATATTCTTACTCACATAGATCTTACATATTTACATAGATTTTTTACTTATATTCCTACCTATATACATCTTACATATATTCGCACGCTCTCCAAAAATACTTATATATATACTTATATACATACTTACAACCATCAAATATCCTTATATACATACTTACATCCATCTAAAATTCTTATATACGTACTTATATCCATGAAACATACTTGTACATACTTACGTCCATCATACCATCATACATACTTATATACATATTTACACTCATCAAACATTCTTATGTACATACTTACATCCATCAAACATACGTATATGCATACACTGTAAAAAAAAATTCGGAAAAGTTTCCGGTAGGAATAGGATTTCCAGTTGCCCGTATAGGACAGGAAACTTTTCCGAACCAACACGGAAAAAAAAACGAAAAAAAAAAAAACGAAAGTTTTTTCTTTCCGTCAGGAAACTTTTCCTGTTTGATTCAGAAACTAATCTTTAGACACAGAATAAATTCCTGGGTTTTACGGAAATCTTTCCATTCACATAAAGAAACGTTTTGGTAGAACGGTAGAATAGACAGAAAGTATTCCGTTTTAAAAAGGAAAACTTTCCATTCACACTAAGAAATGTCTTGGTAGAACGGTAGAATAGACAGAAAGTATTCCGTTTTAAAAAGGAAAACTTTCCATTCACACTAAGAAATGTCTTGGTAGAACGGTAGAATAGACAGAAAGTATTCCGTTTTAAAAAGGAAACTTTTCCGAATCAGTCAGTAAACTAATCATGAAAAAATTAAAAATTCCTGTGTAGAATAGAAACTTTTTCTTTGCTTTACGGAATTTTTTTTCATTATGACCGGAAAATTTTCTGCATTGTAAAGAAACTTTTGTTTTAAAGAGTAGGAACATTAACAGATGAAAATATTGCTTTTGGACACTGTTTTGATATCCTTTTATCTCAATTAAATATTATTAAGAACTTTTTTGAATACATACACACATTTTTAAGTATTTGTCATCATAAAATGCATTACATGTAATGCATTTTATGATAACAAAATACTTAAAATGTATGTATGTATTCAAAAAAGTTCTTAATAATATTTAACTGAGATAAAAGGAAATCAAAATAGTGTCCAAAAGCAATATTTTCATCTGTTAATGTTCCTACTCTTTATAACAAAAGTTTCTTTACAATATAGAATCAGCTTGAAATTTTATTTATTTGTTACAAGTATACTGATACGTTTAGCTCATGGGTATTTACATTTTTTTTAAATAAGTATTTTATACAAGGAATGCTAGAGAAGTAACTTTATAAACAAGGAGAAGTAATTCTCGTAAAAGAAAAGTGTATAAATAAATAAAAAGTACACAATGAAATGGATTTTATGTTCATAAAATACATAATATACTTTTATTTTCTTTAGAATATGTGTATATGTTTCCTAGGAAAAAAAAAAACTTAATATATTTTAAGCGATATAAAAGAAAATCCAAATAGTGTCCAAAACAAACCTTTTCATCTGTTGTCTGTATAGCAAAGTGGACTGTACAGAGATGCCAGCTTATTAGTGCCAGAATATACATAGGTGTAGCCAGTGGTGAAGTGTGTGTGGGAGATAATTGCCCCAGGCACTAAATATTTAGGTGATGCCAAAAAAATGTTAAATAAGATATTAAAAACGGAACAAAATATTTTCAATTTGGACTGGATATTTAAAACCCACACTTATGTCATTGGGTGTAGCACAAGTGTATGACATGTTGCATGCGTATGAAGTGTATGCAACTAACATTGAAGATTTATTGGTACTGGAAAGACTTTCTATTGCTGTATGTCCAAAACAAAGGACATACAAAACATTTTTTAATCACAATAGTGACCGCCCCTCCTTAAAAAACTAGAACTTCTTTTAATTTACGCCTCAAAAAAGAAAAAAAAAAACAAGCTTATGGAGTCGTCTTCATTTTTAAGTTGCACAGAACTCCAATTATATTTGCCTCTTTCGGTAACTTTTTCTCAAAGATACCAAAAGGGAAGTCACTTGGTCAAAATGTTTAAGAATTATGAAGTTTAAAGTTTGGAACTCCTAATGTTAAACAGCTGGTGGAGTTTTTTTTATATAATTCAATACTTGACGTAATAATTTTATATTCGTATATTTTATTTGAAGCTTTTCGAAATCTATTTCGGTTAAAAAATTATAGATTATGGTTTATTTTATGGTTTAATTTATAAAAAAAATGTATTTTTAAATTAATTAAAAAATTAATTTTAATAGAAATAGATTTCTAAAAACTTCAAATATGCAAATCAAAAATCACAGCTGATTCCGCTAAGTAGTTTTTAAGTTATGCTTAAAACACTACCCACATTACAGTCTGATTTGCAACGATTACAGATTAGGAGTTACAAACTTTAAATTTTCATAATTTCAAAACTACTTGACTGAGTGAATTCCAGTTTGTTATCATAGGGCAACATTTACTGAAAAAAACAAACATGATACCCCAATTAGATGTATCTATTGAATTTGCTACAATTTCGGCATGAATATGACCCTCTAAGCTTATTTTTTTCAACATTAAATTAAAAAAGACAGTTTCCAGAAGAATAACTTTGTTTTTTACTGTGACAGTTTGGAGATTAAATGTTCTTTTTTGTCCCCAAATACACCCTGCGCATATGATATTTCAAATTTGTCACTTTTTATACCCAATTTGTGTCACAGAGACACTTTCCAATTAGGAACATTGCTGCACCTAACTATTATAACCCAATTTGGGTGCTTTTCTGCTCTATTACACACACACACACACACACACACACACACACACACAAAAAAAAAAAAAAAAAAAAAAAAATCCAGAAACTATTTTATAAATTTTGAAAATTTATATAGAGCAGCATTGAAACTTTAATTTTTTATCTTTTATGTGGAAGGTAATTTTTTCTCCTGTCTAAATTAAAAACGCCATAAAATAATAATAATAATAATAAAGTAAATCTAAAAACTTTTGAAGTCATGTAAATTATAAGAATATACAGAATTCAACTAACCCTAATAAATACGTTGATGATAAACAATTTTCAGAAGCCATACAATTTGAAAATGTACAAGACTTTGAACTTGAAGCTCAACTGAACATTAAATAACAAAAAGGCTCAGTAAATGAAAATCATTTTTTGTTAAAATTTAAATCAGCTATTTTTTTTAAAAGTCAAAATACAATTTTAAAATTACGCGTTTTAAAGTAAAATAACCTTTACTAAATCATTAAAATTAATAATTAGAAAAGCTCATTTAAATTTATTTGAAATTAAAAATATAGAGAGAAACTCATTCACTTATTTAATTTGAAATATTTTAATCATATAAACAGTTAAAAATATAGTTAAAAAATGGAGCAACAGAAAATGATATAATTTGAAAATGTGAATTCTCTTTTACTTTTGAAAACATGAAATAAAGTAAACAAATTGTCTTGTGTTATATATCACTTATTTACACTAACTGCAATTTAACAATATACTTTTTATTGACCTATTCTGTATAAAATATATACCACCTTAAATTACCCCTTTGATAAAATAAAAAGCATATAAACTCTTCATTTCTAAAAGCTAAATCTTTTTGTTTTGACCAAATTTCTCGATTAAAAATCTTAAAATATAAAAGATAATGTAAGAATTTTATTCAGAAAAAAAAATGAAATTTTAAGCATTCTATTCTAGATCTGGATTATATACAGTATTCCTTTAAACATACCTATTCCAGATTATATACACTACTCTGAAATACATACACTAATTCATTTAATGAAGTTGGAGCATATATTAAAAATACTTAAGATAATTATGATTATCTGGGTATAAATTTCAATGGATCTGAAAAAATTATTCTTTGTTATTAAAATGTTTGAAAAGAAACACCAATTTTCCAGCTTTATGAGTTCTTTATAAGCGATTACAGAGTTTGCAGTGAATTAAAGTTTGATTTTTTTTTAAATTTAAAATAAAAGATACTTTTAAATCAGGTTTTTGATTTTTTAAAGATTTTAAAACTTTAGTTGTTTATTAGTTTACATTTATAAGTAATTAAAATTATATTAAAAAATATATATAAACATTTCAGAGTATTACTAACCATGGAATCTTTATTTTACGAGTCTTTCCATAAATAAATTACATTGGAATATCGAACCATTTGTTATTTACATGTGCACAATGAAGTCATGAGATATCAACATAAATAACAATAAATATACTTTTGATTGACCTATATTTATTTATTCTAACGTTTTACAAATCCTCGCAGAAACTCTCCATGTTTTTGGATTAAAAAATTCACATAAGATTTGTACATATTTTTTTAACAAATAAATTTATGCTTTAATCTTTTAACACTTCTCAGCTGAGATTCTCTATTTTTAAATTAGAATTTTTATTTTTAAGTGTGATATTTGATTTAAATAAAATTCAAAAAGCAAGGATTTTGAGTTGTCTCCCCCAGTCCTTAAATTTACAATGTATTGTTGTCAAAAATAATATTTATAATGAAATATCTTAACCTAAATTTGAAGAAAAAAAAGTGTATTTAAATAAATCAGTTGATTTACATCAGGATTGAAATCCAGTTGCTTTAAATCAATGAACTCTGATTAAAAATTGTTAGACTACACAAGTGTTATTTAGCAATTATTTAATTTAAATTGAGATTATAGTGCTGAAATATAATTTCAATTATTGATCTAAATATTTTAAGATTTCGGAACTTTCTGTATTATAACTGATTAGATAACGTTGAAGAAATTGGCAATGCAACTATGCTTAGATTTCAAAAGATACCAAAATTTACCAATTGCTGTAAAAAAAAGTAATTAAAAAAAATTTCTTTCCAAAATCATGTACTTGCATACAATATTTTAACAAAAGATTATATTGAAGTAAAAGTTATAACACCAATTTGGTGAATCAGCTAAATAAACTTATCAAAAGCCAATTAAATAACTTAAAACCTGCATTTTATTTTGAAGAAATAAAATAAGGACTTGTGAATAATACTTATAAACTCTTTACAAATGAAAAAAGCAAAAATATGGAATATATAAGCACTTACTTACAGGGAAGTCCAGTTGCCAGTAAATATATATATATATATATATATATATATAATTATAATATCCATGAATTTCAAAAAACATATCAAGTTCTATTATCATTCTACTTTAATCTCCAAAGAGATAATTAATGATATTGTGTATACAGAATACCACATAGCTAATAATTAACATGTGCAAACATAATATTACCATAGCTTGTGCTTCAATGGTAATTGGCCAAATTTTACTCATACCTAAAGAATATTGAAAAAAGAAAAAAAAAATAGAGAGAAAGGGAAAAAAACACTATAAATTGGAGTTGCAATTAAGTAAATACAAATGGATTAATAAATTAAATATGAACCATATACAATGGAAAATTGGACCACATGAGAATTAAATATGAATTGGATATGAAAAAAGACATGCACATGTACTCATCAGCCTGGATGCACCCACATGTGTTTTAAATAATAATTCAGTGTTTCATAATTCTACTGGCATAATGCTAAGATCAGTAGAATCATCCAGGTACACTGAATTATTACCAGACAACAATTGGAAATATTAAAATTTGGAAATATTTAAATAGGAAATAAAAAACCATTAAGAATATACAATATATTTCACTCACATCGATTATCCCAAAAACTGTATTTAACACCTCACGAAATTACAACGAGATAACAGTTTTGAAATAATAAAATTGGAAATATGAACGCGTAAAGTGTAGATAAAATATTTTACTCACAATAATTATACAGAATCCTTAAAATGTCACAACTTCTGCATAATATTCACATCCACATGGCAATGCATCATACATGTTGACTAAGTCGAGTTGAGAGAAATGATTTGAAAGACAAGTTGAGAGCACACTTTTTTTAAAACACAACCCCATCGATGACACCCAAACATAAAATGATCCAAAAACACACAAAATAATTCTGGTTTTAATACACTTATAACAAAATTATATCCGTGAATATATATTACTCCATCCAATTTTAATTCCTGAAAGTAAAATTAATATACAATCAATAGCTCCCTCTATAGTTAAATTAAATATAATATTAACAATATTATCAACAACTACCTGAAAGGTAAAGTGTCGCCATCTATTGGTATTATAATAATTCATAGTTAATATTTAGTTAGATATCCACTTTATTAGTTACATACTCACTTCATTAGATTTAATTATATAAATAAACTTTAAAAAACAATACTAACTTGCAGTTTTATTTTAAATTCAAATAAAATATAATACTACTATATGAATAAATCTACACAGAATTAATTCAACTTGCACAGCATTTCAGATATTCTTAACAAGAATATATTATGTAAAAGAGATATTATTTTAATTCAAATTGTTTTTGCTGCCAGCTGTGTTAATCCACTGATATTATAGACATATTATTAAATAATTAATGTTTTATTTTTACTACTACTTAAATATATATTAGACTTGTTATTAAATAATTAATGTTTAATTAGTACTACATTGTAAATATATTTTATATTTCATAGATTAATTTAAATATCTATTTAAATAATTCATAAACAATTCAAAATATCTCAAAATTTATAAAATTGATAATTAATAGTATTACTACTGTTTTTCAATCAAATTAATGCAATGCAGTAATTAAAATACTTGTTAAATTTAATTATTCATAGACAAAAATAAAAACTATATATATTTATATTTATATATATTGCAAATAGATATGTTTATGAGTTATAATCACCAATGTTATCCATGTATAATTTAATTTGTTATTGTATAAGTTAATTTATAAATGTATGAAAACTGCACATCAATAACACCTTAAACAGAGGTGATCGGCAACGCACAATCACAACTATACAAAGTGTATATAATGTTGAATCAAATATTAAATTTCCTAATATGTTATAATTGTAATTATGTATGTTATAATTGTAATTTTCTATATAAAGTGTATATAATGTTCAAACAAACATTAAATATTAAATTTCCTAATATGTTATAATTGTAATAATGTATGTTATAATTATTATTTTCTATATCTTTTGTTATATGTTATCGCACACTAAAACAATAATTTATTACATACCATGTTTATATTTAAATTATATAATAAATGTTATTTAAAAGAGTTGATGATTGAATTCATCATAAAAATTGGATAACCATATATTTTTGCTTGATCTCGAATATATCTAATATTTTTGTTTTTATTTATATCTGAGCATAAGTATTTTATACGATGTAGATAATTGATAATTATATTTTTATAAACAGATTTATGTAAACATGAAGCAAAATTGGTAAAAATATTTACTTTAAATGGGAAATCAAATCTCTTATCATAAATATCAAAAATTAATTTATAATTATTAGTAATATTAATTTTTAAGTCAAGAAAGTTTATATTATTATTAATTAAATCATTTTCGCTTAATTTAAGCTGAGTAGGATAAAAATTGAGTGGTGATGTGCAATTTTTTTCATTGAAATAAAATATGATAATGTCATCAATATAGCGATAAAATACATAATCATTGTTCGGACTCATATTTCTTTCATAATAATATAAGTAAAGGTCAGAGAGAATACTAGATGCGGTTCCGCCCTGCGGAATTCCCTGGCATTGTTTATAGATAATATTGTCATATATAATGTAATTATTATGCAATGTAAAATTTAGTAAAGTTTTAAAAAAATTTACTGAAATATGTTCTTTTAATTTTAATTGAGATTTAAATTCTTTAAATAATATACACATTGTTTTATGTAAGTCTTTTATATCAATGTTATTAAATAAATCATTAAAATCCAATGTTTTTATGAATTTTACCGGATTGATATTATGTATTTTATTAATGAGTTGAAAACTATTTTTTAGGCAATGTTGGTTATTATGTTTTAACGTTATATCATATATCTGCTTTAAAATATTAAGTAGTAAATCGCTTGCATTTTTATTATATGTGTTACAACCGATGGTAACAGTGCGAAATTTAATAGGATTTTTATGAAATTTTGGAATTATAACAAGATAAGGATAATTAAAATTATTACATTTGATTTTTAGTAATTTGTGATAATTTAATAATTTTCTGTTATTTATTTCAATATTTAATTTAGTTTTATTAAAAATATTACTTGTGTTGATTGCATTGTGAATTAACACTTTATAGTATTCTTTACAAATGATAGCATAATTATTTGGAGATTTATCTACATAAGAAATTATAAATTTGTTTTGTAATTCTGATATATGTTTATTTATGTTTTTAAAAGCTGCATGTGTAATATGATAATAATTTTTTATAATTTCATTTTGTAATTTATCAATTACATAAAATCTCCATTCACTGAAATATTCGATTGGTTTATTGTAATCAACAGCAATTTTATATATAAACAAATCAATATCTTGAATAAACTGCAATATTATGGATTTGATATTACACTTATATGGAAGACGAAATTTTGTGCCATTATGCATTAAGTTTTGTAAAATAGGTTGTTCTACAATATTAAGATCACCAGTAATGATATGACCATGTGTTGTTTTTATATACTTTTGATATTTTGGGTCATTACAATAACATGGGTAATTCTTTGAAGAGACCAAATTTTTTGCAAAAGAATTGTAATTAAAAATTTTACGTCCAAGTGTGCGATTATATTTATATGTCTTGTGAATGGTAAAATTTTTTATTGGAAAATTATTATTAATGTTGATATATATATATATATATATATGTATATTAAATATAAATTAAAGTAAAGATACTTTAAAAAAATATTTAAAAATTAAGGAAATTTTAAAAAATGTACACTACCAGTATTGGACATCTGTTTCCTGTTGGTGAAAGCTATATTTTGATAATTGTATAAGGGAATTTATCACCTCTTTAAAATTTCCGTAGGTTACCATGGGATTTCACAATCAGCATTAAAGGGGAAAAATGATGCCACAGGAATATAGTAGAGAAACTTGATAATTTTACAAAATGTAACAAATAGAGATTTAGCAGACTATCAAATATTCGGCTGAGTACTAACTTTTTAAAAAGTATATTGATTACAAATTTTTTTTATCATGATTAATAACAAAGAATTAAATGTTTGTGACTCTTTTATTCCTCAATGGCAGATCACTTAATAGCAGAATATTAAAAATTGCAAATAATTCAGAAAAAATATCTATAAAATAAGAGTGAATTCAATAAAAAATCGGTCTTAGCAAATATGTATGTGCTATATTTTTTTTTTTACTTAAACATATTAAAATAAATCAAGTGCATTTAATTTACACAAACATTAAATTGCACGTATTGACTAAATACTATTTTTTAAAAAATTTATAAATTACTCGATTTTTTCTGGCTAACAACAAAAGACAGAAAAAATAAAATAAACATTTATACTGAAAAATAAAATTTATTTTCAACAAAACTATAAATCAAAATGTTTTAATAAAACAAATTACAGCACTGTATTTATGCTATGTATGCTATTGGCTTTTATTCCTTTAGAATTGATGCAGTTAGTAAAAAAGCCTGCCTAGATTCCGGCCTGATAAGTCTTAAGTCCCAGTAGGATGCTACAGCAACGAAATTGACTCAGTTGAACATTTCTCCGAAAAAAGTGTCACACCATCAACATACGAAAACACCTTGACGTCATTTCTAACATCCTCATTCTCTATTAGGCAAGGATGATCTGTTCTAGCTGTAAGGCGACATTGATCACTGCAGTATTATCCTGTAATAATAACAGTAATAATATTAATTTTTTTTATTGTACTAATTGCTAGTGACCATGTATATTTAAAAAGATAAAAAACAGCACAAGAGCAAGGAATGATTAAGTGGACACTTCGTCTTCAGCGATAAGTATTTTTAAGAACAAAATATTTGAAAATTTTCCTTTGAATAAAGAGTTCAAAATTCATAAAATTTTTAAAAAAATTTAAAATTAAGGAAATTTTTAAAAATGTACTCTACCAGCATTGGACATCTGTTTCCTGCTGGTGAAAGCTATATTTTGATAATTGTATAACGGAATTTATCATTTCTTTAAAATTTACATAGGTTACTATGGGATTTCACAATCAGCATTAAAAGAAAAAAAAATGGTGCCACAGGAATATAGTAGAAAAACATAACAATAATTTTACGATATGTAACAAATAGTGATTTAGCAGATTATCAAATATTCGGCTGGATACTAACTTTTTAAAAAGTATATTAATTAAAAAAATTTATATATATATTAAATTGGAAATAAAATAATAAAAAGAAAAGTGCTCAGTCAAACTGATGGCATTGAGCTCACAGGCTATTCACACTATTTGCATATTATACTCTTATTTCAAAGAAAAAACACATTTATATAAATTAGAAGGGGGGGGGGATCATTAGCTCCCCTATTTACGTCCTTTATACTTAACCAATAAACGTCCAAATCTAATCAGGGAAGCGCCTTATCAAAATAAACCGGTATACAACATTTGCATAAAATTTGATAATTCGGCATGAAAAAACTATTTATCTAAATTAAAATGGACAATTAGTCCCTGTTCCCCCTTTATACTTAACCAAATGACCCCCCCCCCCCAAAAAAAAAAAAAAAAAAAAAAAAAAAAAAACGAATGAGAGAAGCATCTTATCAGAATAAACCTATATAAAAAATTTGAAGCAAATCGGTTTATCCAAATTACGGGGGATTGGACCACGTTTCCCCCTTTATATTTAACCAATGAACCCTCAAAACTGATCCGGGGAAGCGCCTTATCACAATGAACCTATATATAAAAATTGAAACAAATCTGATAATTCTGAATAAAAAAGTCAATTTATCTAAAGTAAGGGGGGGGGGGATTAATCACCGTCCCCCTCTTTATACTTAACCAATGAACAACCAAAACTAATGAAGGAAGCGCCTTATCACAATGAAGCTAACACATGGGCTGATAAGTTCCCGGTCTAATAAAGAAAACACAACTTTTTAACAAAACTTTATGACTTTATAACTTTAATAAATAACATAACTTTAATAATAAATAATAATAATTTAATAATAATAATTTAATAAATAAATAAATAATAATAATAATTTAATAAATAAATAATAATAATAGTTTAATAATAAATAACATAATTTTATAACGAAAAAGCTCCAAACAGTGTTCTAAATCATTGACTCGTTGTTGTTTTTGGTCAAAAGTCAACACGCGCGGCAGCCACTTTGACAACAGCTTTTTCATAGACAAATGCTCATTCAAAATAAAACCTACACGTTTCTTGGATATCTTCAGAGTCTGAGTTATCGCCTGCAACTTCACTTTACGGTTCCTCAAAACGATTTTTTGGACTATTTTTATGTTTTCCGGAGTAACCACCTCTTTTGCGTGGTGCATCACTGGTGTCCGTACGACCACGTTTAAATTCAGCAAACCAGTCAATAATGTTTGATTTACCTGGTGCAGTGTCCGGATAATGCTTATCAAGCCAAGCTTTTGTTTGAACGGTGTTTTTTCCCATCAAAATACAATTCTTGAAATTCTTGTTTATCCATTTTTTTTTGTTTATCAACAAAGTTGTTCAAATAAAACCACTCTAACGTTTTATCCACACGGCGAATCATCATGACATCTTTTCTGCTACCTTTTAAAGGTTAGTATTTACTAAAAAAAAGCATCGGTCCGGCAATTGCAACGCCATCTGTGTGCCAGACCGGGAACTTATCAGCCCATGTGTTATATACAAAATTTGAAGGAAATTGGGTAATTTTGCATGAAAAACCCATTTATTTAATTTAGGGGATTAGCCCTTGTCCCGCCTATATATTTAACCATTGAACCCCCAAAACTGATCAGGGAAGCGTCTTATCAGAAACAATCTATATACAAAATTTTAAGCAAATCGGATAATTCTGCATGAAAAACCCATTTATGTAAATTAAGGGGGGGATTAATCACCGTTCCCCTCTTTATACTTTACCATTGAACTCCCAAAACTAATCAGGGAAGCGACTTATCACAATGAACTTATGTACAAAATATGAAGCAAATTGGGTAATTTTGCAAGTAAAACCCACTTATTTAATTTAGGGGGACTAGCCCCTGTTCCCCTTTATATTTAACCATTGAACCCCCAAAACTGATCAGGGAAGCGCCTTATCAGAAACAACCTAATACAAAATTTTAAGCAAATCGGATAATTCTGCATGAAAAACCCATTACATAAATTAAGGGGGGATTAGTCCCATTTCGCTCCCTTTATACTTTACCATTGAACCCCCAAAACTAATCAAGGAAGCACCTTATCAGAATGAACCTTTTATAAAAAAATTTGAAACAATTTGATTATTCTGCTTTAAAAAATCATTTTTCTCAATTGAGAGGGGGGGGGGGGGGAATTAGTCCCTGTTCTCCCCTTTATACTTCACCAATGTACCTACATACAAAATTCGAAGCAAGTTAGATAATTCTGCATGAAAAACCCATTTATCTAAATTAAGGGTAGGATTGGCCCCCGTTCCTCTCGTTTATACTTTTCCATTGAACTCCCAAAACTAATCAGGGAAGCGACTTATCACAATGAACTTATGTACAAAATACGAAGCAAATTGGGTAATTTTGCATGAAAAAACCATTTCTTTATTTTTGAGGGGGGGGGATTAGCCCCTGTTCCCCCTTTATATTTAACCATTGAATCCTCAAAACTGATCCGGGGAAGCGCCTTATCACAATGAACCTATATACAAAATTTGAAGCAAATCTGATAATTCTGCATAAAAAACTTATTTATCTAAATTAAGGGGGAGGAATAATCACCGTTCCCCTCTTTATACTTAACCAATGAACCCCCAAAACTAATAAAGGAAGCACCTTATCACAATGTAGCTCTATAAAAAATATGAAGAAAATTGGGAAATTTTGCATGAAAAACCCATTTATTTAATTTAGGGGGAGATTAGCTCCTGTTCCTCTTTTATATTTAACCATTGAACCCCCAAAACTGATCAGGGAAGCGCCTTATCGGAATGAACCTATATACAAAATTTGAAACAAATCGGATATTTCTGCATGAAAAACACATTATCTAAATTAAGGGGGGGATTAGCCCCCAGTTCGCCTCCTGTAAACTTAACAAATGAACCCCCAAAACTGATCAGGGAAGCGCCTTATCAGAATGAACCTATATAGAATATTTGAAACAAATCGGATAATTCTGCATGAAAAACCCATTATCTAAATTAAGGGGGGATTAGCCCCCCAGTTCCGCCCTGTATACTTAACCAATGAACCCCCAAAGATAATCAGGGAAGCGCCTTATCAGAATGAACCTATATACAATATTTGAAACAAATCGGATAATTCTGCATGAAAAATCCATTTGCCTAAATTAAGGGGGTGGGGGGATTAATGACCGTTGCCCTCTTTATACTTAACCAATGAACCCCCAAAACTAATGAAGGAAACGCCTTATCACAATGAAGCTATATACAAAATTTGAAGCAAATTGTGTAATTCTGCACGAAAACCCCATTTATTTAATTTAGGGAGGGGATTCGGCCCTGTTCCCCCTTTATATTTAACCATTGAACCCCCAAAGCTGATCAGAGAAGCGCCTTATTGGAATGAACCTATATACAAAATTTGAAACAAATCGGATATTTCTGCATGAAAAACACATTATCTAAATTAAGGGGGGGGGGGATTAGCCCCCAGTTCCCTCATGTAAACTTAACAAATGAACCCCCAAAACTGATCAGAGAAGCGCCTTATCAGAATGAACCTATGTATAAAATTTGAAACAAAACGGATAATTCTGCATGGAAAACCCATTTATATAAATTAAGTGGGGATCAGCCCCCCGTTCCCCCTCCCCCTTTTATACTTAGCAATTTAACCCCCAAAACTAATCAAGGAATCAGATTATCAGAATGAACATATATATATAAAATTTGAAAATTTAAAATCGGATAATTCTGCATGAAAAACCCATTTGCCTAAATTAAGGGGGTGGGGGGATTAATGACCGTCGCCCTCTTTATACTTAACCAATGAACCCCCAAAACTAATGAAGGAAACGCCTTATCACAATGAAGCTATATACAAAATTTGAAGCAAATTGTGTAATTCTGCACGAAAACCCCATTTATTTAATTTAGGGAGGGGATTCGGCCCTGTTCCCCCTTTATATTTAACCATTGAACCCCCAAAGCTGATCAGAGAAGCGCCTTATTGGAATGAACCTATATACAAAATTTGAAACAAATCGGATATTTCTGCATGAAAAACACATTATCTAAATTAAGGGGGGGGGATTAGCCCCCAGTTCCCTCATGTAAACTTAACAAATGAACCCCCAAAACTGATCAGAGAAGCGCCTTATCAGAATGAACCTATGTATAAAATTTGAAACAAAACGGATAATTCTGCATGGAAAACCCATTTATATAAATTAAGTGGGGATCAGCCCCCCGTTCCCCCTCCCCCTTTTATACTTAGCAATTTAACCCCCAAAACTAATCAAGGAATCAGATTATCAGAATGAACATATATATATAAAATTTGAAAATTTAAAATCGGATAATTCTGCATGAAAAACCTATTTATGTAAATTAAGCGGGGGGGGGGGGGGGGTCCGGCTTTGATAACCTGTGAGCTAAAAAAAATTCTATTACAATGATATTTCGGTTTCTGTGAACTCCAAAAATAGAATTTTCAGAACATTTATGATTTATATGTTGACATTATGACTCATTTGAACATTTTTTTATATCTTGAAATTTGCACAGTATTAACACGTGCATTTAAATACATGACAAGATTTAGTTAAAGGAAAGCACAAATATGAAATAAAATCAAATTAGATATATTTTTTTTTTGTTAGAAACCCACATACAAGATAATTTTTATATAAATTAGGATGAAAAACAATACAGAAATGTAACAAAAGCTATTACAGGTTTTCTTTAATTTTTAAATGAAGAATTGAAGCTTTATATTTTTAAAATAAATCCCCCCCCCCCCGCACCTCTACTGACAAAAATTCCCTGTTTGCTTTTTTTAGTCTGTTTATTTTAAATTATTAGAAAAGATTAAAAGTCATTTTTTATTTTCAAAATAATGTGAGAAAAATAAAATTTAATCAATTAAATTTGAATATACAGGGTGGGGCAGTTGAAAGCTTCTGTATGCAAGCTTTTACAGCATGAATATAGGTAAAATCAACCTCAAGGTATTAAGCATATTCTACTTTACGTTTTTCACAACTAAAATATTGTCTGATATTAAAAGACTACTGAAATTTATTTTACCATATACCATTATAAATTTCGTTATAGCACCCTGACATACATTTCTCAATTTTTTAATCAACATTATAGAATTTAATGGACATTCCTTTTTAATTGAATTTTAATACACTACAAATAATAAAATGTTAAATTGATTCTATAATAATGTAGTACCTGAAAAAAAAGACAATATATGATTCTGATATGGCATCGAACACAGAAAAATCTCATGAATTTATTTTAAGATCATAGGTATGTTATTGATATCTTCAGTGTTGAATTCAGGCATTTTTCTCCGAGAGGGATTTATGTGGCTCCTGGGGGCATATTATAGAGTTCCGAGGGGTGGAGGGGGGGTTGCACTTTTTGATCATTAAATCATAAAATCCGAAATCTTCAGAGGGGGTGGCCATTTCAATGCTCCGGGAGAGAGGAATGTCCCCTCCTCCCCCGGCTATCTCCTGAATTCAACACTGGATGTCTTACAGAATTAAACAAATAAACAAGTACCTGAATTTAGAATAAGTTAAAAACTACTTAAAAAGCAGTCTACAAAAATTGAGTTTTCATTAAGATAATATCTAAGTTAGAAATTTCTGGCACATCAAAATATTTTTTTGATTGGGGATATTTTTCTCATAAAAAATAAACTGAGCGAGAAATAAGATAATATGCATTTTATTTCAGGCTACGCAGCTCCTTAAACATGTTATTCGGTTTGATAATCATGCACTGTAAATATATGGACATATTAAATCCCAAATATTAAAAATCACATAAATTTTAGTACTTACCATTGCGAAGTTAGAACTACGTAGAACAATTGTCCAATATTTAACAACATGGCGTACCATCTTTTTCATCGAAAATCTCGATTATGTTCTGTTATCAATCACGTGACGCCACGCCTTTCATACGTCAGCAGAGAGCGAGACTGCGCAGTAAGTCCGGTGAATGCTATTTTCTATCCACTCGGAAACTAATACGATATAAAAAGATTATTTTTATGACTGTAGGAAAACTTTCTGTTGTGATTCGGAAAAAATATTTTATCGGTTGTTTTCCGTATCGTAAAGGAAATTTATCTTTTACGAAACGGAAAAGGGTTGCAAATTTTTTACAGTGACTTATATATGCTGCTTTCAATACATACAATTAATATAAAAATCATGTTGTTCAACAAATAAAAGTAATAATGGCGAATGAAGAATGTTTATATTAAACTATACAATGTTGAATTAGACCATAAAATAAATAATTATTGTGTCAGGATATGTTTCTAATGGCCCTATTATACGAGGAATCAAAGTTGCCTCTACTTTTGGGCGACACAATGTTAATCTATAAATTAAAAAAAGAGTAGCTCGAAGCAAGCAACTTTGTATTGTTGGAACAATTTTAACCTATAGTGTTCCTTATTTAGTATAAAGAACCAATGTCACCTGTAACAACCAATGAAATGCTTGTAAAACTGACGATGGAGGAGAGGAGCCGTAGTAGTTGTGTTGCGTCAATTTTTGTTGATTCAAATTATCCCTTGTAATAGGAGCTTGAGAGAACTAAAAATTTTTGTACTGTTTTGGCTTTTTTTTCTTTGAAATTCTGAGTATTAAGTTAAATGTATAAAATTTCAAAACTCTACACCAATTTTTAAATATGTGTTTTATAGATTACAAATAAAATTATATTTTCGTGCTTTCTATCTACTACGGCTGCTTTTTAAAAGAACTCGAAATAACAAAAGAGTCTCCTTTAAAATATATTTTCTGTCATAATTTTAAAGCAATTGAAATGGAAAGCGACACCGCCATCTGCGAGAACTGACAATTTTCTTTCTATTGACACGAACCATACATTTGAAGCAAGGAGAATAGCTGTAAAATATAACTTTTTTTAAATGTTCCAATAAGCATTACTTCTTTTTACAGATTGCGTTTAGAAGAAAACGATTTTTTGAATAGTTTTTTTTCCAGATTTTCTCAAAAGAAATATTCTTGCAATTTTAAGCATTTACAAAAACTGAATAATATTTTATACTGCCTTAAATGTATATAATTTTTTGTCTAAAGACTGGAAATTGCTGAATAATTTCTTACAAAATTTAATATAAATACAATTTACTTATATTGAGAAATAATACAGGACGAAAACAAAAGATTTGAAAGTAAGTGGTCGTATTAGCAAATTTTATTTATCATCCAGTGTGTATAATAAATGTATTTTTACTTTCTTCTATCTATAATAGAAGAAAGTATCGCAATCGAAACTTTTTTTCGACCGAAAAATTTTTTAATACAAAATCTCTATCTGTCCGTCTGTCTGTATGTCTCTCCTCATTGTATCATCGAAAAGTGTATGCAGTTAAGCGTAGAATTGCACCAAACATTTTTTTATATGTTTGTGACTATGGCCTGCAGGTTCTTCTTGAATTTGGAGATATTCCGGCTGAAGAGGGAGCTGTAATAGCGATTTTTGTGCCCATTTTCATTGTTGAACCATCGAAAAGTGTGTGAAATTATGCATAGAATTGAACGAAATTTTTCTTGTAGGTTTGTGACTTTAGAAACCAGGTTCTTCTTGAATCTAAAGATATTTCACCGGAAGGACGCGTTGTAATAGCGATCTTTGTGCCGTCTTTATTACAGTATCATGGGAAAATGTATAAAGATATACGTAGAATTGAAACAAACTTTATGTTCATGTTTTTGACTATTGCCTATAGGTTCCAATTAAATTAAGGGCTATTCCGACGGAAGGGATCGTTGTGATAGGAATTTTTGTACGATGTTCTGGATTTTTCGTAGTTCTGTTCTAAATTGACTGTTCGTGCAGCAAAGGTAAACCGGCGCTTCGCAAGCAGCTGGCGTACAACAGACTAACAAAAAATATTGATTTTTTTGGCACTGTGGTAGCGAAGTTTGAAGAATTAACATGTATGAGATAGAAAAAAGTTTTGGGATTGGAACATCCAACTAGTTTTTGAATTATCTTCATTCTGAATGGCCCATGCTTAAGGCTGTTCTTACATTCAAAGGAACTGATTTCTGACACATTTTTTAATTCATTTTTGTTCGGAAATGCATGGAAATGGCAGTTGTTTTTATTCAAAAACTATGTAATCGAATGATGTTTTCCACTTTTTTTAAATAAAGGCACAAGATCTTTCAGAAAATACTCTCAAAGTTGACGTTTGAACTAAATTTCCCGGCGGAAAAGAAAAAAAAACTGTCGTCACGTGACAACAATCGCTTATCGTGGGATAAGTAATTCATTCATCAAAAAATGTAAAAAGTCATTCGTTTCCAAATTACTTCAACAGTCAGGCATGCAAGTGCTATGCTACTCTGTTTAAAAATGAGTCCGTAAATGGGCCGGAAAGTTACGGGATTTTGAACAGGAAAAAATATTTTTTTGGGAACCGCTATTATCTCCGTACTTACATAAATCCTTTCCTTACTTATATGCTTACCTACATATACTATATGGCCAAAAGTCACCGGAATTTTTGGATTTTAAGAGTTTTGTCGAATATCTATACAGAAATACTTGACAAAATCTCCTACAACTTTACGAATATAAGGAACATGTTTGATTTCATTATTTTTCAGCAAAGGTTTGATCTAGAGGGTATATTGGGTCCAGCAGTAAATTGAATAAAATAATGATATTTGCGAGCATCCTGTAAAATAAAGTACTCAAAATGATCTGTAGCTGTAGCACATGACCTTGTGGACCTTGTACAACATTTGTGTTTATTTTTGTAAGAATAGCACGAATATTCATGGCGATATACAGATTTCTTTAAAAAATTCCTTCAATTTCCGTATGTTTTTTTGTTTATATAATGTGAGATTTACACCAAATTTAACGCCACTTTCAGATTACTTGACAAAGTACAGTAGAAACAACATACTATAATTAGGATATAAATATATTAAATGTTTGATGAAATAGGATCATTTCTATAAAATACTTTTCAGCTGCGCATATGGTAAGGATAACAAGATTTTGTTCGCATACTTTATCAGTCAAACTTAAGGCAACTCATATGAAAAGGCCAGTCGAATATGGTGAAAATTCAGGAAGATATCGGCAATATAATGAGTTGAATATCAGTTGCTTTCAAAAAGTAATTTGATTATAAGGGATTTTCCACAAACTGCCATTGTTCATTTATTATTATTATTATTTAATTGATGTTTTCGTCCTCCTTGAGAGAATCGTCAAACCGAGCCCGTTATATATATAAAAAAAAAAAACACAAGCACTCCGGAAGTGCCGACAGAAGTGAAAACATGAATTTCAATATATATATATACATACATATATATATATATTGTTATGAATTTTGTATATACTTGAAAATATTCCATTTGTTTAAATTTATTTTATTTTATTACTGTGAAAATCGCAGTATTAATGTATTTCCTATTGAGCATCATGTAACTCAATGCTAAAGGCCTCAGGTGCTTTGTAAGAAAAACAACCTTACACCCTCATCGTTTTTACAATAGAGTTCTATGGGAATATCGCCAAGGAATGGGTTTATCGCCAAGTTGGCGATGGTTTTGGCGACTTATTTTTGTCGCCAAATTTGGCGATATATCGCCAAATGTCGCCAAGTTGGCGACGGATTTGGCGACTTTTTGTGCAACCACCCCCCCCCCCCCTTATACCTTTACATTGGGATCCTTTCACGTTTGGAGTACTCTATCGAGAGTTGAAGGACCTTCTGGTAATTTCTAGCATTAGAAAACCCTGGAATAGTCTGGAAAGATCTCTGAAGTCTATATAAGGGACCTCCACCAGTTCAGTTGAGTTAGTTGTCTGTCAACTGCGATTGAATTCATACGAGAGGCTTTGCATTGAGAACTGTGTTACTCAGATTGATTTTGTCGTTGATACGTCGTATTGAACACATTGTTTCTGAGTGAAATTTTGCTGTGCTGTTATTAGATTTGAAGATTACTGAATATCTTGTAATTTTCAGAAGATATTTGTGATCGTATTGCACTGTTTATAGTGAATAAAGCCTTTTTATTGTTCTTATATACTGGCATCAGTCCTTTCGAACCCCGAGCTCACAACATTTGGTGTCAGGAGTGGGGTTGAATGCCGATCACCAGAGCAATGGAGGCTGAACTGAAACAATTATTGAAGAAATTAGCTGCGAATCAGGCTGAGATGTCAACCAACCTTGGCGAGATGAAAGAAGAAATGAAGAAGGATATGTCAGCGATGGATGAGAAAATGACTGCGAACCAGGCTGAAATGAAGGAAATGTCGGAAGAAATGAAGAAGGAAATGTCAGCGATAGATGAGAAAATGACTGCCACCCTTGGCGACTTAAAAGATGAAATGAAGAAGGATATGTCAACCAACCTTGGAGAGTTGAAAGACTTAATAGAGGATAAAATAACATCTTTAAATGACAGAATTGACGGTGTGGAAAACAAAGTTGAAGGAAGATTTCAAGAAATAGAAGGAAAGGTAGAAGAAATTCAAAGGACAGCCAGTACCGTAGAAGAAAGAGTAGAAGAAAAAGTTCAAAAGATCGCCGAGACCGTTGAAGAAAGAGTAGAAGAAAAAGTTCAAAAGATCGCCAAGACCGTCGAAGAAAGCATAGAGAATGTAAAAAAAGATTTGGAAAAAGTCAAGAAACAGAAGATAACTGCCGGAAGCTATACCGAAGATGTCAAGTATCAATCTATGCTTCCTCGTTCCTGTATTAAACTCTCGACCTATGACGGAAAATCCTCATGGCCAGTTTTTAAGACACAATTTGGGATCGTAGCGGACGCCAATGGATGGGATTCCCAGACAAAGGCCTGCCAGTTAGCTGCTTCTCTACGAGCTGATGCAGCCGACGTCCTACAGACTTTGCCTGCAAATGAACCGCTGGATTTTGAAACGCTCGTCAGTGCCTTAGAATTGCGCTTTGGCGAGAAATGCATGAAGGAATATAGCAGACTCCAGCTCAAATCTCGACAGCAGAAATCCACTGAATCCCTGCAAGAGCTTGCTACGGATGTCGAGAGACTTTCCCATCTTGCTTATCCTGACTGCCCGACGGAAATTAGAGAAAGGTTAGCTCTACAGCATTTTATTGATGGTGTGCGTGACTCTGAGATCCAGAAAGCACTCCGGATTGCAGATCTCAGCGATTTAAAAGGGGCTTTGGTTTACGCTCTGAAATTCGAGGCAGCCCAGCAAGCTACTAGGACAGAGCGACACTTTGTGCGAGCAGCCAACCTGCCTGAGACGTCGGATAGAGCTGTGGAGTGCTTTCAGCAGCAGATGAATGACATAATGAGAAAGATGAACTCCTTAATGGCAAACAAACCTTACAGGAAGATCAAATGCTGGAAATGCGGTGGAGAAGGCCATATCCAAATCGACTGCCCAAGACGACCCAGCACCGAAGGTAATAGCTCACCCGCTAACGGAGGAGCAAGAAAACTGATTATTGACCATCTTGCGGGGCGGAGGTTTCCAGATCTTAAGAAGCCTCATTTTCAAGTATGTGAAATTTCTGCAAGAAGTTACGGCGAGAACGGAGTTTTTATAGTCGGGCGTGTGAATGATTTTCCCTGTAATATGATCATCGATACAGGAGCCAATGTGACCATCGTTCGGAAAGATCTAGCTCAGCGGCTGAAAGAAAAACTCTTCTGGACCCCGCCGCGTGTTATTCTTCAAACTGCGACCGGAGATAAGATCGATATACATGGAAGAATGACACTGAGAATAAAGTTTGGGAACGCCGCTTACCACCATACAGTCTATGTGGCCGATATTTCAGAACCTTTCATACTCGGACTGGACTTTTTAAAAGAGCATGGATTTACACTGGATTTTAAGAATAATGAGTTACGCTCTGCTCAAGAAGATATCACTATTTTCAAACTTGGAAATGAGTCCGGGTCTATTCAACGGATCACAGCCAAGGCAGATGTTATCATCCCTCCTCGGACCGAAATGATGATACCAGGATTAACTGGAAACGAAAGAATTTTCCAGTATGGCTTGACTGGATATCCTGAGAAGAGCCCAAAGGGAGTGCTAATAGCATCAGCGCTGGTAGATCTGTCGAGAGATATGATACCCGTGAGAATTGCAAACGTAAGTGAAAAGTCTAGAATTATCCAGAAGGGTGAAGTGCTTGCAACCTGTGCTCCAGTCACCTGTGTATGCAAAGACCCGAGCTTGATGTTGTCGGAGCCGCCTACAAGTTTAACACCTGAAATTGGACGAAATGAAAATTTATCTCCTGAACAGAGACATGCCGCAGAAAGACTGTTCCAGGAATTTAAGGATGTGTTTTCTCAAAACGAGAGTGATATTGGTCGCACTTCACTGACACGTCATAGAATTGATACTGCCGACCATCCACCAATTAAACAGCATCCCAGACGTTTGCCGTTCGCTAAACAAGAAGAGGTGTCTAAGCTCTTACAACAGATGCAGGATAGTGACATCATCGAACCGTCATCAAGTCCGTGGGCCTCTCCCATCGTGTTGGTCCGAAATAAAGATGGCTCCACAAGATTTTGTGTGGATTATCGTAAACTTAACGACATCACGAAGAAGGACAGCTATCCACTACCAAGAATAGACGACACACTAGATACTCTTTCAGGACATAAATGGTTTTCCACGCTGGATTTGAAGAGTGGATATTGGCAAGTAGAGATCCATCCTGATGACAAAGAGAAGACCGCATTTACTACTGGACAAGGACTTTGGCAATTTAAAGTTATGCCGTTCGGGCTCTGCAATGCTCCAGCAACGTTCGAGCGCCTCATGGAGACAGTGTTAAAAGGTCTGACTTTTGAAGCTTGTCTCATCTACCTAGATGACGTCATCATTGGTGGCCGCACGTTTGAAGAACATCTAGAGAATATTCGAAAAGTGTTAACGAAACTAAGAGCGGCGAATTTAAAGTTGAACCCTTTGAAATGCAAGTTCTTCCAACGAGAAGTAAACTATTTAGGACACATCATCTCAGCTGAAGGTGTTCGAACAGATCCTGAAAAAGTGTCTGCAGTAAAGCACTGGAAACGTCCGGAAAATGTCCATCAGTTGCGAAGCTTTCTGGGACTATGCACTTATTACAGAAAGTTTGTACAGGGGTTCTCCAACATCGCAAGACCCTTGCATAGGCTCACTGAAAGCAAACAGAAGTTTCTATGGACACAAGAATGCGACAATTCATTCGAGCGGCTGAAAGAAGCTCTCACATCCTCTCCAGTCCTTACCTATCCAGACCCCGACAAACAATTCATTGTGGACACGGATGCCAGTCAGGAAAGTGTCGGCGCTGTACTTTCCCAAGAAATAGATGGCCAAGAACGAGTCGTAGCATACTGGAGCAAATGTTTATCGAAACCAGAGCGGAATTATTGCGTCACTCGTAAGGAGTTATTAGCTATAGTGAAAGCCATAGAACACTTCCATCACTATCTCTATGGCAGGAAATTTCTCCTTCGTACTGACCACGCATCCCTAACATGGCTGATGAATTTTAAGAATCCAGAGGGCCAAGTAGCCAGATGGATACAACGACTCCAGGAATACGACTTTGACATCAGGCATCGCAAAGGCTCATCGCATGGAAACGCCGATGCCCTATCAAGAAGACCGTGTCCCGAGAGCTGTCGCTATTGTTCCAGAGCGGAGAGCAACTATAATCCCGAATATGTCATACGCCAGACGAAGACTTCACTATTGACGCCACCAGATCCCTGGAGTGATGAGAAGATTCGAGAAGATCAAATGGCAGACCCTAAGATCAAACCAATCTTGGAGTTATTAGAATCTTCTAGCACGAAGCCCAGTTGGAAAGACATCTCGACTTACAGTCCTACGACGAAGCAATATTGGGCTCTTTGGAACTCTCTCCACGTCAGGAATGGTGTCCTGTTCCGAAAATTCGAATCGGAAGATGGGAAGACATCTCGGTGGCAGTTGGTACTTCCTCGATCTCGAATCCCAGAGGTCCTCGAAGAATTACATGGCAGTCCCACTGGTGGCCATTTTGGAGTCATGAAAACATTACACAGAGTCCGAGAGCGCTTCTTCTGGGGAAAAGCGAGAGCTGACGTCAAACAATGGTGCAAATCTTGCGATGCATGTGCAGCTCGAAAAGGACCAAAGAAACGTAGCCGAGGAAGACTACATCTCTACAATGTAGGAGCACCTTTCGAACGCATCGCCCTTGACATCCTAGGTCCTCTGCCAAGAAGTGCTGATGGCAACAAATACCTCCTTGTTGTCATGGACTATTTCACGAAATGGCCTGAAGTCTATGCCATCCCTGATCAAGAAGCTTCTACGGTTGCGGATGCCTTGGTACACCAGTGGATATCAAGGTATGGAGTCCCCCTTCAAATGCATTCTGACCAGGGGAGAAATTTCATCTCTGCTGTGATTGAGGGTCTCTGTCAACTTCTCGGAATGGACAAAACTAGGACGACGCCTTTACATCCACAATCGGATGGCATGGTTGAGAGATTTAATCGTACCATCCTCAACAATCTCTCACTGCTAGTCTCAAGAAACCAACAAGACTGGGATCAAAAACTTCCCTTGTTTCTTCTCGCCTATCGCAGCGCCGTCCATGAAACAACCGGCTATCCCCCGTCTCAGATGCTTTTCGGTCGTGATCTTCGTCTACCTTGTGATCTGATTTTTGGTCGCCCTCCAGATGCACCTTCATCGCCAGAGGGATACGTGCAGAATCTCCAGGCACGATTTGAAGACGTCCACAACTTGGCTCGAGAGCGGATCAATATACAGACGGAGAAGATGAAGACCAGGTACGACACGAAAGCCACGGGACATCAATTCAAAGAAGGTGACAAGGTTTGGTTTTATAATCCGACTCGACGGAAAGGACTTTCTCC